>SJYX01001030.1:305845-419150 GCA_006410675.1 Oreotragus oreotragus | reverse complement strand
TGAGGAAGGCTTTCTTATCTCTCCTTGCTATTCTTTGGAACTCTGCATTCAGATGCTTCTATCTTTCCTTTTCTCCTTTTCTTTTCACTTCTCTTCTTTTCACAGCTATTTGTAAGGCCTCCTCAGACAGCCATTTTCCTTTTTCACATTTCTTTTCCATGGGGATGGTCTTGATCCCTGTCTCTTGTACAATGTCACGAACCTCATTCCATAGTTCATCAGGCACTCTATCTATCAGATCTAGTCTATTAAATCTATTTCTTAATAGATTTATCTATTTATCTAAATCTATTTCTCACTTCCACTGTATAATCATAAGGGATTTGATTTAGGTCATACCTGAATGGTCTAGTGGTTTTCCCCACTTTCTTCAATTTAAGTCTGAATTTGGCAATAAGGAGTTCATGATCTGAGCTACAGTCAGCTCCCAGTCTTGTTTTTGCTGACTGTATAGAACTTCTCCATCTTTGACTGCAAAGAATATAATCAATCTGATTTCAGTGTTGACCATCTGGTGATGTCCATGTGTAAAGTCTTTTTGTGTTGTTGGAAGAGGGTGTTTGCTATGACCAGTGCATTCTCTTGCCAAAATTCTATTAGCCTTTGCCCTGCTTCATTCCATATTCCAAGGCCAAATTTGCCTGTTACTCCAGGTGTTTCTTGACTTCCTACTTTTGCATTCCAGTCCCCTATAATGAAGAGGACATCTTTTTTGTGTGTTAGTTCTAAAAGGTCTTGGAGGTCTTCATAGAATTGTTCAACTTCAGCTTCTTCAGCATTACTGGTTGGGGCATAGACTTGGATTACTGTGATATTGAATGGTTTGCCTTGGAAACTAACAGAGATCATCCTTCGTTTTTGAGATTGCATCCAAGTACTGCATTTCGGACTCTTTTGTTGACCATGATGGCTACTCCATTTCTTCTAAGGGATTCCTGCCCAGTATTCATGAGGTACCAAAAAGTCAGGGACGGAAGACACACACCCATACAGACACACATAGCTCCTAATCAGTGAAATGAGACTCAATCTCCTCTAGACATCTCTTCAAAACTTCTGGGCAAACTCTACCTGCTTCTCAGGAAGCCCCACCCCTATCTATCGCAAGATTCCAACCCCCTTCCCTAATTTGTTTTTCTCCCCATCTGAGTCTGTCATTCCATTGAATCCCATCCCAGGTCTGCAGTAGGATAAATGATGTTGAGTGTCTGGGTCCACACAAATACTGCTTCAAGATTTTGATCAGTTGAGTTGTATTTCCAGGAATGTATGCTGAAGGCATTAGCTTGAACAAGCTCCAGAAGACAGTAAAGAACAGGAAGGCCTGGCATGCTGCAGTCCATGGGGTCTCAAAGAGTCGGACATGACTTAGTAACTGAACAAGAGCAACAAATGCTGAAGACAAGCCTGTCTGTTTGTTTGTCTCCTGATACATGAAGGTCATCTCTGAAGGATAAACATGGAGAGAAAGAGGAGAAAATGGAACAGCACAATGAACTTCACATTAAAGATGAACACTAGGCTCAGTTGGCAGTGATTTCAGTATTTCATTACTAGGGAGTGGGTGTGGTTGATTGGATTTGCAATTCACCTTCTTCAATTTTTCTGGTGTCCCTGCCTGTAGCCATGTAACTTTGCAGCTCCTCCCACAAAAGAGGAGCTTTCACTCCGGGTTCCTTTGACTGTGTGACTTGCTTTGGCATGTAGGACATAGGCATAAGCAGCAGTGAGCCAGTTTCAAGCTTCAGTTTGAAGATAAGAGACTTCATGTGTTTTGGCAGGCTCCCTACACCAACATCAATGTGAAGGGGAGCTTTTCCTCAGTAGCTTGTGCCCACTCAGTCTGGGTCTCAGAATAAACACTTGTGCAGCCAATCAGAGGCCCACAGCAAGGAGCCAAGCCTAGCTAGAAGCAGAGCCTGCTGGAATCAGCCAACCTCCCTCTCAACCTCCAGGTGCAGGAGAAAGAAAAGCTATTGTGATATGCCACTGGGATTTGGTGGTTGGTTGTTAATGCAGCAACAGCTAAATGTTAGAGAAGAAGGATTTTGGCTTTTTTTTTTTTTTTTTAATCTTTCTTTTTTCACTTCTTGGATCAAAGATCGAGGATGGAACTACTTAATCACTTAATTGATGTTTTCATATTGACATAAAAGTCTGTAAAATGTCCATTCTAGTAATAGCCCTTTGAAATTTTTCATCAAGAATTCATTTAAGTCTTCATTTCAGAAGAAGCTCTAGTCTCAGAGTTATAGGCTTTTCTGAGAACAACAAGTAGAACAATCTCTTTTCAAGGTAGTGTTCTTGGAAGAGGAAGAGATCGGTAGGAACTAAATTATACAGATTGTGTTAAGTGTGCAATTGAATCTGTTTTGTAAGACATTAGATCATTTACTCATTTCACGGTTATGTAATAAAGGCACATTGGCTAGGGACTAGCATGAGGAGAAAGGAGGAGACAGATTTAACTGATTTTATTAACTTGGATTACTAGGATTCAGAAAATGATAACAGAAATATTAAAAGTGAAAAAAGTAAAACAAATTACCTTCATGAAGAACTTTAATGAGAAAATGAGAAGACCTGGGGGAACCTTGAGGTAATCTAATATTTAATAGTTAGACAAAGAAAGAGGAGCCAGCAGGAGAAATAAATAGAGGAGCCAAAGAGATAGGATGAAAACAGAGGAGATGTGAAAGGCAAGGAGGAAGAATATTTCAAAAAGTGGGATGATGTCAATAGCATCCAGTGATGCTGAGAAATCCAGTAAATGAGAAGTAGAGAAAGCAACACTGGGTTCATAGATATCAAAGTGTGTGTGAGGGGTAAGTAATTAATCAAATATTCAATCTTCAAGAGAGAAGCTAGTAAAAGTAGAAATGTATAGCAAACAAGAAAAAGTCTTAATGGATTGGAGAGGAGTAAATCACTTATTCATTTTACAAAGAGTTGGTATGAGCAAGGTGATTTCTCTACTGCACAGCCCTTACTAGAAATATGGAAAATGAGGGTAAAGAAACTGAACAAAGAAAGACTAGAGAGGTCAACACTGTGTCATTGAGTCATGTGCTCTGAGTTGGGATAGGAAGTGCAATTTTTTTCTTTCTTTCTTTCTTTTTTTTTTTTTTTGCCACACTGCATAACTTGGAGTATCTTAGTTCCCCAAACAGGGATTGAATCAGAGCACTAATCACTGGACCACCAGGATATTCCTGGTACTACATTTTAAATGGGATAAAAAATGAATCTGGAAAGTCCACATAGAGAATATCTTGCTTTCTCAGTGGTTTATGGACTATCTGTCAAGGATTAGGTGAGTTTTGTGATCTTTTACACAATACTCATTTACTGCTTACAATTATATCTAATATATATGGCTATGCACTGGGCAGAGTCATATATATATATATATATTCAGAAAGCTAAGATCATGGCATCTGATCCCATCACTTCATGGCAAATAGATGAGGAAACAATGGAAACAGTAACAGACTTTATTTTCTTGGACTCCAAAATCACTGCAGATGGTGACTGCAACCATGAAATTAAAAGACACTTGCTCCTTGGAAGAAAAGCTTTGACTTAGACATCATATTAAAAAGCAGAGACATTACTTTGCCAACAAAGGTCCATCTAGTCAAAGCTATGGTTTTTTCCAGTAGTCATGTACGAATGTGAGAGTTGGACTATAAAGAAAGCTGAGTGCCAAAGAATTGATGGTTTTGAACTATGGTGTTGGAGAAGACTCTTGAGAGTCCCTTGGACTGCAAGGAGATCCAACCAGTCAATCCAAAAGGAAACTAGTCCTGAATATCCATTGGAAAAACTGATGCTGAAGCTGAAACTCCAATACTTTGGTCACCTGATGTGAAGAACTGACTCATTGGAAAAGACCCTGATGCTGGGAAAGATTGAAGGTGGGAGGAGAAGGGGACGACAGAGGATGAGATGATTGGGTGGCATCACCGACTTATTGGACATAAGTCTGAGCAAGCTCCGGGAGTTGGTGATAGACAGGGAAGCCTGTGTTGCAGTCCATGGGGTCACAAAGAGTCAGACACAACTGAGCAACTGAACTGAACTGAACTGATGCACTGGGCATGTTTCTATTGGATTTATATGTCTTAATATGTTGATAACTTTCCTGCTATGTAGGTAATATTATTCCTTTTTAAAAATGAGAATAATGAAAGAGTTCAGTAGGGTTAATAATTTGCTGAGAATTACAGACTAATAAACAGCACATCTGGAATTCATCTCCCTAAGTCCAAAGTCAATGTTATCTACTTGGCAGCTGTTCATACATCAGTTTACTTGGCTTAAATGAGGAAGAGAAGCAAAATGGAACTAGGAAGTGAAATCAGAGATAACTGTCAAATGTTTAAATTTAATTAATGAATCAGTTATACTTTGGTTTGAATATGCATATACAGTGTCCTAAAAATAGCTTTGACTCAAACTGGCTAAATAGTAGAGGCCTTTATTGCAGTCACTATTGCAAGAAAAAAGAAGGAGACTGGTTATGGCCCTAAACTATGATCTTGAGCGAGAAAACTTCCTCCTTAAATTTGTCTCCATGTTGGGGAGTATTCAAAGCACTAGAATACTGAATCTTATCTCTGTTTTCTCATTTCTTTTTCCCAGTTCATTGAAACATATTTGCTTGGTTTTCGTTATAAGAGAAAGTCGCTCAGTCATGTCCAATTCTTTGTGATACAGTCCATGGAATTCTCCAGACCAGAATACTGAAGTGGGTAGCCTTTCCCTTCTCCAAGGGATCTTCCCAATCCAGGGATCGAACCCAGATCTCCCACATTGCAGGCAGATACTTTACCAGCTGAGCCAAAAGGGAAGCCCAGAAACCCTCACTGAATATAAGCTTTTTGCATAAGAAAGAACAATTCCATAGTCAAAAGATAAGGTCAGGTCTACTTCCTACCAGATATATATAATTCTAATTCATTTAAATCTATATTTTTATGATCTTCAGATAACTTCCTCCAAGGTTATTTCATAGATGAATGGTGGCAATTTAATAAAATGATACTTGTATAAATACATTGTAGACTACACAGTGATATACAAATAATATATATTATTATTCTCTTGAACAGGTCAATTCCAAGAAACTGCCCCATATTCTCTGACTCTTTCCAACTTTCTTCTCAGCTTCCTCATTTCACACCTGGCTCTCACTGTTTCCCAAAATGGACAAATCCTATATTCAGCACAGTGATCATCACTGATTCCCAAAGGCTAATTGCAAAGCATTATAGAAATATGTTCTTAATGTTAAAACTCAAGGAAATCCCAAAGACCTAGTCCTCTCAGAATTGGGCTAAGTATCACATTTCAATCTAATATGCATATATTTCTGCATTCTAAAATCTCTGAAATCCAGATGCATGTTGTAGTAATGAGATAAGAAATCCTAACATCCTACAGAGAAAACATCTAGTCTCCCACCTGCTTTTGTATGGCTCTAGTAATAAAATTTATTTCAGTTTTAAATGGCTGAGAAAAATTCAACAGAGAAATATTTCACGGCACATGAAAGTTTTATGAAATTCAAATTTCAGCATCTATATATAAAACTTTGTAGAAACACAGCCATGCCCATTTGTTCACATATTTTCTATGGCTACTTTCTTACTACCTTGGCAGAATTCAGTTACTACAGAGCACATGTGTGTATTCAACAGTCTGTAGACAGACTCAAAGCTAGACTCGTGGAGGGTAAAGGTAGGCAACAACTTGCTTTCCCTGACAGCTCTTTGAAATACCGGCCTCTCTAGGGAGCTGGGTTAGTGGGTACAATCTCTGAGCTAGTGAGTGGGGTTCAAACATATACAGACAAAGCTCTCAGATTTTTCTAGCATCTAACTGGTAATAGTGGGGCCTCTGAGGAAAAAAATATATTTCTTATGAAAGAAATCTGGCATAAGAAACTCTTCTGCAGTGGACCCAAATTTGGAAAAGAGTGCAAATTACAAGTATAGGCCACATTCTGGACCAACCATCAAGTTAGAAGGTGAGGCTCTCAGACTGACCTGGCCGAGATCACATGCTCTTGAACCAGTAAGTGTTGCTAGACAAGAAGGGTGATGAAACTCCCATCTGGATTTCATGCATAGAAAATTGGGGAACAGCTGAGAAAGAAGGAACGTTGCTCCCTGAAAGTGAAGGAACCACAGATATCATCTGACATAAAGGAAGGCCAATGTCCATGTGCACACTGACAGGAAATATTTGAAATTTATGATGGAAAAAACTTCACAGATGATATCATGGTGAATGTAAGCATAAAATATCTACTGTGAATAGTAGTCATCTATGCTTCCTAATCTTGTTTGAGGTGGGAAAAAAAACCTAATCAGATAACCATTAAAAACATATTTTTCAGTAAGATAAATATACAAATTACAGAAAGGAGATTTAATAGAAAAGCAATTTGTTGTTATGGTTTCTATTCATGATTCAGATGTCCTGCTGTTCATCAACAGATCCTCTTAACAGTCTTTGAGTTCTGCTCATGGGAATTAAAGAACCCTGTCTTAAATAAGGAGACCACATTAATGGATAACAACAACAACAACAAAAGATATCTCAGGATCAGGCAGAGAAAGAAGTGCTCATGCTTAGCTCTCTGTTTGTGTAAAGGACACTTACTTTTATATCAGGCGCAGCTTAGAAGAATCTCTGTGGGCTTGATCTGACAGCCAAGATGCACCTCACCCCTTACACTGCCTTCTCCCTTCAGCTCTTAACCCACAAAGGATGCTGTCCCTTTTGTCAGTATAAGAAGGACAAAATTTATGAAATCTTAGCACTCATTTTTTAACCACTCAGAGACAATTTTTTTTTTCTTTTTGGTAGGTCTCTTAATTTCTTCTTAACATGTTTTCCACTAATCATCTTATTTTTAGTCTCAATGGCTTAATTTTTTCCTACTTAGTGATTAATTCCTACTAATAGTATTACCTATTTTTATATTTAAACTTTTTATCTTGCTGCTACTGCTGCTAGGGATAACTATTATACCTTATTCTTTAATCATCTATAGCTTTATAATTTTAGTGATTAACCCTTTTATCTTTATTTTAAATCTCATTTATTTAACTTTTTAACAATATTTTATTCTATTGGGATTTTATTTCTCCTACACCAACTTCTACTTTTTCTCTTTTCTCTTATTCTCAATCTTTATGTTTGATTTTCTTCTGTAAAATTCTATTACCTTAACTTTTTTTTAAACTTTTTTTCTTCTGTCTTCTCTATTTATCTTTAAAGTTAAATTTTTATAATGGCTGACAACATAAGTGTCAAAGTGGCTATAGTGATGATGAAAATGCAATTGATAACAGCAAAGGAGAGAAACTGAAGTCCTACTTTCTCTACATGACTCTTGGGCCTCAATCTCCTCTATCAAGTTAATCCTTAACTTCTTTTCAAGGTAATCTCCTCCCATTCCAAAACAATCATGTTTAGGAGGAAAAATCCTTAATCAATACCACCAAGATCACTATTTTGTCTACAGAGAAACAGCAACTCAATTGTTGGGATATTTTCTCTTCTTGAGAACTTGCACAGTGTTGGTTTTGGCAGTCTATAGGCAGCAGCAAGCAGGAGGGAATGGCTGATGAAGGATCTTGTATTTATGGATTATAAAGTCTAGGTGATCCTTTTCCATTTAGGAGAGTCATTTTAAATGGTGATAATTTACCTTGGAATATTGATAGTTTCATGTTTTAGATTTAATAAATTTCCCTTGAATTTTTATCTCAAAGACAAAGTGATTTTTTTTTTTTTTTTTGCTGTTGGTTTTTTTCTCTTTGTCTCTCTGTGTGTCTCTCTCAGTCTCTCTCTCATTCTCTCCTGGGACTCAAAGCCTGGGAGCTTATATACTCCTGTATTGTGGTAAAACTATTTATTTGAAAGAGGACTGAATTTTAAAACATCCATCAACCCACATCCACAGTTTCTGGATCATTTATTTTTCTGGTAGATTTGTCTTAATGCTTATGTTTATTTTCATACACACATTCTCCAGCCAAGTCTCATTCTGTGTGGACATAGGGTTTGTGTTAAACATTCATTTATCCTACGTATCTATGAACTCTGAGATTGCTGGTGGTTCATATGGTGAACTACCAAGACCATTGGAAAATAGATGGATTGCTTCTCCCTGGACCACCTATTAAAGACCAATATATTTATGGAAATATTTTTTCAATCACTAAAATTATTTATGAACAGAATACTAGTAGTGCTGAGTGGTAACACATGGAATAAAACCAGAGTGTTTCCCCCTCTCCCCTACATTTTAGCCCCTGGAGTGACTCTTATACAATGTGTCTGCCATCCTGGTTGGACCAGGGGAAGTACAGAGATTGAAAATTTTACACATGAGCAGTTGCTCTCTAAGCAACATTTAAAATGATGCATTGGCATTATAAAGAAACTATTTATTCTATTAATGAATTCTGGTAATTTAAACTGTTTATATCCAAATAACAGAGCTGAAAAAAATAATCCCTTTCTCCCTCTAGCAGAATTACTACTAAGGAAGTAGCTACCTCTGATTAAGAAAATATTTTATTATATCATTTAAGCTATCACTTGGACTTCCCTGATAGCCAGTTGGTAAAGAATCCACCTGCAATGCAGGAGACCCCAGTTCGATTCCTGGGTCAGGAAGATCTGCTGGAGAAGGAATATGCTACCCACTCCAGTATTCTTGAGCTTCCCTTGTGGCTCAGCTGGTAAAGAATCCGCCTGCAATGTGGAAGACCTGGGTTTGATCCCTAGGTTGAGATGATCCCCTGGAGAAGGGAACAACTACCCACTCCAGTATTCTGCCCTGGAGAATTCCATGAACTGAATAGTCCATGGGGTCTCAGAGAGTCTGACAAAACTGAGCCACTTTTACTTTTAAGCTATCACTTAGGAAACCTGAATTCAAAGAGTTAAGGCACCATATTAATAGTTAATGATCTACATGAGAAGATTGAAGGACTTTATTTTGTTCTGGGAGGTGTGGAAGAGAAGAGCCAGAAAAATTGTGAAAGGTTGGAGCCTGTCACACAGGCAACCAGGAAAAATCCTCTGGGAATATACAGTGGCTGGGTTTAACGATCTGCTGCAATTCAGTCTCCATGAGGGCAGGGATCTATGTCAGCTTCATTTACTGATAAACCCCCAAGCACCTTGAACTGTGCTTAGCAAAATGTAGTCACTTAATAAAAGCTTATTACAGAAATGAATGAATGAGTGATTAGTAAGATTTTTCAGTGTTCAGCTTGAAATAGTTTGTAACACTGGAATCAAGTCAATTCAAAAAGAAGGAGAAGAAGAGGTCAAATTTACTATATTCCAAAGTTCCTTATGATTTAGAGAATTTTCTGTGGCTATTGAGGTTTAATTTCACATTGCGTGAAACGGTACAGAGTAGAAGAAAGAAATGGCAACCCACTCCAGTATTCTTGCCTGGAGAATCCCAGGGACAGGGGAGCCTGGTGGGCTGCCATCTATGGGGTCGCACAGAGTTGGACACGACTGAAGTGACTTAGCAGCAGCAGCAGCAGCAGACACAGTATATGTGGGAGTATAGGATGATCTCTTAAGGAAACTTGCTCAGTGACTGTGAGAAATAAAACTTTAATGCCTGTACAAGAAAAGTGAGGGTCATTTAGGACTTCCATAGGGCACAGAACGGGGCTCTAAGGTGATCTTCTCTAGAAACTAAGGGACATGAAGTCCCCACCTGATATCTAAGTTCCATCTGTGAATGTCCCACCACATGCAAAACTTTGCCTTCATGTACTGGATGAGGACTTCAAGAAACAAAAACAGAAACACATACACACACATAAGCAAAAACTATGATAGTGCTGTGACTACAGGAAACATTTGTGTGTGTGTGCATTCAATTGCTCAGTCATGTCCAGCTCTTTGCAACCCCGTGGACTGTAGCCCACCAGGCTCCTCGATCCAAATTTCCAGGCAAGAATGCTGGAGTGATTGCCATTTCCTTCTCCAGGGGATCTTCCCAACCCAGGGATCAAACCCACATTTCTTGCATCTCCTGCATTGGCATGTGGATTCTGTACCACAGCATCACCTGGGAAATCTAGGGAAGGGTTTAGAGGTTGATTATCTGAAGAAATCATTACATTTAAGCCATGCTAATCTAATAAAAATATACTTTGTCTCTATAAAGTCTTAGAAAAAAAGTTTTCTTTCTAACTGGATGTCCCATTGCTTTCAGATAGCACAGGTCAATTCCATTGCTTCCGACAGAATAGCTGTTTCTCAAACACCAAGACCCTCATCAGTCCTTTCCTTTCTCCTGTCTCTGAGGTTCCCACAGTGGAGCTGACACCTTCAGGGTGGGATTGATGGATGGGGTTGGCAGAGAGTCATTTCACCATGTTGACCCTTTGCTCAGTTGTGCTGATGCTGTCCACAGGTGGAGGTGGCACTGTGCTGCTAATACCACATTTGCTCATGGCTGCTGTTCACACTGTTGAGAGGATCTCTGTGTCTACAGACTCTGCCAAGACCGTGAGTCACTGCCCGATCTGCGGCACCGATTCAGCCCCACCTTCCAACCTCTCTATGGGGAATAGAACATCAGGTCTCTGCTGCCACTGCTTAAGTTTCCTCAGTTTATCGCACTGTCCCTGGTGTTCATGTTTCCGGGTACTGGGAAAATGTCATCCACTTCTTACATTTGCCCTTTAGAAGAGGTACCACTAGATCTGAGAGTATACTGGTCCCTAGTGATACTATTCTGATTTACCACGCAGCATATAGCTTGAAGTTTAGTTTACAAATCTTTAATGCTTTCTGTATACTTTTCTTTCCCAGGGCACAAAAATTTTCCTTTCCAAGGCACATGAACAGGGGAATCTGAGACTATGATTTTCCATTTATTTGTAACAAAATCATGTGGCAATCATTGTTCACAGAAAATACAAACTGTACTTCATCCTAGCTTCATCTCATTTTCATATCCTTATTTTCCTTGGGTCTTTTTCTCTAAGCATTTATTTTCAAATTCTATTATCTAGCTGTTTTAAGAATGTGTTCCCCAGTTATTTCTAGAACAAGATGGTATAAAATTAAATAAACATATCCATACAGACATATGAGCATGCCAAACGGAGCCAGGCCTTTCACTGAATCCTTAGGAAGCAGGACACCAGCTTCACCCCAGTTTTACCAGAGCTTCATTATACGGTCATGACTAACCTGCTTCTCCGTCTTTGTTTTCGTTTACTTTGGCATAAAGAGGTATCATAGCAGTTAACCTATCTCTGGGGTGTGTTCAGGTTTAATGAATAAATGTGTATAATGCCCTCTGAGTGCCTCACTTGAGGTGTGCCGTTACTGCACATTATTAGAACTGCTATTACAACACCACCTCGGGACCCTCAGCCTTTAAGCTAGCTCGAGACAGGAGGTCTCAGAAATAATAACAGCTCTTCTCCTGCGTGCCTTTCTCCCTGAAACCTCAGAGAACGTAAAGGCATTACCTTATTAATGTAAAACTCAGCACGAGATGGAAGGGAAGGACTATTGAGGATTTCCAGTTTCCAGGTGGGAGACATTAAAACAACACTTTCTCACTGACACACAGCTCACCTGTAATATAAGCACTTACCAACATTCTTCATGCCAGAGAAGAAGCCCACTTCACTCTCTCTCCACCAAGGCATGGCACTGGGTAATGCTGCTGGGAAGAGTGGGTTCAAGGTTAGTATTTTTTAAGTGTCTCAAGATAGAGACAAGAGAGTTGTATGTTAAGAAGCATGATAGTGATTTAATATTTTTATTTAGTTATGGTTGGTTAGCTAAAGAAAGCATCCAATTTCTTTTTATTCCTATAGTAATCTCAAATGAATATATTTGAAGCCTTTATTTGTCCTTCCAGTGGTTATTGATGAATTTTAAATGGCTGACACGTAGGGGCTTAGAGAACATACTATTCATTAGTCAACATCTTCCAAATTACAAGAGACTTTTAATAGATAAGAAATCATTGGCTGTGAATCAGAGTGTAGTTGCTTATAACTTCATCACCTGAAAGATGAAGAAGCTGAGGCCTTGGGTTATAAGATGATAGTACAGGTCTGATTAAAAGTAATTCAACTGCACTTTGTAAAACTGTTCTACAAACCAGACAGCCCTTTCCTACAATTAGTCTAAAGTGGGAAGCAATAATGGTATGACATTCAACCTCAGTATTGTGCTGTCTTTAACGGCCAGTATGATATACCCTGACAAGCTGAACTCCCTTATAATAATGCTTTTCAGACTCTTCAAAGTATTGGAGCTTCAGCTTCAACATCAGTTCTTCCAATAAATATTTAGAGTTGATTTCCTTTAGGATTGACCAGTTTGATCTACTTGCAGTCCATGGGACTCTCAAGAGTCTTCTCCAGCACCACCACAATTTGAAAGCATCAGTTCTCCCACCCTCAGCCTTCTTTATGGTCCAGCTCTCACATCCATGCATGACTACTGGAAACAATGAAGTCTTTTGGAAGTGGGCTCCAAATCGACCTGCTCAGACTGACATCTTCAAGGGTACAACTACTATTCCTGTTATTTGTCATGCTGAACCCTTTTACTCCTTTTATTAAATTTCCTGCAACATTTTTATAAGTGAATTTTAAAGTAAACCCCAAAATTCCACTGCAAGAAAAAGACCCTGGCATTACATATAGAGATGGTGGGAATTTTACTGAGTTGTCTGCTCACACCAATATGTTTTGGACAAAGAAGAAGCCCCTGGGCTCTCTGTCACTTGGTTAAACTTCAGGCATTTAGCTGACATCATTCTTTGGCATTTGCCTTTCTCCTCTCACTCTTTTACCAAGGAGTAATGGAAATACAATTGTCAGCATCAAATTAGATGTGGGGAAACCAACTCCTCATTACATTCTGCCTTTCCCATTTGAGCTCCACCCAGCCCCGTATAGCCCCAACATGTCTGTTCTTTAATAGTTAATGGGAAAAGAGCCCAGACAATCTCTATGTCAGACATTTAACTTAGTCTTAGGCCACTTGCAGTGACCAATTCCTCATGCTTCACGTAAAAGCAGAAATAGACGATAATTTGCCTGGGCTGGTTTATAATGATGTGTGTAATGGAAACATTCCTTCTAAACACCTGCAGCAACTAGCCTAGGCTTTGAAGCATGCGGTTTGCTTTTCCCATTTTAGCATACAGGCTTACAAATACTGTTATTGATCATAAAATTATCCAATCTTTTTTTAAAATACAGCTACAGGAGTTGATTAAAGTACTTTCTACAGCCATAAATTTCAGACAGTCGCCCCTAAGGTGCAGAATTTTCTTTCCACTTAGTTTTTTTAAGTGCCTGCCATTAATTTCCTTGAGCAATTCCTTACTCCCATGTCAGTGGATGGTTTAAGCAGGAAGGATTGGCAGGTTTATTTTACTCTCAGCTTAGCAGGATACTAAATTGTCCCCTTTAGGAAAATACAGAGTTTTGCTGCTCTCTGACTTTCTGGAGAAAAGGGCATCATTCCTTCTACTAGGTCAGGAGTCTGGAGTTAGAGAAAATCCTGTTGTGATTCAAACTTGGTCCCCTCACTCATTCCTGTGCTGCCATGACTCAGCTCTTTCTGGGCCCCTGCAAGTGGACTCTCTTCTCTCAGGTCAAAGAATTGGTTCACCTAACTGGGCCACCAATAGTCTGCTCGCAGCCAAAGGAAACCATCATTTGCTGGGAGCTAGTCCTAGTATTTGTGTTACAGATCAATTCAAGCCATGACTCACAGCTTGTTTTCATTTCAAAGAAAGATATTGAGGTCAGGGCATTGTCGAATGGATTTTGAATTTTGCCAGGTATTAAACTCCATTCATCACTAATCAAAACAGAACACTTGGGTATTTTTAAAATCAGTACTTTCATTGGAACAATTGAACAATTTCCTGGTAAACTGATTCAAAAGATATGATTTTTTCAGGAATATTTTGAAAATTAGTTTTTAGCCTCAATAATAATATACCCAATTGGGATAAATTTATAAAATTTTTTTACTATGCTATTTTAGATTCAGCCTTAGAAAATCTTTTGGAACATCACTCTCAGAAAAAAAAAAATCCACTATGAACCAGCAATCAATCACAATTTCAGAGTGCTTGATTACCAAAAAGACCAAGAAAGAATAACCTATCATCACTCTTCATGTTAGCCTGTGTCACTGCTGACAGCAGTCGCTACCTATGTTATAGGAGTGATTGAAAAGATAGATTTGGTAACAACATTTTTTCCCATGTTTGGACGTGGAAAAATGGCCTTTGATTTGTGGCTATAGACCTTATTTGATGGACCCTGTATTGCTTTCGATGAAAAAGGAGGAGTAGTTAGTGATAATCAATGTGATTTTAATCCCCAGTGTTTTTATTTATCCCAGAGATCAATATCTCTATAGGAGCACTCCCTTCAATCAAAAACACAATGGGGAAAGTCTGTTCATCATCTTAACCACATCCATTTCTCAGCCCCAATGATTAAATAACTTCAGCATGTATGAATTTGTTTGGGGTGTCCTTAAAGTAGGCTAATTCTGTTCCAGTTGAATGTCCTTGATTATATGGTACTCAGACAGAAGGAGATTACAAAACACTAGAAGCTATTCAAATGTCTTTGTGTTAATTAAATTGCCAGAAATTTTATCATGAGGCTGTAATGATTGCAAGGCCCTGGCAGGATACAGCTCCTTTAAAAGGAGCAACACGCTGGAAAGGCAGCTTCCTTTAGCTGACTTAGCAGGGCTGCAATCCACCTGCCTAGAGCCCCATGGGAACTGGGCAGGGCAGTCCTTTGGTACTAAGTGGATGTATGAAGGTTTTGCAAGGAGATTTTTTTTTTTTTTAAATGTGTGCAGGAACTAACACAACATTGTGAATTAACTGTACTTCAATTAAATAAATAATGTATGCAGTATATCAGATCTCAAATCTACTCAAATCAGGACAAGGTTTTCTACCATTTTTATTTCAAAATCCAGAACTATTGATACTATTATAATTTGGACATGTGACCTCCCTGTTCACCTTCATAGCCTATTAGAATTCATTTCGTGAAGACTATTTTACAGATTTTCTCTTGATTCTTATACTTTCCTTTCCACTCTGGAACTTAGTAAAAACATATCCCATGCATTCTTCTCTCCAGTGAACTTCGAAAAGCCTTCTGGGAGAGTATTTTCTCCTTAGCTTGGCTTTGAATGAGGGAAACTTATGATATGATCTGATAATGAGCAATGTGAAATTGTTGCTGCCATGATAGCATCCAGGTCTACTGAAAATTCCTGCACGATCTGAACCATATTGGATAGGTTGCTATGAAATATGTCTCCCAGGAGATTTCTCAGTCAATTGTCCCTTCCAATAAGTTATCCAAAATAAGAAACTGAGATTTTTCTTGATACTGCAAGGAGCCTTCTTGATTGGACAACTGAAACTTTTAACACTAGAAATTTGAAGCCAGGCAAAACTTTCACATTTCTTTTGGAATCTGACACTCCCCAGTTTATGGAGAGATTTGCCAAGATTTGATGAACCTTTCTCTGAACCTCAGGAAATTTCACGCTAAGGCTGAAACCGGAAAACGAAGCACATTTCACTAGGTGTCAGATTTCATTCTGACCAGCTTGCCAGCCTTTTCCCCCAGGTTGTATTAATTATTTCCTGCCTCAAGTGAGGAAGAAAGATTAACTGGCCTCACACTACCAAATAAAATATTTCCAAGGAAAAAGAAGTCCCAACAAATACCACCTGAAGAAGGTGATTTCACAATATCATGTCATTTTTCACTTGGACTCGTTGTTTGACCGGTGGCTTTGTTCTAATACAGATAGTGCTCTGTGAAAATGAAAACACAGATGAGGACTAAAATTAGGACTGTCTAATAATGGTAATAATAAGATGCACAATGAGAACTTCAGAGGGAAAGAAAGAAGAAGTAAAGAATTTGGTCAAATATTCTTGGGTTAACAAAACTATCATTGTTCTCATTGACTTCACAAGTCCTTGACATGGAAGAGGGAATTCAAAGGCAAACATGCATTTATAAAGTTATAAAACTTTACAGGTTTAGTACATCTAGGCAAACAATTTTGTATAATAATCTTTCCTTCTTTTCAAATGAATAAAGTCTTTATGTATCTATATAAATGATAACTTTTCCTTAAATGATTGTGTAAATCAGACTCTCTCAGCCTTAGCACTATGGACATCTGGGGGTTTTGTCCTGTACAAATTTAGCCACACCTCTGCCCTCTATCCACTGGATACCAGAAGCCCCTCCCCTTAGTCATGAAAATCAAAACACATCTCCAAACATGGCTACATGTTTCCTGTGGGGCAAATTTATCCCTGATTGAGAACATTTAGGTCTCATCTTCAAATGCCTCCAAATTCATCAATTTATATGTCAATCTGTTTCTTTCAGTGAGTTCAGAATATTTTATGTACATCAAGATTGTATTAACTAAACAACTCCAAGGAACATCTAGAAACAATCACAGAATCTATGAGTTAGAAGGGACTTTAGAAAAAAGAGAGGGTTATAACAGTAGTCACAGCAGCAAGCACAAAACACATTCTCAAGTGCAAACCTATTAATGAGGAAACAAAAAATGTTCTAAAAAGAAAATATATAGGTCGAATCCTCACAAAATTTTTGGAGATTGGTATGTGAAATGATTGCTGGTTTATCCTAAAAAAATGTTAGAGTTGTTCAGTGCAATAGCCATTAGCCACATGTGATTATTCAAGTTTAAATTAAGGTAAAATTAAATAAATTTAAAATTCAGTTCCTCAAGTTGTAGCAGGTGAGAGGCCAAGCACTAACTTTCCAGCTTCCTGCCTTGAGTTAACCCCACAAATTCTTTTATGCTGTGTTAGCTTTCCCCCTCCTACACTTTTTTTTAAATTGGAATATAGTTGATTTACAATGTTGTGTTAGTTTCAGATGTATAACAAAGTTAATCAATTATAATCAGATATATGTATATATATCTGCTCTTTTTTTTAAGATTTTTTTTATACATAAGTCATTACAGAGCATTGAGTGGGGTTCCCTGTGCTATATAGTAGCTGTACATGCATGCTCAGTCATTCAGTCATGTCTGACTTTTTGCAACCTCATGGACTGTAGCCCACCAGGCTCCTCCATCCATGGGATTTTCCAGGCAAGAGTACTGGAGTGGGTCACCATTTCCTTCTGTAGGAGCTCTTCCTGACCCAGGGGTTGAACTTGAGTCTCTTGCATCTCTTCCATTTGGTAGGTGGATTCCTTACCACTGAGCTACCTATGAAGCCCCTATAGAGTAGGTCTTTATTAGTTATCTATTTTATATATTGTAGTATGTATATGTCAATCCCAATCTTCCAAAACATCCCTCTTCCCACCTACTCTCTGCTAACCATACTTTATTTTATATAATACATCTATAACTCTATTTTCTGTTTCAAAAGTAAAAAGTTTTACTCATAAATACACACACACATACATGCCTACAATATAACTGACAAATCCAATACACTGAACTTTAGAGTTGACTAGTACTTATTGAGAACACTGTCATTTTGTTTATAATCTTCATTTATTGTACTTCATACTATTGTAAGACAAAAAGGAGACACAGTCCTGGAAGCTCAATGGTTCCGAGAGACTAAAGAGACACAAATGCAGTGAGAGAATGACTGTGGGTAACAGTAACCACAAGACAATTAGTGTTAACACAGCAACGAGATTGCTACAGCTAGAACAGTCAACAAAGGCTTCAAGGACACAGGAAGACTAAGACTTAAAAGCAGTGAGATCCTGAGGAAAGAAACCAAGAGATCTGCATGTCTGGACTAGGGATATGATAGGAAAATGATGGTTGAATAATGAATGGAGCAGAATCAAACTCTGATGGCCTTAAATGCCAGGCAGAGAATATAGGCCTGATAGGTCGGGAACCAGGAAGCCTTACACACTTTGCACACTCAAGTGGTGCTATGAAAGAGTGCCTTAAGGAAGATCACTGGACACAGAATGTAGAACAAATTGGGGGAGGTAGGCAGAAGCAGGGAGTGGAGGAGAGGAGTTACTGTAACAGCCGAGTCTGAAGGCTGTTACAGGGTTCGAGGCATGACACAAGAAGAGCCGATGTGTGGTTGTGGATGATGGCAAAGTCTGAGGAAGAACATTCTAGTAATGAAGAATGGTAAACACTGGTATGGATTACAGTCAGGAGCTTACCATCTCTACTGAATAAACTCATAGATAGGCTTCCCTACAAAGAGGATAGTAGGCTGCTAGTTTCTCAGAGATTCTGTCAGCTCTACAGTGCTCTGATCCTCAGCAAAAGAGAATCACAGAGGAATTAGGTTATTTCTTTTCTTGATCTTTATTCTGCCATTCCTTGCTGAGCTGCTGGAGTGCTGGAACAGATCACATACTTTCTCTGTGCCTCAGTTTTAGTATCTATAAAATATAAATTGGTTTGTTACCCATCTCACAGCAATGCTGCAAGGCTTATGAAATATTGGACCCTAGGAAATATTGGACACTTGAGGAGAAAAAGAAAAAAAGTTGTGATAAATAGGAGACAGAAACCACCTAAAATTAGACAGAGACTTTTACCTTTGAGAGCTCCATATTTTTTACCCTGCAGGTACCTAGATTCCATCACAGACAGTATATTCACAGACACAAACTCTGAAGAGCACAGAATATTAAAGTCCACAAATCTTCTAAAGTTCCAGAATCTCAATGATGAGTTATGAATGTGAAAGCTTAAAAAAAATCTCTTCAAGTAAAGTGATTTTTCTATGCATTTAATACTCTAGAAAGAAATATGTGAAATGAATGTAAAGACAAAATGAAGGATATTCATGAGCAGTTAATAGAAGGTTAAAAGAAGTAAATCATTCTCTTAAAAGCAACACCACTGAGTATCAGTTACCATCTCCTGGTCATCAAACCCATCACTCCCAACCAGGGAGAGGACTATTGTGTGATACTCAAAACCATATATAAAATACCTTATTCATGGTCAGAATAAGTTACTATCAAAACAGGAAAAAAAATATTGAGGAGCAGCTAGCTCAACCCCTTCACTTTAAACAGGTGAAGAATCTGATGCTTAGAATAATCAAGTGGCAAGCCCAAGGTCACGTCATAAATTTGCAAGAGTTGGGATTTGGACTTTTGCTCCAAGGACACACTTTTTTTGCAGATTAAAATTGGTCTTGGTGCCATATAAAGAGTAGTCAGGATGTATTATGCCTTAGATACTATATTATTTCTCTTCCTGGGGTTCCAATCTTGCCAGAAGACCAAAATTTAACAGCAGCAGCCAAGTCTGAGAAAGAAGAAGACTTGGAACATTCAGATTAAAGTTCTCCTTTGAGGGGGCTTCAGTTGTCTGCGCTACGCATCCTCATTACAAACATCTAGTCTTAAAGGCCAGCAGGAAGGAAAGGGAGGAGTTACATTCTAACTTGTACCACAGATAAAATATCTGCTAGCAACGAGATTAAAAACACATAAGGGCTAAGTTTCTATTTTTGATGTATTGGGAAATAGGAAGGGTTGCTACTGAGAAGACAGAAATAAAGATGAAAGAGTGAACTAAAGGGCGTGAACCTAATCTCAATACTTTGGAGAACAAAAAAAAAATGTAACAAGGAGGAGGAGAAGAAAAACTACATCCTAGGAACTATAATTCAGACATGAAGATCTTTTCAAATAAGGTGAATCTTCTCAAGAATTAAGTAGCTGGCTTTCCAAGTGCAAGATATCCTTGAAATGAGATGAGGTGTATCCACTGTTTGGCAGTAATTGGTAACTATTAGAAAAGGAGTTTAAAGTTGTCCATGTGTCCAACTGATAGAACAATAAGATAGAAGTACAGCAATGTGTAGCATCTGATGGAGAACTTGACTATATCTTCAGAACCCTTCAACTTTACCAACTTTGCTTATTCACATGAGCTCAAACATAAGGCAAAATGACATGGGCAGAGACAGAATCTATATCTAGTGATTTTTATTCCATTAGGAGAAGGATAAAAACATAGGGATGTGTACTATTTACAAATTTTCTTCAAATTGAGTCTCATGGCTTAGGAAAAGAAAGTGTTTAGTTCCTGTTGAATAACTACTTGTTTTCTTAAAAATATATCATTCAGTGCATGAAAATAGGCAAAAGGGTGGAGATATTTACTGAATGATAAGAAAGAAGAAAACCTTATGGCATAGTTGAAGGAACACTGGAATAGATATTAAAAATTTGAGTTTAAGCCATCCATTTCTCTATAAAGACAAGATAATTATACTTTTTCAGCCTTTCTCAAGAGTGTTGGAACATTCAAATGTGAATATGAAAGCAGTTTTGCAATGTGCAAAGTATTAATAATGCAAAGTATAAATGCAATTTGATATAATTATTTGTAGACTTGATGACATGATCCAAAAGGTGTCAACCTGAAATTTCAGAAACAGATAATTACTCAGATAAATTGATAAAGCTGAAAATACTCAAAAGCCACAGATATATATGAGAAGCATTAATTCAATAGAAAAGTATAAACACCAGGGTCATTTTAACAGTCTCATGATTATAGCATTCTAATGTACAGAGAATGTACAGGAAAAGAAGCTTGAAATTTTTATAAAAGAGAGTACACAAACCTGGTATGTTAGTGAGATTTAAAATAAAGAAGTGAAAGTTGTTGTGTTTACCAAAAGTCTATCTGTTAGAAGCAATTAGAGCATATATAGTTCAAGACTTATGCAGCTGAATTCCATAAACTTCCATGAACTACTAGAATAAACCAGAGAAGAGACCATTTGCATGAGGACTGAAAGAGAGATAAAATAGAACAAAATAGGAGGATGCTTTCGATGTAGGATGAGGACCTATGGTTTGCTCATCTTAACAATTCCAGTTTATATCTGTTTTCCAAGTGTAATTGCCAATAGCACACCTTTCACTCTCAAAAGTGTCCTGGTTTGAATAAATGCATGTGGTGTTCCTAGTGGAAGGTAAATATAAACTGCAAACTTAGATTACATTTATAAATGCACAGAATGCCAATTAATAAAGAAAGACTCATTGTATTTGGCCACACACATAGCACTATGTTCAAACCTGGTTCCTATACATTAAAAACAAGACTATACTTTAAAAACTAGAGTAACCTAGGCCAGTAAAGGGCTGCCAATGATATCATGAGAATAAATTTAAGAACTGAAACAAGAGAAGGCTTAAGTCTGGCATGATTTTGTCTTCATTCTTTCCATAGGTGTTTCATGAAATAATGATGATTCAGCTTCATCTTTAATACTGTAATAGGAAGATGTAGGATTAATGGGCCAAATTTATGAAAGGCTAAATTTCAAAGGATTGTAAGCAAGCTCTTTCTAATAGAACTGTTCTTAAAAGAAATGAATTCCTTTGTAGCTAATGGACATCCTGTCCCTTGTTGAGTTTAATCAGAGGCTGGATATTTGCCAGTCATAGATGATACATGGAAGGGAATCTTGCTTTTCTGGGGGTCTGGACTCTAATATTCTTAGGACTTTATGTATCCATAGTTTAAGTCTTCAGCAAAGGTGTAGTGTGCCTCTTTGAGCTCTCTGTATCTCAATAAAGACATGTGGTCACTATCCACTGAGAGCAATAGTATTTACTGTTTATAAATGTATAAATACTATTTATGATGTACCCACTTTATGCCAGAACTTTTTAAATTTATTAGTTTTTTAATTGAAGGATAACTGCTTTACAGAATTTTGTTCTTTTATGTCAAACCTCAACATGAATCAGCCATAGGTACACATATATCCCCCACCTCGAACCTCCTTCCCATCTCCCTTCTCATCCCTCTGAGTTGACACAGAGCCACTGTCTGAGTTTCCTGAGACATACAGCAAATTCCCATTGCATGCCAGAAATTTTCACATGTATTGAATAGTACTAACACTTAATAATAATTACACAAGAAAGTTACTGTTACTCCTTCCTAACAGAGAATGAGGTTCAGAAAGCTTTCAACCTGCCCAGAGTTAACCAGTTAAAAACTGGTGTATTAGAGATCCTAATAGATATCCTGTGAAACTAGTCAACCATAACCTATCCAAATTGATTTCTATTTTGTGCTCCTAATGCCCTGGCAGTGTACCCTCCTGGAAGGAGTGCTGAAATGCTCTATTGTTTTACCTCTTTCTGTATTTTCCATGAAATCAGTACAGCATAGCTCTTTGCTGCAGAAAATTAAACACCAGATGATACCAGAGGAATGCGCCATAGAGTGTCTTCCTCTCCTCCTCAGTGTAAGTGACATCTTTTGGCAACATACCTCCCTTGTCTCTCTTACAGCTAAAATTAAACCAGTGGAAAATGTTTGCCTCAAAGTACATGCCCTCTTAATGAAACACAACTATGCTTAAAGGTCAATAGATTAACAAGGGAACACAGATAGATAGTGTTCCTTATCTGGTAGGCAGAGAGATGGTGCCAGCACTGGCATTTGCAGAATAGGGAAGCAGCAGTTTGGAGGGATCCTGCAGACAGAACAGACAGATCAGGTGAGATGAGAGGAAAATGGGGAAATAGTTCAAGTAAGGGAAATGTCTGGAAATCATGTTCATATTAATAGCAATTCTGTGACAAGTAACTATATGGTTAAGAAATCATTTGTTCTAGAATCCCTGCAAAAATAATAAATAATATCAAACTTCAAATGCGTGCAGCGTAATGCTTTACAGGACATGTTCACTTGTATTCCCTCACTGGATTGACATAATATTTGTGGAAAATGAGCAAAATTGTTCCCAATTTTACCAAAAAGAGCTGGGCTCCAGAGACATAGATGACTTACTGCTACTGCTGCTAAGTCGCTTCAGTCGTGTCCGACTCTGTATGACCCCACAGATGGCAGCCCACCAGGCTCCTCCATCCCTGGGATTCTCCAGACAAGAACACTGGATTGGGTTGCCATTTCCTTCTCCAATGCATGAAAGTGAAAAGTGAAAGTGAAGTCTCTCGGTCGTGTCTGACTCCTAGTAACCCCATGGACTGCAGCCTACGGGGCTCCTCCATCCATGGGATTTGTCAGGCAAGAGTACTGGAGTGGGGTGCCATTGCCTTCTCCAGAATGACTTACTAACATTCATAACTTGGGAACAGTCTAGTCGCAGAGGCTTATCCATGACATTTTTTTTAATTTCACAAATACATTATTCGCTCCTTTGCAAATCATTTTGTCTGTCTGATATAAAGTTGCATGTAAACATAGAGCATTGACTCTTTATAGAAATTGAGCCAAAAGATGTTCATCAAAGCACTTAGCTGCTTTCTCCATTTTTAATATTTAATACCATATAGTTGATATTTCTTTTCTCTGCACTTGATTATTCTGAATAAACACTTCCATTTGTGGTTCCAGGTTAAAATCTTATGGACTCCATAATGAAAAAACTATTGAAAAGAGCTGGAGAATTACCTTGTATTCAGATTCTCGACCCATTCATTCCAAGGTGAACTGTGGCTGCCAAACCAGTGTTTACTGGTTTTGATTTTTGCCATTGGACTAGGTCATCTGAAGTATTCCATATTAAGGATCAATGAATTCTTGTAAAGATCAGCTAGAGAACAAAATGATAGCTAGACAATTTTTACTGCCAAGAAATAATTTGCCTGCTGGCAGTGTGATTCACTGAGTTGAACCACATGATTTCTAGCAATTTTTTTTCAAGATTTTCTTTTATATCTAAAACATCTTTTAAAAATCAACAATACGTAATAATATGAGTAGGATAAAGTCAACAGTAATTTCTATCTCTTCCTTTGCAAAGGAAAAAAAAGGAGTCATTGGCCTGCATATTGACTAAGAGCCATGATATCAAGGACTTTGAGAGTTCAGTGTCTTTTCAAAAAGAGATGAAAGGAGTCAAATTAGCAGAGTTTGGGTGCATATTATGATTTTTCTGATTTTGTTGTGCCACAGGGAGCACCTTCTTCTGATCCTCACATGGAGTCGTCTGAGAATCAGCAGCAGTTACCAAGCCAACTTACATCCTTAGTACTACAGCATTGGACTTTCCCCATGGCACAGCAGTAAAGAATCCTCTTGCAATGCAAGAGCCACAGGAGATGCTAGTTCAATCCCTGGGTTGAGAAGATCCCCTGGAGAAGAGCATGACAACCCATGCCAGTATCCTTGCCTGGAGAATCCCATGGACGGAGGAGCCTTTTGGGTTGAGATATACTTCTCACTAATGCACAATTAAGAGAAGTGAATACTAAATGAATTCAGTCTTCAAAGCTAGTATACACAGAGGCACCTTGATTTTTGGCATAATTTGTGTTTCTTTCCTTTCTGTACACAAGAACTATGTCCATGTTGCAAAACATACCTGAGAGTTTGTTACATCCTCCATTTCTATTGTATAACGGCCAACTCTTCCTAGGCTATATGCTACATTTTGCCAGATGCTGGAAACAACACAGTGAACCAGTCTTCAATGGAGACATTAACTAAATTGAAGGTGATGGCATAGAACATTATTTCCTAATGAGATTTACTTAAAAATTAATGTGTGCCAGGTATTTTTTCGCAGAAGCCAAGGAAAGTCCTTGAGTTAGAAAAGTGCTGAGGTAATGCTCCTTATGAATGAGACCTGACAAATCAATTTTTGTATGCTAAATCACATCAGAAAAATTAATTCAACAATTGTCAGCCACCCAATATATGTTAGTTACTGTGTTAGGGATACATGGATTAAAAAAGAAAAAGACCACGAACTCTATCTTAAAGAATGTATATAGTACATAGTTATTTATCCAAAGCCAAGCTACACATTAATCAGTTTCCCAATTCTGATAGCAACACCCGATCCCTGTCTACCCCATTCTACATTTTGTTTTCCATAGGACTTCTACCTTTTAACATATTATGTAATTTACCTCTTGTCTTTGTTTCATCTTCTTCCATCTTGATTATCACCACTAAAATATAACCCCCAGAAAGACAGAGCTCTTTGTTTTGTTCACTGAGGTATCTCAAGAATTTTAACAGTGCCTGGCACATGGTGGGCACTCAGTAAATATTTGTGGAATGAATGCTGCTTAAAGGGATGACAGATACAAACCATTCCTGTCACATGGTGTAGATATAGGACTTACTGGGATGAGGAGGGGTTGCAAGCCAAGAAGTAGCAGGGTACCAGCCGCCGTCTGAATTCTAGGACCCTGCAGCTTGAAACAGCCATTTAGTGTTGCTCTTGTTCAGTTGTCAAGTCGTGTCTGACTCTGCGACCCCAGGGACTGCAGCACACCAGGCTCCCTGGTCCTTCACTATTTCTCAGACTTTGCTCAAACTCATGTCCCATGGAGTCAGTGATGCCATCCAACCATCTTGTCCTCTGTAATTCCCTTCTCCTTTTGCCGTCAGTTGTCCCCAGCATCAGGATCTTTTCCACTGAGTTGGCTCTTTACATCAGGCTGCCAAAGTATTGTACCTTCAGATTGAACATCATTCTCTTCCAATGAATATTCAGCGATGATTTCCTTTAGGATTGACTGGCTTGATCTCCTTGTAGTTCAAGGGACTCTCAAGAGTCTTCTCCAGCACCATAATTCAAAAGCAACAATTCTGTGCTCAGCCTTCTTTATGATTCAACTCTCATATCCATACATGACTACTAGAAAAATCATAGCTTTGACTATACAGACCTTTGTCGGCAAAGGGATGGTCTTTATCTCCATCCCATGGCCACCATTTTAGTAGAGAGGGTATCCTATCTCATAATGCATTTACATAACAGATAAAAGTGGCTGGAAAAGGAGCTACATCAGAAAGTGATGCCTTTTGAATCTGTGATTGGTATCCTATCTTTCAGCAAATCTAACTCAAACCTACAGAGCCAGTCCTCAACCAAATGACCCAAAGTGGGGAGCAGATGAACCTCCAGAGCATCCCAATTTTCCTCTCACTAATGAATATTCAAATGAATAATAAAGAATGAATTCTGTCTCTTTAATCTGCTGATTCTTGAGCAATAATTTTTAGTCTGCTACAGTGTTCAAGTAAAACAAAAAAGAATTAAGAAATATTAACTATATCGTGTCTGTTTTCTAATCCCACAATAAATAAAGATCAGCCTCTCATTCCTTTTGGCATTGACCATGACTGGGATTTTTGGGGGGTGGGTAAAGGGTGGGGAGTCCCAATTCACTGCCAATATATTAAGTGTCCCATACTTACTGCTTGTCTTAGAGAACTAGTGAAACATGAATTCTGATAGTGATAATTCTTTTTATTTCATTGTATAGATTTTGGTGATCTGCCAATATATCAAGACAAACAACAAGGACTTTATTTGAAGATGTTATGATATCAGATGAAAGAAAAATGGTGACCCATGTAAAAATAAGATCAGAAGGAATGAATTTACTTTTGATTTCCAGAATTCAAGGAATAAAATATACACTGAAGTTCATCAGTGAGGTTCAGTGAATTTAGTACATGTCAAAAACTGAGTACGCAAGTCAAAAACTGCTTTTATTATTTTTATTAACATCAAATTTTAATTGTATCTTTTCTACCTTTTACGAGTTTCCCATTTCAATCTCCACCACTAGGTTTTTACTATTCGTTTCAGGGAGAGCAAAGTAGCTATAGTACAAAAGATTCTGCAGGTAGGCTTTTTACCTACAGAGATAGGAGCATGTAATTTGTAAGAGGGAGAAAGATTTTTCCTTGAAAAATAATTTAATGAATCTAATTTGCTGTGAAATATAAATCCCTTACCCAAGACATGATCTGGAAAAAAACTGTAATACAAAAAGGTAATCAAGTAAGAGAAGTTCCTATCAGCAGCACAGGCAAGAGAAGAAGGGGCACATGAACAGTAAGTGATGAGAAAGAGCTTCTGGAAAGAGATGAGCCCAGCAGTGTGATGGAGTCAGCAGCAGATGGAGGGATGGGACCGATGAGAAAGTTCATAAGATGGAAGATGTGTAACACTTTTCTACTACGCTCATGCTTGCCATGGCACCCCACTCCAGTACTCTTGCCTGGAAAATCCCATGGACAGAGGAGCTTGGTAGGCTGCAGTCCATGGGGTCACGAAGAGTCCGACACGACTGAGCGACTTCACTTTCACTTTTCACTTTCATGCATTGGAGAAGGAAATGGCAACCCACTCCAGTGTTCTTGCCTGGAGAATCCCGGGGATGGAGGAGCCTGGTGGGCTACCATCTATGGGGTCACACAGAGTTGAACACGACTGAAGCGACTTAGTAGCAGCAGCAGCAGCAGCATGTTTGCCATCAAACAGGAAGTTGATACTGCTTTATTAATTAGTTAGCCTCCCTAACCACAAAATATTGGTAAAAGGTATTCTCTACACCAATTGCCTTGTGTTAGTGGCAAAATTATTTCCTGCTCTGTGCTATAATTACCCTCCAATATCGTCACACCTTCAGAAAAGTCTCTTCCATATCATATAAACTTGGGTTAGTGGTACATAAAAGTTATGGAAGTATGGGAGAGGTCAGTGAAGAAAGCACAGACTGGGAGGTATTAGCAAAGTATGAAGCAGACTACAGAATGGTCTGCCCAGAAGCACAAGAGATAAGTGAAATTTACCAATGAGACATGATCCATCTTGTTGAATATTAAAGTAAGGGGTAGCCCCTGAGGGTTAGAGGGCATATGGATTTTCTTTTCATTTGGAATTGCCTTGAGCACCAGTGCATGGACCGAGCAATACTCAAGATCCAAGACAGAAGTGCATCCTTACCACAGGTACAGAACTGTAGCTGAACCGGCTATGGAACATTGTCACATTGTGATCTGAGGATGGTACCAGTATTGGCATATTGTTTTAGGACTTTTCTCCTGAAGGCTTACCCCACATCTTATAACCCAATTCTTTTCAATGATACCAAAGCAACACTTCTTGTATACGTAGGTAGAGTGGATTCTGCTATTTCCAGTTAGGAATCTTAACAAACAGAAGAGTCTAACCTTGAACTCTTTTCCCCATTTTCTTTTATTGTGGTAAGATACAGTCCATGGGGTTGCAAAGAGTCGGACAAAAGAAGTGAAGATACAGATCACATAAATGTTTACCATCCTAAGCATTTTTAAGGATACAGTTCAGTAGTATTAAATACATTTGTAGCATTGTGCAAGTGTCACTAATATCCATCTCCATACTCTTTTTATCTTGTAAAACATAAACTCTGTTCTATTCAATAATAACTCCTCTCCCTTTCCTTCAGCCCCTGGCCATCACCATTCTACTTTCTGTCTCCGTGATACTGACTTACTGAAGTAACTTACACAGGTTAAAATCATACAGTATGCTATCTTTTGTAACTGGCATGTTTCACTTGGCATAATGTCCTCAAGGTTCATCCATGTTGCAGCATATATCAGAATTTCTTTCCTTTTTAAGGCTGAATAACATTCCATCATGTATACATAGCACATTTTCCTCATCCATTCATTCACCTATAGGCACTAGAGTTGTTCCCACATTTTAGTTATTGTGAATAATGTGTTATGAACATAAGGGATGTAAATATCTTATCGAGCCCCTTCTTCCAATTTTGTTTAGTATATATACAGAAGTGAAATTGCTGGATCATGTGGTAATTCTAACCCTGACCTTTTTCCATGATAGAAATCTTTAGAGCCTGAGATCTGGTCATTAGACATCTGATATAGGCAGAAGCCCTGGTTATTTGGCTTTTATTACAAGCAGATAATGTGGAAACTATTAGAGATTCACACATATTTTTTTAATGATGTACCAAAGAGAGGAAGAAGTCTTACCAATATGCTAATACTAGAGCACAGCTAATATTAGAACAAGCCCTGTTCCAGGCTCATTTTCCTCCACCAAAGTCACCATATTTACATAATCTACTCTTTAAAACATTATAAAGTATGACTTCCTCTAAGCCATGTTAACTACATATGTTACCTCCTACATTTTCTTACCTTTTGACTTTTATTAGTTATGACATTTCTACAACAGTCTAACATTTCTACAATAGTCTAACATTTCAAGGTGTAAGATGTTCATATTCATTCTCTTAAGCATATACTTCCCACAGTTGTTAGTACTAGTGGAACATTTAAATGGATTCACTGCTCACCATGACTTCATTTACCTTTATTTCAAAATCCATAGTTTGATTGGTTGAAGCCTGTCCTCTGGTAGTTTTTACAAGAATATTCATGGAAACACTATTTCTTGATTTTTTTTTTTGTATATTTGAAATATTTCTCCTTGGTTTTGATTATAGCATAGTGGGACATAAAATATGATGATGTTCCTTTCCATTAAAACTTTATAGACATCACAGCACAGTTGTTAGCATTAGATATGATTCTGGAGAAGTCTGAATTCAGCCTTAACTGTTTTTCCTCCTTAAATATCAGACTCTTTTTTCTTCCTTTGCTGCAGGCTCACAGGAGTGTTCTGATCTGGTTACATTTGGTAACTTTTCTCAGGAAAGACTCCTGTTTGATCATCAGCGTCAGTTTTTCCCGGGACATGCTCTGCTCTCAATTGATAGAATGTCTCCCATCATTCCAGGAAAACTTTCTTTGAATATATTGGGAATTTGGTCTTTTTTACTGGATATTAGTTTTACACCAGCTGGCACTTCAGAGCTTTTCAGACTTTCCTGCTAATTCTTTAACACTTTTTAAAAATTAATTTTGCTCATTTTACTCAAATGTCTGCTCTCCCTGATCATGTTTTTGGCCTGTGTCTGTGATTTTAACTACTTCTAAAATGTACTGTTTCTAAGGTGGCTTTATTTTTCTCTTCCATTCCTGTTTTGTTGATAACTGAATTGTTTATGATTTTTATATTTTGAATTGAAAATGCAGGAATTGTGTTCAAAATTTAGGCAGCAAAATTTCTATACCCCAGTACCCTAGTTCTAGCCCTCTACTCTGGCAGACAACAAATGCTCTTCTGTATCTTCCTAGATGTACAAGCAATAAAAATATTATTTTCCCTTTTGGCACTCTCTATACATTCTATTCTGCATTTTTATTTATTTATATTTTAAATATGTCTTAGAGATCTTTCCTGTTAATATATAAGGGGCTTCTTTACCTTTCTTCCTTCTATAAGGGAGAAAGAATGTTCTTTTTTTTTCTTCTATAAGTTGTGTAACATTCTTTGTATATATTTAATCAGGCACTTATGGGCAAATATTTGTTTTTATATTTTTGTATTATAAACAGTGCTATACTTGGTAGGTATGCTGTTTTACACATGTGCATGTATATTGGTTGGTTACATTCTCAAAATTGTACTTGCTGAACTAAAAGGTGTTTGCTTTAGTGATTCGTATAAATATGGCTAGGTTGTGATCAGTAAAAGCTGTCCTAATTCACACTCTCACCAGTAACATATCACTTTTCTCACACCCATGCTAACACTGTGTGTTATGAAATGTTTGCTCTTTGCCAATCTGATAGGTAGAAGATGGTATTTACTGTTGTGTTTATTTGCATTTATCTTATTGTGAATTGAGTAGTTACATATTTAAGAGCCATTGTATTTCCTTTATCTTAAGCTCTTATTTATATATCTAACTCAATTTTAGTGGGTTGATTGGCTCTAACTTTCTATATATATTATAGAAAATATAAACAGCAAATAGTTTTTACAAGTTTGTTTATCTTTTGATTAATGATGATTTTTCCTAAGCATACTTCCAATCTTTATATGATTAATGAAATTTGTATTTTACTTAAACGTTTTTGCCACTCCATTATATAATGTATTTCTATATGGTTCTCTTTTTTTTCAAACAGATTTATCCAATAATAATAATTCAGTAACGTATGTAATTTATGCATCCTTTCTCCACTGATTTGAAATGATGCCAATGAGCACTGAATTCTTTCTGGACTTTCATTTCTGTTTCATTGATCTATCCACCTTTTCTTTTTTTGGCTATTATTACACTGTTTTGATTTATCTAACTTTATGATATATTATTATTTTATTCAGAATTGTCTCTATTTATTATTTTTTCTCATATGAACTCAATATTCTAGTTGTCTAAATTCCCTGAAATTATCTTGGCATTTTATTGCTATTGTGTTAATATATTTATTTAAAGAAAATTATTATTTATATTATATTGGCTCTTCTTATCCAAAGTATTATGAGATTCTCTTTAAGTTTCTTGCATCACTGAGGAATGTGTTAAAGCTTTCTTTACAGACACTGTTCACATTTCCCATATTCATATTCTTAGGTATAGAAATTTCTGATCCTCTCTCTTCTACTTTTTGGAAGAACTTCTTTTGCAAGTGTAGAAAATTCATGTTAGTTCCTCCTTAAATATTTGGTAAATTCACCAGTGAAACCATCTGGTCCTAGGATTTTGTGTGTGTGTGAGATATTTTTGATTACCAGTTCAAGTCAGTCTCTTTACTTTGATATAGATCTGATAAATGAATAGTATCTAATAACATGAAGAATTCTTACAACTCACAATAAAAACATGGATAACATCATTTTTTTAATGGGCAAAAGATTTGAATAGGTGTTTGTCGAAAGAAGATACATAAATGATCATTAAGCATGTGAAAAGAAGGAAACACAAATCAAAACCACAAGTTGTAGCTTACAACTATAAGGATGGCTATAATTAAAAAGATGAATAATAACAAGTATTACTGAGGATACAAAAAAGTTGGAACTCTCATTCACTGCTGGTGGGAAAGTTAAATGGCATAGTTGCTGTGGAAAAGTTTGGCATTTACTCAAAAAGTTAAACAGAGTTATCATAAGACTGAGAAAATTCGTACTTTGATATATTCACAAAGGAATTGAAAACATGTCCATGTAAAACTTGTACTCAAATGCTCATAGCATCATTATTCATAATAGCAAAATATTAGGAAAAAACAATGTGCATAGACTGATGAATGGGTAACAAAATGGAATATCATTTGGCCATATAAATGAATAAAGAACTGTTATGAGTTACAACATACACTAATTTTGAAAACACTATGCTAAGGAAAATAGTGAAGACACAAAGCCACACGTTGTTTGACTCCTGTTACATAAAACGTCTGGACTAGACAAATCCATAGAGATAGAAAATAGACTGGGAAGAACAGGGAGTGGTTTCTAACAGGTACAGGTTTCTTTATGGCAACAAAAATATTTTGCAATTAGATAGTGATGTGATGATAGCATAATTTTGTAAACATACTAGAAACCATTGAATTGAACACTTTAAAAGGATCATCTTACAGTATATGAATTAGACAGCAATAGGAAAAAAAAGTAAGGGTGTGCTGCCTATTAGAACAATCATGTATTTTGTCATTTCTGCCCAAGGTATTCAGCAACAGCCAATCTATGATGTCATTTTCTCTTCTCTTCCATTAGCCCACAACTCATTATTCTTAGCTATCCTTCTTTAAATGTTTTAGATCAGAATTTTAGGTATTTTTCATTTCATTGAATATACAGCCTCCATTTTTGCTTCTCACTATTTTTGTCATCTTTCAATTGATTTTTAAGGAAAAATAGGATATAATGTATGATTTTTTTTCTCTCACAATCTTACAAACATATGAAGTCTTTTTCCCCTAATATTCTAAGGTATCAGTTCTCAAATTTTTTGGTCTCAGGACTCTCTTCTGCTCTTGAAGTTTTTAATGTTATATGGTACATATGCTATCAGTTCACTTCAGTTCAGTCGCTCAGTCGTGTCCAACTCTTTGCGACCCCAGGAATTGCAGCACGCCAGGCCTCCCTGTCCATCACCAACTCACAGAGTTCACTCAGATTCACGTTCATCGAGTCAGTGATGCTATCCAGCTATCTCATCCTCTGTCGTCCCCTTCTCCTCCTGCCCCCAATCCCTCCCAGCATCAGAGTCTTTTCCAATGAGTCAACTCTTCGCATGAGGTGGCCAAAGTACTGGAGTTTCAGCTTTAGCGTCATTCCTTCCAAAGAAATCCCAGGGTTGATCTCCTTCAGAATGGATTGGTTGGATCTCCTTGCAGTCCAAGGGACTCTCAAGAGTCTTCTCCAACACCACAGTTCAAAAGCATCAATTCTTCGGCATTCAGCTTTCTTTATAGTGCAACTCTCATACCCATACATGACTACTGGAAAAACCATAGGCTTGACTAGATGGACCTTTGTTGAGAAAGTAATGTCTCTCCTTTCTAATATGCTGTCTAGGTTGGTCATAACTTTCCTTCCAAGGAATAAGTGTCTTTTAATTTCATGACTGCAGTCACCATCTGCAGTGATTTTGNAATATTAAAGGTGGGGGAGGATAAGTCATAGTTTGAGTAGCAGTCCAGTTCAGTTCAGTCACTCAGTAGTGTCTAACTCTATGTGACTCCATGGACTGCAGCAGACCACGCCTCCCTGTCCATCAGCCACTCCTGGAGTTTACTCAAACTCAGGTCCATTGAGTCAGTGATGCCATTCAACAATCTCATCCTCTGTCGTCCACTTCTCCTCTGGCTTGAATCTTTCCCAGCAGCAGGGTCTTTCCCAATGAGTCAGTTCTTCACATCAGGTGGCCAAAGTATTGGCGTTTCAGCATCAGTACTTTCAATGAATATTTAGGACTGAGTTCCTTTAGAATTGACTGGTTGGATATCCTTGTTGTCCAAGGGACTCTCAAGAGTCTTCTCCAACATCACAATTCAAATGCATCAACTATTCAGCACTCAGCTTTCTTTATAGTCCAACTCTCACATCTATACATGACTGCTGGAAAAACCATAGCTTTGACTAGATGGACCTTTGTTGGCAAAGCAATTTCTCTGCATTTTAATATGCTATCTAGGTTGGTCATAGTTTTTCTTCCAAGGAGCAAGTGTCTTTTAATCTCATGGCTGCAGTCACCATCTGCAGTGATTTTGGAGCCACACAAAATAAAATCTGTCATTGTTTCCATTGGTTTCCCATCTATTTGCCATGAAGTGATGGGACCGGATGCCATGATCTTAGTTTTCTGAATGTTGAGCTTTAAGTCAACTTTTTCACTCTCTTCTTTCACTTTCACCAAGAGGCTCTTAGTTCTTCTTCACTTTCTGCCATAAGGGTGGTGTCATCTGCATATCTGAAGTTATTAATATTTCTCCCGGCAATCTTGACTCCAGCTTGTGCTTCCTCCAGCCCAGTGTTTCTCGTAATGTACTCTGCATATAAGTTAAATAAGCAGGGTGACAATATACAGCCTTGACATACTCCTTTTCCTATTTGGAACCAGTCTGTTGTTCCATGTCCAGTTCTGACTGTTGCTTCCTGACCTGCATACAGATTTCTCAAGAGGCAGGNTGATGTTTCCCCTGGCAATCTTGATTCTAGCTTGTGCATATACTTATTTTGAGTATAAGAAGGTAGAAACTAAAATATGTCAAGTGTAAGAGTCAGGCAATGAAAAGTTTCACCCTCTTCATTTGCTATTGTTTTCTCCCACTCAGAAGGCTGTTTTTTCACCTTGCTTACAGTTCCCTTTGTTGTGCAGGAGCTTTTAATTTTAATTAGATCCCATTTGTTTATTTTTGCTTTTATTTCTAGTATTCTGGGAGGTGGATCNTCTCATGATGTACTCTGCATATAAGTTAAATAAGCATGGTAACAATATACAGCCTTGACGTACTCCTTTTTCTATTTGGAACCAGTCTGTTGTTCCATATCCAGTATGCTATAGCAGAAATTAAAAAAGAAGTTTTAAAACTAATTTATTGTGTTTAAAATAGCTCTAACACATTGCCTGCCAATATATTTGTGTAAAAAACAACTGCATATATTTTTATTAAAAGCAACTGTATTTTGGAAAAAAATAGTGAGAAAGTGGCATTATTTTACATTTCTACAAATGTCTTAAATGTCTTGCATATAGAAGACAGCTAGAGTCTCATATCTACTTCTGCATTTCATCTGTTGTAATCTCAAATATCTCATCAAGCCACTGAAAAATTCCAACAACCATTTATGAGAGAATGAGTGAAACTACTAAATAACACCTTAGTGTTACTATAAAAATAGCTTTGACATCATAGACCCCCCCAGATGGTCTTGAGAGTACCCAGGAGTTTCCAGACCTTGGGAACTGTCATTCTCAACTCTGTTTATTATACTATACTTTTTTCTAAGCCTATAAAATTTCATTCTTAAAATTCAGTGACTTTATGTCACCTGTCTTCTGATTCCCCAAATCCTGTTCTGCCTATCTCCTTNACCCCCCAGATGGTCTTGAGAGTACCCAGGAGTTTCCAGACCTTGGGAACTGTCATTCTCAACTCTGTTTATTATACTATACTTTTTTCTAAGCCTATAAAATTTCATTCTTAAAATTCAGTGACTTTATGTCACCTGTCTTCTGATTCCCCAAATCCTGTTCTGCCTATCTCCTTGGATACATTACAAAAGCAGGAAAATTATCTCCCAAGACTGAAATTCTCACTGTATAATCAGTCCTGCTAGCAGAAGACATTTTGTCACCTACACAAAACCTATGTCGGAAGTAATCCTAGCACAACAGGAACTGGAGTTATCTTTCAGACTTTCCCAAGTGGAAGAGCTATCCTTCCATATTACTCAGATTGAGCCCTCATCAGCTCTGGTGGTGATATACCAGACTCTGATATGTTCTCAAACACATCCTCTGCTCTACTGTTCTGAGTCAGCTTCACCACTATTTGTTGCTCCCTGTTCTGGAAGTCTTCACTCTGCCAGGAGATTTGGAGAATAAGAAAAAGCAAAACAGCTTCTTTCAAACATATTTCTTCTCTCCAGGCTCATTTTGCTTATTGCACCTCTTTCTCAACGACACAAGAGAAGACTCTACACATGGACATCACCAGATGGTCGACACTGAAATCAGATTGATTATATTCTTTGCAGCCAAAGATGGAGAAGCTCTATAGAGTCAGCAAAAACAAGACCAGGAGATGACTGTGGCTCGAATCATGAACTCCTTATTGCAAAATCAGACTGAAATTGAAGAAAGTGGAGAAAACCACTAGACTATTCAGGTATGATCTAAATCAAATCCCTTATGACTATACAGTAGAAGTGAGAAATAGATTTAAGGGACTAGATCTGATAGCCAGAGTGCCTGATGAAATACGGATGCAGGTTCATGACACTGTACAGGAGACAGTAATTAAGACCATCCCCAAGAAAAAGAAATGCAAAAAAGCAAAATGGCTGCCTGAGGAGGCCTTACAAATAGCTGTGAAAAGAAGAGAAGCAAAAAGCAAAGGAGAAAAGGAAAGATATGTCCATTTCAATGCAGATTTCCAAAGAATAGCAAGAAGAGATAAGAAAGACTTCTTCAGCGATCAATGTAAAGAAATAGAGGAAAACAACAGAATGGGAAAGACTAGAGATCTTTTCAAGATAACTAGAGATACCAAGGGAACATTTCATGCAAAGATGGGCTCAATAAAGGACAGAAATGGTATGGACCTAACAGAAGCAGAAGATATTAAGAGGTGGAAAGAATACACAGAACTGTACCAAAAAGATCTTCATGACCAAGATAATCACAATGGTTTGATTACTCACCTAGAGCCAGACATCCTGGAATGTAAAGTCAACTGGGCCTTAGGAAGTATCACTACTAACAAAGCAAGTGGAGGTGATGGAATTCCAGTTGAGCTATTTCAAATTCTGAAAGATGATGCTGTGAAAGTGCTGCACTCAATAGGCCAGAAAATTTGGGAAACTCAGCAGTGGCCACAGGACTGGAAAAGGTCAGTTTTCATTCCAGTCCCAAAGAAAGGCAATGCCAAAAAATGCTCAAACTACCACACAATTGCACTCATCTCACACGCTAGTGAAGTAATGCTTAAAATTCTCCAAGCCAGGCTTCAGCAATACATGAACCATTAATTTCCAGATGTTTAAGCTGGTTTTAGAAAAGGCAGAGGAATCAGAGATCAAATTGCCAACATCTGCTGAATCATCAAAAAAGCAAGAGAGTTCTAGAAAAACATCTATTTCTGCTTTATACACTATGCCAAAGCCTTTGACTGTGTAGATCATAATAAACTGGAAAATTCTTAAAAAGATGGGCATACCAGACCACTTGACCTGCCTCTTGAGAAACTTGTACACAGGTCAGGAAGCAACAGTTAGAACTAGACATGAAACAATAGACTGATTCCAAATAGGAAAAGGAGAACATCAAGGCTGTATACTTTCACCCTGCTTATTTAACTTATATGCAGAGTACATCATGAGAAACGCTGGGCTGGAAGAAACACAAGCTGGAATCAAGATTACTGGGAGAGATACCAATAACCTCAGATTTGCAGATAACACCACCCTTATGGCAGAAAGTGAAGAAGAACTAAAGAGCCTCTTGATGATAGTGAAAGAGGAGAGTGAAAACGCTGGCTTAAAGCTCAACATTCAGAAAACTAAGATCATGGCATCCGGTCTCATAATTTCATGGGAAATAGATGGGGAACAGTGGAAACAGTGGCTGACTTTATTTTTCTGGGGTTCAAAATCATTGTGATGATGATTGCAGCCAAAAAATTAAAAGACACTTTCTCTTTGGGAGGAAAGTTATGTCCAACCTAGATAGCATGTTCAAAAGCAGACATTACTTTGCCAACAAAGGTCTATCTCATCAAGGCTATGGTTTTTCCAGTAGTCATGTGTGGATGTGAGATTTTGACTATAAAGAAAGCTAAGCACTGAAGAACTGATGTTTTTGAACTGTGGTGTTGGAGAAGACTCTTGAGAGTCCCTTGGACTTCAAGGAGATCCAACCAGTCCATCCTAAAGGAGATCAGTCCTCAGGGTTCATTGGAAAGACTGATGTTGAAGCTGAAACTCCAATCCTTTGGCCACCTGATGTGAAGAGCTGACTCACTGGAAAAGACCCCAATGCTGGGAAAGATTGAGGGCATGAGGAGAAGGGAATGAAAGAGGATGAGATGGTTGGATGCCATCACCAACTTGATGGACATGGGTTTGGGTGGACTCCGGTAGTTGGTGATGGACAGAGAGGCCTGGCATGCTGCAGTTCATGGGGTCACAAAGAGTCAGACATGACTGAGCAACTGTACTGAACTGAACTGGGGAAAATACATTTGATCTAAAAAACTTGAGGTTTGCGTGTCTTAATGATATTTTTTTGAGAAAGCTACATAGGAAAGTGGAGAAGAAACCAGTATGTGCTACTACTTGGCTATTTTCATTCGGCCACGTGAATACAGGGGCTTCCTTGATAGCTCAGTGGTAAAGAATCTACCTGCAAGGAGGGGGTGCAAAAGATTTTTGTTTGATCCCTGGGTCGGGAAGATCCCTTGGAGGAGGAAATGGCAACCCAGTCCAGTATTCTTGACTGAAAAACTTCATGGACAGAGGAACCTGGTGGGCTACAGTCCAAAGGGTCAAAAAGAGTTGGACACGACTGAGTGACTGAGTACACACGTGAGAAGACAAGCTCAGAGGCGGTCGCACTGTGTCTTAGCACCTGGAATGGCACCCTGCATACGGCTGGGTTAGACGTTTGTTGAATGACTAAGTGAATAAATGCAGGTCTCTCAGCATCAAAACCATGCCTATCTTTCCAATCAAAAGGTATTACTTTCTGGCCTTTCTCTCTCTCTTTCCCCACATTAGTCCTATGTGCTCTTCCCCCCGCAAGTTGTTACTAAAAATTTTTGATAATGATTAATAGGGACTATAAAGTTCTGTATTGGGAAGAGGGTACTTTTATGAGGTTTCCTAGAGATTATACTTTCACTCCGTGAAAATAAAACCTAATAATGAGGATAGCAGTCACTGCAATGGCAAAGATCATCTGGACAGGAAAGTTATTTTTTGCACATCATAAATCATGATAAAGAAAAAATATCTTGTCCACCTCTGAATAAAGCTGTCACAGCTAATTCCCATGTCTGAGAAATCTGATCAAGTTTCCATTTCAGTTTCATTTCCCTCCTAACTCTTTCGTAGAATCTATGTCAAGGGTTCTGCAGTGACACTTTTCTTTAAATAATATCTCTCTCCATTTGAATTTTCCTATGAGGACATCCTTGCCTGACCAAGAGCCAAGGGCTAATCTTCTCTATGCCAGGCCTGTTGTAAATAAATTAGTTTTTAATAATTCAGAGATTTTTTTACCTTGTCATAGAATATTTTAAGTGCCACGTAGCCCCAAGTCTGCCAGGATTATCTTTTGGTGGCTCAGTGGTAAAGAATCTGCCTGCAATGCAGGAGATCAGGTTTGACCCCTGAGTGGAGAAGATCCCCTGGAGAAGAAAATGGCAACCCAATTCCCTGTTTTTGCCTGGAGAATTCCATGGACAGAGGAGCCTGGCAGGCTACAGTCCATGAGGTCGCAAAGAGTTGGATATGACTTAGTGACTAACACTTTCACTTTCACTGCCAGGATGATCTTTCAGTTTATTTATTTACGAAAGAGAAGTAAACAATGGCAACTTAAATTTATAGTTGGCACACGTGGGCACATACATGCTTGATTTTGATAACTGAATGTTTACATTTGAAAGCATTGAAATGTAGTAGAAATAGTAAGAGGATCTTGAATTGGAGGTCTGAGTTTCACTTTGGGTTTAAGTCTTACCAGCTTTTCAAACATAAGTCACCCCCAATTCGCAAACATGTCACCACCAATCAGCAACCCCAGTTCGCAATTTCCTCTTTTCTAAAGTGTATGTAGTAAAAATAGTAATACTGTCTCACAATAATATTGAGAAGTTTGAAGGAAATGAAAAGTGTGAACATGCCATGTAAACTGTAAAGTATCTCATGGACATGCAGTGGTATCAGCCATTGTTGAATTTATTTCTGCTCTACCATTGGCAACAGCTGGTGTTCACATAGACAGTGCGCACCCAGGTTCAGGCTTCAGTATGAGGCAGAACTGCATAGAATCCTTGCTCTGCCCTTTATTTAGTTTCTCTTAAGTTTTTATTTATCTAAAGCATGGAGAAAATAATAATAACAAATTCATAAGTTTTCTGAGAAATAAATGTAGTAATGCATATAAAGCATGGCGCTTACCACAAAATGATAACCAATTGATGTCTTATTACTACCTTAATTCTAAGCACACTGCTTAGATTTCACCTATTCTGTCTTACTCGCTCATACACAAAAAAAGAACCATAATAAAAATAGGATTTTTATCAGTGTTTTGATATGCCATTGAATCTACTCTGATTTACTCCTCATTGAAGAATCAGTCCCAAAGCTGGCACTTCATTCTTTAAAATATTACTTCCAATGCATCTCTTGATCAGTCTTTATACATTAATTTTATATACTGTGAGCCATCAGTGGTTCCTGTGTTATACATCCCTGACTAATGAAAGAGCTTTGAAATTATTGAAATTTTATTTCAATACCTTAAGTTACTTTCAGTACCTTAAGTTTTATTTGTAGAGTAAATAAATAAAAATAAAGCCATCATTAAATGGGAGTTCACCACTACTGTAATTCTTAATGTGGTTCAACATTAAAATCCAAAAGGCTTAGAAGCAACACCTTTCAGAAAATTTCCAAATGACTGGAACCATAACCAATTAATTCAAGTTATCAAAATCCTAACATAGCTGTAGGCAAGAGGAAAATTTAGTCGGTACTCCTTGGTGATAGTTTCAAAGGACAATGTGAGATGAGAACAAAATTAAGAACTTGAAAATCAAATGATGGATTCTGACCTAGGTATATTTTTGCTAAGCTTTGTGCTGCTCTAAAATTTTGAATTCTTGATTGAAACAGCCTCCATCTAAACTCCTCCCACTTAGAATCATGATTATGTTGTCAAGATGCTGCTAATGGGTCAGTAGTCAGATGGTTATTGAATATTCATTTAGATGATAGGAAATAACGATACATATGAGAATGGCAGAAGCCAGTTGTAAGATGCCATAGGTGACTGTAGAGTCAACTACATATTGCTACATCTGCACAAACCTGTTCACTTGAGTGCACTTAAAAGTAAAAAGAGAAGAATCAAGAAAAGATTACAGAAGAATTTTGCTACATGCCTGAATAGCTAGTTTGATTAAACTTTTTTCAAATCAGTTGTCTGTATTTCATTGAATGAGATTCAGAACAATCTCTCTCTCTTTCCTCCCATATATATCTGAAATCCTATGTAAATCTGAAATCTGAAATTCTGAGGTTTGTGGGACTGGACAAGTGATAAGATCAGTCCAAGAGAAGTTGGAGGAGAATATATGAGAAAGAAAAAGAATAGATGGACAAAGCTGAGTCAAACACTTAGCTAAGTTATATGAACTAGCTTTACTTACAGTGAATTTCTGATGCCTTATCCAATTGTTTTCAAAAGTCAAAAACTTTTGAATGGTGGCTAAAATTAGATCTCATTCCAAAGAAAAATAACCAAACTCTATCCATCTCAATAATTTTTTTTCAAATAACAATGGATTGAAAATGTCAGCAAAACATAACTTTCCTCCCATCAGCCTACTTGTCACAGAGATGATCTCATTTAAACTTCACCACAGTTTTGTGAAGTAGGGATTAATATCAACCCCATCTTACACACAAAGAAGTCAAAAAACAGTGAATAAAGTGCCTACAGCTATACATCTCATAAGCCTTAAGGATGAGATTTGAGCCTAGAGAAGTTCCTGGGCACACTTGCATTCATAGTCACTATATCTACACTTCTTCCAAACAGAGAGTGCTCAACAATAAGCTTCTTGGTAGACGTATACATCTTGGTGGATGTAATTGCCTAAGAAAGGTCTCGGACTCTTTGAAATTATATGCACAGAGCTTTACCAGATGTGTCTATCTGTCATCTATCTATGAAACCGTCTCACTATTTTCTTGCTGCAAATAAGTGAAATTTCTCTTTCTCTTTTTCTCTGCTTTTTTCTTCCCTTTCTCAATTTGGCACTTCACTCCTTAACAATTAGTCTGATGCAAAAATGTAGGAGGAGTCAGAGGATAATGGGGGAGGGATAAATTGGGAGATTGGGACTGACAGATACACATTACTATATATAAAATAGACAACTAATAGGGACCTGCTCTATGATACAGGAAACTCAACTCAATGCTCTGTAATGGCCTATGTGGGAAAAGGTTCTAAGAAAGAGTAGATATATATACACGTATCTGATATAACTGATTCATTTTGCTGTACACCCGAAACTAACACAACATTGTAAATCAACTATATTCCAATTTTTTAAAAAATGTAGGAGAGGGAAAGGTAACACAGCATAAAATAGTTGTGGGGTCAATTCAAGGCAGGAAGCCCAAAAGTAAGCTTGGCCTCTCACCTGTTATATACACCACCACAGCATCTGTGTGACTGGTTGAGTATATTGAGTAGGAATGTCTGGGAGCTCATACTAAGTCATCAACTAATACTTTGTAACGTAATGTGATTAAATGCTGATAGGTTTAGAAAAAAAATTAGTTTAGAGCTTAGAGGAAGATCCATGTTAGAACTGTGCTATCATAAGTAGATCATAAGTAGTAATTAAACTAGATCTTACAAGGATGGGAGACATAAAGAAAATAAAAGTGGGAATTCTAAGCACAAAGAATATCATGAGCAAAGGCATGGAGGCCTGAATTAGCATGAAATGTTCACAAAGCACTGAAGAGCAGCCATGTGCCAGAATATCCTCAGGGTTTTGTTGGAAGTGGAAGATAAAGATAGGTGTTGGAAGATAAGCTATGAAAAGCTGGCTAGAGCTGAATTATTTAATGCCAAATAAGCATTTACACTATTTTGTAAGCATATCAAAGCAATGAATGATATTTTTATGCAAACTGAATTAGCGTGGGAGAAAATACAGTGTAGGGGTCAGTTACAAAATACTTTTACATTGAAGACATGAGATAACAAAGATCTTGAATACAGCAGTGGCAGTGGGTATAGAGAGAACAAGACAGAATAGAATTTTTGAAAGAATCTGTAGGACTTAAATGACACATTGGCAGTGAAAAATTATAAGTATTCAAAATAACTTCAAGATGAAGGCAAATATCTGCTAAAAACATAATAGTGTCTTTTGTGCATCCTAAGGAAAAGGTAACCAACTGAGCTCCAACTTTGCGAGATAGCCTCATAAAGGTAAATATTGCATTTGGCTGCCATAAAAACTAGTGGGGAATTTTGCTTCTGACCATGATGGACTAATAGGGACCAGATTTACACTCCTAACAGAAACAATGAAAAAATATGAAACAAGAATTTTGAAAAGCTCAGCAGCACACATTTCATGACTACAATCCCTGAAATGAAATAAAAGCGATGAGCCCTACAGTTGCCCCCGCATTTCTGTCTTCAGGAAGGCCAAATGGACTAGAACCTCTAGCGCAGAATATCAGATAGGAAGGACACAGAGACACTGATCCAGGGACTGCAGAGACAGCCCACTGAGTAACTGTGTCGGTCCTGGTCTGTAAATAAAGGAGCAGAAACTACAAAGGGCTGGAGAAAAATCTACTGGAAATCAGCAGGCTAAACATCTCCCAGATATCAGATAAAACTGGGACTGGTTCATGCTTCCACCAGCCAATAGATAGAAGCATGGAGCACTGGGCAGAGATTATGGAATTTAGTAGTGGTCTTAGATTGATAACTCCCATTGGCTTGCTAGTAAACAATCACCTGCCAATGCAGGAGATGCAGGTTTAATCCCTGGGTTGGAAAGATGCCCCAGAGAAGGAAATGACAACCCACTCCAGTATTCTTGCCTAGGAAATCCCATGAAAAGAGGAGCCTGGCAGGCTACAGACCATGTGATTGCAAAGAGTCTGACATGACTTAGCAACTGAACAATGAAAAGTGGCCTTAGATTATTAGAATATTGGTTTTAGACTAAAGGCGCTCTAGATTTCACCCCACTTACCTACCAAAAACCGTAAAGGAAATCAACCCAGAATATTCATTGAAAGGACTGATGTTGAAGCTGAACCTCCAAGCTTTGGCCACCTGATGCAAAGAGCTGACTAACTGGAAAAGACTCTGATGCTGGGAAAGATTGAGGAGGAAAAGGGGACAACAGGGGATGAGATGGTTGGATTGCATCACCAACTCAATGGACATGAATAAATTATGAGAACAAGCTTTGTCCTAAGCTAACAAGAACAGGAGATGCTCTTCACGTTGAAAATAGAGTGCTGAGGTGATAAGCAGAGCAGGCTATCCATTTATACATAGAAGATGGACCACTACCTGAGAATATGTGATTTGAGGACTGATGCCTCCAGAACTCCTTAGTCATGTACAATGGTGCCTGATATTCCACAATTATAAATGTTTTTCTTTGGCATGTAGATTTTTTCTCCTAATTTGTAATTGGTCTGATAGAGTGCCTGGAGAACTATAGACGGAGGTTTGTGACACTGTACAGGAAGCAGTGATCAAAACTATCCCCAAGAAAAAGAAATTCAAAAAAGGAAAAATGGTTGTCTAAGGAGGCCTTAGAAGTGAAAGGCAAAGGAGAAAAGGAAAGATATACCCATTTCAATGCAGAGTTCCAGAGAATAGCAAGGGGAGATAAGAAAGCTTTCCCAGTGATCAGTGCAAAGAAATAGAGGAAAACAATAGAATGGGAAAGACTAGAGATCTCTTCAAGAAAATTAGAGATACCAAGGGAACATTTCATTCAGAGATAGGCACGATAAAGGATAGAAATGGTATGGACCTAAAAGAAGCAGAAGATATTAAGAGGTGGCAAAAATACACAGAAGAATTGTACAAAAAAGATCTTCATGACACATATAATCACGATGGTTTGATCACTCACCTAGAACCAGACAACCTGGAGTGCAAAGTCAAGTGACCCTTAGAAAGCATCACTATGAACTAAGCTAGTGGAGGTGATGGAATTCCAGTTGAGCTATTTCAGATCCTAAAAGATGATGCTGTGAAAGTGCTGCACTCAATATGCCAGCAAATTTGGAAAACTCAGCAGTGGCCACAGGACTGGAAAAGGTCAGTCTTCATTCCAATCCCAAAGAAAGGCAATGCCAAAGAATGCTCAAACTACCACACAATTGCTCATCTCACAAGCTAGCAAAGTAATGCTTAAAATTCTCCAAGCTAGACTTCAACAGTATGTGAACCATGAATTTCCAGATGTTCAAGTGGATTTAGATAAGGCAGAGGAACCAGAGATCAAATTACCAACATCTGATAGATCATCGAAAAAGCAAGAGAGTTCCAGAAAAATATCTACTTCTCTTTTATTGACTATACCAAAGCCTTTGATTGTATGGGTCACAAAAACTGGAAAATTCTTCAAGAGATGGGCATACCAGACCACCCGACCTGCCTCTTGAGACAGGTCAGGAAGCAACAGTTAGAACTGCACATGGAACAACAGGCTGTTTCCAAATAGGGAAAGGAGTACTTCAAGGCTGTATACTGTCACCCTGCTTATTTAACTTATATGCAGAGTACAGAAATCAGTCCTGAATATTCATTTGAAGGACTGATGCTGAAGCTGAAACTCCAATACTTTGGCCACCTGGTGCAAAGAACTAACTCATTTGAAAAGACCCTGATGCTGGGAAAGACTGAAGGTGAGAGGAGAAGGGGAAGACAGAGGATGAGATAGCTGGATGGCATCACCAACTCAATGGACAGGAGTTTGAGTAAAGTCCAGGAGTTGGTGATGAACAGGGAGGCCTGGGTGCTGCTGTCCATGGGTCGCAGAGTTGGACAAGATTGAGTGACTGAAAGGAATTGAATCTGTAAATAAAAATCCCATGTATGGAAAAGATATCATATTTAGCCTAAGAGAATTTACAAATCCATGTTTATAGGTGCTTTTCTGAGCTCAGATATGGATTGCAGTAGGTAGCGGTAGTGTATAGACCTGGGACTTCTGAGATGGAATGGGGGAAACCTGAGCGCTAAAAAGGACACAAGCCCTAAAACTAGTCCCCAGCGACCCTACCCTGTGGGATAGGAAAGCCAGAAATGGGCAGCTCTTCTGGCATGGGACAGGGCCTTTGGGTGTATGGGGACAGGGTGTTGGAAATGAGTACTGAGGTGAAAACAAGGTATCTGATATCAGATGATGCCCATATTCTCACTGAGATATAAGAGGAGATCATTTACCAGTTACATCGAGGACTTGAAAAGAGAGAGTGTCTGGAATGGCTTCTGGGCATCTCAAAAAGAGATGACTAGTATTGTCAGTGAGCAGATGTGACTGCTCCGTTGTAACTGGAGTCCCTGACATTGCAGATGGCTGAAGCTGCATGGGTCTCCATCTTCCTGAGGCTTCTTCTATAAAGCAAGAGGAAAAGCAAATAGTAGGGGCGCGATAGGTATGGTGAACACAGCAGAAGTTTGGTAGGTCACAGAAGTCAATCTTGAAGATTAGCATGCAGGTAAGAAAGGCAATGGGCAATGCCAGAAAGAACACCGGGCTGCTCTTCAAAAGACAAATTGTAGCTCATGTCTACAACTAATGACCTATTCGACCTTAGACAAGCCACCAGTACAATCCCTTCTAGAAAAAAAAAAAAAAGGTTTTATCACTGATGTGATCATAAAGTCTGTCCAGGAAGGAAATCTAAATACAGAGAAAGGGGCTGATGATTCAGTTTTAACAGAAACAGATAAAGGCCTGGAAGTTTCAGTGAGGACAGATGGAGGTTCACTTAGCAAAGGGGGAGAGGTGAGATGCCAGGCTGAATGCTCCTTCAGAGCATTTACCTTCCATTCTTTCGCCAAGCAAGCTGGGGATGTGATGAGTGAATAGTTTGGATTCCTGTTCACCTCTTATCAACTGTGCAACTCTGGGCAAACTACTTATCTCTCTGGGCTTCACTTTTCTTGTCTATTAAATGGGGATGATAATAACACATCGACACACATACTCAATATATGACGATTTGTAGCACAGGTTGGACATTCAAAAGGACTAGGACTCCAAATAGAACTAACTGTTCTCTTTCTCAACTCTGTTTTCAAAAGAAATTTCCACTCAAAAGTCATTTCTTTCTGAATTCCTATAGTATGATTTGTTTATGCTCTGATATTTAGTAAAACAAAATGTTCCATTGCCCTTGTCCCTAAGAGTGTGTGTGTGCGTGTCTGTCAGTCTGCCTATCCTATTTCCATAACCACACTGCAAGTTTTTAGAGTAGAAAGACAAATGTTAGATTCCATGTGTATCCCTTTCAACTCCTAGAGTATACTATAGCATTCACCAAATACCTGTTAAATAACTGAGGTTGTCAGTCCCAGATGAAAAAAAAAAAAAAAACTGACAAAAAACCTTTCCTGTGCTCCATATCAATTACACAGCTTAGGAAGTAGCGGGTGTAGAATAATTTAACTAGGGTTTGGGTGTTTTTGTTTGTTTCCAGTTGGTCTGTGACTATACATAGATTCAATCATAATGAAGCTGACAAAGGAGAGATGACATTTTGGAAACAGAAAAGGAATTTTGGATATTACAGCCCAACATTTGTCACCTCCCTGGCTGATAGCAGCACACGTTTGTTCGCTCCCTTTGGCTAAATTTGGATCAAATGCCGGCTGAGTGCACCAAGCAAGCCAGAACTGCATTGTACCTCTATTTCGTGACATATGAGCTCCCTGCTTTAATCTCCCCTTTACTGTATAAAAGAGGATCTGAGGCTGTTAGACTTCAATCCGGTGATTCATGCAGCTGGCACACAATAGATTCCACCTCTCTCCTCACTGCTGCACAATATCAAGCTAAACAAAATGCCTTAGAAAGCTTCAGTACATGTAGTTAGCCTGTCACAGATCCCCCCTCCCCCTACACACACACTCGCTCTCGCTCCTCTTTTTTCTTCTACTGAGCAAAAGAGTCCAATGCCCAGCACCTGCCTTTTACTGACATTTCCACAAAGGTAAAGGAATGAACCTTTTGTCAATTCCAACCAAACGATCTGTTTTGAAACAATGAGATGAAAAGCCTGGGCCCCTCTCCTCGCTACTGGATTATAGAGCAGAGGCTTAAAATAAAGGACACTTGATTTTATTGATTTAATGAGGGATGGAGTCTTTTGCCGGAGCATCCCTTGTGGCAGAGGAGCAAATCTGGCTGGCAGGTACCTCCAGTGAGGCACTGCTCTTCCATTTGTTTGGTTTTGCGACGGTGCCTGTTTATGGGTTTGGCTGTGAGGATGACCCACAGTGTTCCTTCCTATGCCGCATGAAGCAGTCGGATGCCTGCCGTGATTTCCCTGTGTCTCAAGACAGGCAGCTGCAGAGGGGAGGCGGCACAGCACTGCGGGATAAAGAGCTGCAGGAAGAGGTGACAGGGGAAGCACAGCTTTGAAAAAAGAAGAGTCAAATAAAAGACTGGAAAAGAAATAGCACTTCTAGCTGCAAAGAGAGATTGTGCTCAAGACCTATTATTTCTCAGCAGAGCCTATTTCAGCTCGGTTTCTCAACCTCCTCTCTGTGTCCACACCACTCCCTTCCCCACCCCCACACTTCCCCCCTCCCTCTTCATCACCCAACTTTGAATAGTAAGGAGACTAAGGGGGTTCAGGCACGATGTTTTATTGTGGATGGGTCCAGGCACAGNGTCCACACCACTCCCTTCCCCACCCCCACACTTCCCCCCTCCCTCTTCATCACCCAACTTTGAATAGTAAGGAGACTAAGGGGGTTCAGGCACGATGTTTTATTGTGGATGGGTCCAGGCACAGCTAGATAATCTTTCTGCTTTTGTCCTCTTCTTCTTTGGAGTTCCTTGGGATATTATTATTGACATGTCCATATGGAAATTTTTGCATTATATGTTTCTTTTACATTTGCCCTATTTCTTTCCATACAGTCCAACTCCATTGTGCACTCTGCCGTGTGAAAGGGATCTTGTCAGTTACCTGCTGACCGAATTTAAGCAGTGATCTACTTTTAATATCAAAACAGACTGTGTGTTTGTTAATAGATATGTGCATAGCCAAGATTCCTGTTAATATAAATATATGTCTCTGTACACTGTGTACATTTATTTCAATGTATTTATACAGTCCACTCGTAGATTAAACACCCCCAATTCCCTCTGGTGTTACTGTCTCTCTGATTGCTAGCTTAAAGAGAAACAGTTCCTAAGAGCATATGGTTTCCAAAACACAGCCCTTCCCCCTCCTTTTCAGTTTACACAAAATGAGCTGCTACCCCTCCCCCCACAGTTTCTCTGCTCTCCAAGCAACGGAGTCTGAAACCAGGGGGCAAAATCATTAGTTCCCAATTACCTTAAGCCATGCAAGATAACCTCTCTCAAGAGCTGTTGGTAAAATATGTACGCGGTGCCAATGTCTGGACAGTTATGAAGTATGGGGGGGTAGGGCTTGGCCACTGCAGACACCAATGCATCTCAAATGAAGTGCTTTTATTAAAGAACTATAATCACCAGGATAACTAATTACGTCAATATCACATAGTTAATTAAATCCATTATAGTTACTATTCCCATGGAGAGGAGGTCAGATAATGCCACCATCTTCTTGATTCTACCATGCTAACAAAAGAAGAAGAAATTAAATAAAACGTGACACAGCCCTCTTCACTTTATATCTTTTCTCTGAAATGTTTAACAACTACCGAGGATGTCATCCAAGGTCTTCAAGGGTAAGCCATACCCAAAGATAGCTGGATTGCTCAAAAGACTGCCTATAATTTACCCATACTTCAATTAAGTGATGACCAACTGTTTGCTTGATTGGTGTAAGAAGCAGTGACAAGTAAAAGTGAAAAACAGCATGAACTGTCGCTGTGTTTTTATTAGTGTCTTGCAGAGAAACGTGATGGAGGGCAGTGCTTATGTCTGAGTTCAACCCAGCTTTACAACTAATGACCAGAAGGTAGCCCACGTACCCTTCTTGACCCTAAAGGGGGACTGCGAGAGAGACACTCTAAGGTTAGATATGAAAGTTCACTAACCCCCAGAAGGCACACAGACCATCCTGTGGTTTAACCACAAAGACTTCTCGCACTGACACTCAAATATTAAGGATGTTTCAGATAGGGACATGGAAAAGGAGAGAATTCAAGGACGCTACTGCTCTATTGCATGGTCATATTGTTTTCCAGAGAAAGAATGTGGACCAAAAGATGCATACTCACATATCCACACACAAATACACACACACACACACACACATCACTTAAATACTAATCTCTGGAAAATAAAACCAAGATATTTTGATCTTCCTTGTCTGAAAATTTACCAGGTCATTATATCACTGTCACACCTTCTTCTGAAAGCAGTTCATTGTACATAGAGAGGATTTGCATTTACTTCTCCTGATTAACAAAGAAAACTTTGTATAAAAGGGCTGGGCACTGGGACGTGCAAATGTGGCCACTGACCCCCTGCAGGAGAAGGCAGACAAGCAGTAGAGAGAAGAGGTAGATGAGGAAGGAGAAAGAATGCTTTGATCCCAGGGCAGTGCACACAATGGCGTGGGCGGCACCCCCAGCAGGCTGACCCGAGAAGCCTAAAGTTGGGCTCAGAGCCACCGAGCGGGAAGCAATATAACGAGAAGTGTTTCATGGGATGCTGACCAAAGATGGTTGCTCCAGCTCAATTTTCTGAGTCTGGTTTTGTGATCTCTGTTGAGGGTACTGCTACTGTTACTGTTGAGGTTGTTTTCCAGCTCAGAAAAATTAGAAGATTGTTCCAACCATAAGCTGGGCCTGGTTCTTCTTCAGTGAAGATGTGCTCATAACATACATACTGTAAGCAAAAGGCAGCACAAAAATCACAGAGGCCCCAGGAAAAGCAAAAGATCAGGCATTACATGTTTTTATTTGTCCGGTATTTTAAGCTGACATAGGAGGCATTTTGTTTAGATGCAAAGTGATCTTTTATTTGCCATCCACAACCCTCACTCCTACCCCAAAAGACTCTCCTCAGATGTCTCTGTGTTTGTAGAGACACCTTGCTACCAGCCGACCAGATAGAAACACTGAGGGGGAGGGGGTCCTATCACTATCATAGTTAATTCAGGAGGAAAGTGGGGTGAACAAATCAACCCTAAAAGTAATCCAAAATTATTTTGACCTGATAGAACATTTTGTAATTTTGCTTCAAAATTGTAATAAGTTGTATTACTGTAAACATCATTATTTATACCTTGATGCCCAAACAGACACAAAATACCCAACAAGTGACAACAAAAATTTTAGTGCTATATCCACCAGCTGTGATCTGTGCCTTCACAACTTTATGGTGGATGAGATTCACATCTGAAATTATTTTACTTAACCTTCAGAGATCAAAGCAATGTATCAGTTCAGTTCAGGTGCTCATTCATGTCTGAGTCTTTGTGACCCCATGAACCACAGCAGGCCAGGCCTCGCTGTCCATCACCAACTCCCAGAGTCCACTCAAACCCATGTCCATTGTGTAGGTGATGCCATCCAACCATCTCATTCTCTGTCGTCCCCTTCTCCTCCTGCCCCCAATCTTTCCCAGCAACAGGGTCTTTTCAAATGTGTCAGGTCTTTGCATCAGGTGGCCATATTGGAGTTTCAGCTTCAACATCAGTCCTTTCAGTGATCACATAGAACTGATCTCCTTTAGGATGGACTGGTTGGATCTCCTTGCAGTCCAAGGGACTCTCAAGAGTCTTCTCCAAAACCACAGTTCAAAAGCATCAATTCTTCAGCGCTCAGCTTTCTTTATAGTCCAACTCTCACATCCATACATGACTACTGGAAAAATCATAGCCTTAACTAGACAGACATTTGTTGGCAAAGTAATGTCTCTGCTTTTGAATATGCTCTCTAGGTTGGTCATAACTTTTAATGTCTCAAAGCAGAGACATTACTTTGACAACAAACCTCCATCTAGTCAAGACTATGGTTTTTCCAGTGGCCATGTACTGTCTCTTATACACATCTAGATGTGTATAAGAGACAGATACTGGAAAAATCATAGCCTTAACTAGACAGACATTTGTTGGCAAAGTAATGTCTCTGCTTTTGAATATGCTCTCTAGGTTGGTCATAACTTTTAATGTCTCAAAGCAGAGACATTACTTTGACAACAAACCTCCATCTAGTCAAGACTATGGTTTTTCCAGTGGCCATGTATGGATGTGAAGTTGGACCATAAAGAAAGATGAGCACTGAAGAATTGATGTTTTTGAAATGTGGTGTTGGAGAAGACTCTTGAGAGTCCCTTGGACTGCAAGGAGATCCAACCAGTCCATTAAAGGAGATCAGTCCTGGGGGTTCACTGGAGGGACTGATGTTGAAACTGAAACTTCAATACTTTGGCCACTTGATGTGGAGAGCTGACTAATGTTAAAAGACCCTTGTGCTGGGAAAGATTGAGGACAGGAGGAGAAGGGGATGACAGAGGATGAGATGGTTGGATGACATCACCTACACAATGGACATGGGTTTGGGTGGACTCCGGGAGTTGGTGATAGACAGGGAGGCTTGGCATGCTGCTGTTCATGGGGTAGCAAAAAGCCAGACACGATTGAGCAACTGAACTGAACTGAACTGAACTGACCTGATGGGACCAGATACCATGATCTTAGTTTTCTGAATGTTGAGCTTTAAGCCAACTTTTTCAGTCCCCTCTTTCACTTTCATCAAGAGGCTCTTTAGTTCTACTTCAGTTACTGCCATAAGGGTGGTGTCATCTGCATATGAGGTTATTGGTATTTCTCCTGGAGATACCATGATCTTAGTTTTCTGAATGTTGAGCTTTAAGCCAACTTTTTCAGTCCCCTCTTTCACTTTCATCAAGAGGCTCTTTAGTTCTACTTCAGTTACTGCCATAAGGGTGGTGTCATCTGCATATGAGGTTATTGGTATTTCTCCTGGCTATCTTGATTCCAGCTTGTGCTTCTTCCAGCCCAGCGTTTCTCAAGATGTACTTTGCATATAAGTTAAGTAAGCAGGGTGACGTATAAGCTTTGACGTACTCCTTTTCTTATTTGGAAGCAATCTGTTGTTCCATGTCCAGTTCTAACTGCTGTTTCCTGATCTGCATGCAGGTTCCTCAAGAGGCCGGTCAGGTGGTCGAGTATTCCCATCTCTTTCAGGATTTTCCACAGTTTATTGTGATCCACACAGTCAAAGGCTTTGGCATAGTCAATAAAGCAGAAATAGATGCTTTTCCGGAACTCTCTTGCTTTTGCGATGATCCAGTACATGTTAGCAATTTGATCTCTGGTTCCTCTGCCTGTTCTAAAACCAGCTTGAACATCTGGAAGTTCACAGTTCACGTATTGCTGAAGCCTGACTTGGAGAATTTTGAGCATTACTTTACTAGCATGTGAGATGAGTGCATTTGTGCGGTACTTAGAGCATTCTTTGGCATTGCCTTTCTTTGTGATTGGAATGAAAACTGACCTTTTCCAGTCCTGTGACCACTGTTGAGTTTTCCAAATTTGCTGAGATGTTGAGTGCAGCACTTTCACAGCATCCGCTTTTAGGATTTGAAATAGCTCAACTGGAATTCCATCACCTCCACTAGCTTAGTTCATAGTGATTCTTCCTAAGACCCACTTGACTTCACATTCCAGGATGTATGGCTCTAGGTGAGTGATCACACCATCGTGATTATCTGGGTTGTGAAGATCTTTTTTTTTTTTTGGTACAGTTCTTCTGTGTATTCTTTCCACCTCTTAATATCTTCTGCTTCTGTTAGGTCCATACAATTTCTGTCCTTTATCGAGCCCATCTTTGCATGAAATGTTCCCTTGGTATCGCTAATTTTCTTGAAGAGATCTCTAGTCTTTCCCATTCTNCCTAAGGCCCACTTGACTTCACATTCCAGGATGTCTGGCTCTAGGTGAGTGATCACACCATCGTGATTATCTGGGTTGTGAAGATCTTTTTTTTTTTTTGGTACAGTTCTTCTGTGTATTCTTTCCACCTCTTAATATCTTCTGCTTCTGTTAGGTCCATACAATTTCTGTCCTTTATCGAGCCCATCTTTGCATGAAATGTTCCCTTGGTATCGCTAATTTTCTTGAAGAGATCTCTAGTCTTTCCCATTCTATTGTTTTCCTCTATTTCTTTGCACTGATCACTGAGGAAGGCTTTCCTATCTCTTCTTGCTATTCTTTGGAATCCTGCATTCAAATGGTTATATCTTTCCCCCAAGGTCCAGCCTTAGCAGAGTCCAGGGATATCCTCAGGATGGACGACATTGGCGAATAAAGAAAGATAGAGAAAGAGATAAGGAAAGAATGACACAGGGTGACCAAGCTTCAGTGAATGAGGCTTGTTTACTTTATTTTCCTTGGGGCTTTTATACCCTGAGTTATACATACAGCGAGGTGAAAAATGCAGAGTCAGCTCAACATTCCAGCAGAAATAACTTTTATCAATATCAGGTTCCTTCCTGTAAGAGTCTTATTTTTTGTACATTATCTTCTGGCCCCAGAGGCCTGTTGATATTTTATGACCTCTTTTTGATAAAGGTTGGTCAGCCAGAACAATAATTTTCCCTAAAGGTGTTTCTTCTTAAATTCCTAGCCTGTGTCACCCTTAAAGTACAGAGTTACATTTTTATGGAGCAAAGATTCAGCGGGTTACAGCAAAGAAAGAACTTATTAACTCAAAGTCTAATGTTGCTAATGCTAAGGCTATTACTTGTTTCTACTACATCCTGACTATATGCACTCCCAGGAACACAATGGACAAGGGATGTGAGATCTTGGCAGCAAGCATAGGCTCAACAATGTTGCAAGAGCCTGGATAAAACTGCCAAGTAAGCTAGAATGCTAACAGGAGGTTTGAAACACTCTTTTCATGCCCAGGAGATTTACCAACTAGAGCCCTAAGTTAACTCTTTCCAGAGAAAGGTGGTCGGGGACAGCCCCCTGTTAATGTCAGAAGAGTTGGTAAAAGACATAAAATAGTAAGACAGACAGACTCTGGTTTTGGGGTAGATCCTCGAGCAGGTCCAGGGGGTCTGTCAAGTGCTGAGGCCTTGCTTATCAGGACTCTTCCACATGACCTTGTCATGGGTGGGATGGCCCAGGGAGTCCCTCGAGTCCTGCATGACCTTGTCATGGGTGGGATCTCCTGAGCTGGCTCCCGGCATCTTTCCTTTTTTCCTTTGTTTTTCACTTCTCTTCTTCTCACAACTATTTGTAAGGCCTCCCCAGACAGCCATTTTGCTTTTTTGCATTTCTTTTTCTTGAGGATGGTCTTGCTCCTTGTCTCCTGTACAGTGTCATGAACCTCCATCCATAGTTCATCAGGCAGTCCGTCTATCAGATCTAGTCCCTTAAATCTATTTCTCACTTCCACTGTATAATCATAAGGGATTTGATTTAGTTCATACCTGAATGGTTTAGTGGTTTTCCCCACTTTCTTCAATTTACGTCTGAATTTGTCAATAAGGAGTTCATGATCTGAGCCACAGTCAGCTCCAGGTCTTGTTTTTGCTGACTGTATAGAGCTTCTCCATATTTGGCTGCTAAGAATATAATCAATCTGATTGGGTATCTTAATTATATCAAGGGAGGAATAGTAGAGAGAAAAGATCAATATATGAGGACTCATGAGATCTGAGTTGAAATTCTGGTTGTGCCTACTCCCAAGTTGGACAAATCATTTGAAAAATATAAATCACTAAGAGATTCCCTGTATACACCCACACACACACACACTCTCACATGCACATACGCAGATATACACAGATGCACACACAAAGCCTACAGTAGGACTTCCTAAACTTTAAAAAAGAGAATAGCCTTAAAATCAGTAAGGTAAGCAAACTGAATATGATCAGCACATTTATTCCCAATTTTAAATTGTATGATATTGTAATTTCATATTATTTTGAAGCAACATAAAATGTTTACCCGTTTGATGTTATAAGACAAATATAACTACTTCAAAGAGAAGAGACAAAGTAAAATTAAAAATAAAGGGCTTATGGCAGAAAGTGAAGAGGAACTAAAAAGCCTCTTGATGAAAGTAAAAGAGGAGAGTGAAAAAGTTGGCTTAAAGCTCAACATTCAGAAAACGAAGATCATGGCATCCGGTCCCATCACTTCATGGGAAATAGATGGGGAAACAGTGGAAACAGTGTCAGACTTTATTTTTTTGGGCTCCAAAATCGCTGCAGACGGTGATTGCAGCCATGAAATTAAAAGACGCTTACTCCTTGGGAGAAAAGTTATGACCAACCTAGATAGCATATTCAAAAGCAGAGACATTACTTTGCCGACTAAGGTCCGTCTAGTCAAGGCTATGGTTTTTCCAGTAATCATGTATGGATGTGAGAGTTGGACTGTGAAGAAGGCTGAGCGCTGAAGAATTGATGCTTTTGAACTGTGGTGTTGGAGAAGACTCTTGAGAGTCCCTTGGACTGCAAGGAGATCCAGCCAGTCCATTCTAAAGGAGATCAACCCTGGGATTTCTTTGGAAGGAATGATGCTAAAGCTGAAACTCCAGTACTTGGCCACCTCATGCGAAGAGTTGACTCACTGGAAAAAACTTTGATGCTGGGAGGGATTGGGGGCAGGAAGAGAAGGGGTCGACCAAGGATGAGATGGCTGGATGGCATCACTGACTCGATGGATGGGAGTCTGAGTGAATTTCGAGAGTTGATGATGGACAGGGAGGCCTGGCGTGCTACGATTCATGGGGTAATAAAGAGCTGGACACGACTGAGCAACTGAACTGAACTGAATACAATTTTAGAAAAATACAGGACAGAAAGCAGTATAAAATGTAATGCAAGCACATAACAGTGGTCAAGTCACTGGCTACCACTTGTCTATAACTACAGAAGCACCTGGCATAATAAACTGAGGTTTGCCATTCTGGGTGGGTGCTTAGTGTTGTGTTAGTCACTCAGTCATGCTCGACTCTTTAAGACCCCATGGACTGCAGCTCACCAGGCTCCTCTGTCCATGAGATTTTTTCAGGCGATGATACTGGAGTGGGTTGCCATTTCTCTCCTTCCCAACCCAAGGATCAAACACAGGTCTCCTGAACTGCAGGCAGATTCTTTACCTAATATGATGCAAATTCAAGCAATTCGAGCAAACATGAAGAAACTTTGGCTTTTCAACATTTTACTGCATAAGGACTTTCTTTAGTTTAGCAATTGAAGAAAACAACATAGGGGTTGAAAATTATTTTGTTTGAAAATTCTCTTCCCATTGAATAAATTAGATATAAGTGACTAAAATACAAAAATCTTTAAAAAAAAATTCAATCAAGGCACTTTGAATTTTGACTCTGTCCCAGACTTGAATGGACCCACAGACAGTTCAGGGTTTACCAGTGTACAATGAATATAAAATGTGTGCTTCCATGACCCCATCTTCATTCCAAAAACCTACCAGATGAGAACAAAAATACAGACTCATGCTTTGTGTTATAGGAAGGAAAGAAAGAAAAAAGGAGGGAAAGAGAGAAGGAAAGAAGAGGGAGGGAGAGAAGAGAGGAAGGAAGTAAATAATGTGGAGCAGAAAAAGAGAAAGATGAGGAAAAGAGAAAGATGGAGGAAGGAAAGAGAGAAAAGAGAATGAATAAGACATAAAAGAAAACTTCTGGAAACCAGTTGAAAGTTTGACAAATCTAGAGAACATAAACAATTTCCCTAAATTTGTCTTCTGTCCTCACTTCTCCCCTCCCTGGATTCTTGACATCTCACTGCAATTATGGCTTCTCTAGCAAAATAATAGTAAATAGATGAGGATCAACCATGAACAAAAAGAAATGTAACCCTAAGCCTAAAAATCCACAAATGTTTTCTTGCAAATAGCTAACAAAAAATGTACATAGTCAATATACCAATGATGTTTCAATATATCTGAGGCATCACTACACATAAATAGTTTCTTCTAATGGGGCCCCATTTTCTGCAAGATATGGGATCCATAGGCTCTCCAGAAACCAAACACAGTTTAACTCTGAAACCTCATTTTCTTCCACACCTCCACTCCCACAATATTCTGTAGAAACACCAAAAGACATATAATTTCCTGTGGATATTTGCCAGAGAAAAAGGAGAGATGATCGTTTCAAGCAACGGATGCAGTGATAACTCAGAGGTGTCAGAGGGTATGATCTGTCCTCTGGGAAGCCTCCTTTGACCCCTTGGGAAAGGGGACACTCCCTCACTGGAAAACCTCTGACTTGCCACTTTCATCTTTTAGAACAGAGATGAAAGTTAGGTTTCTTTCAAACCCTCCCTCTGTTGGGATTCTTTTTTACACATGTGCCTTCTCTACTAAACCAGAAGTTCTGAGAGAGCCAGGATATTTAATCATTTCTTAAAACAGGGAACACAGTGTGTCTGATACATCTTAATAACAATAATAGTCAATATATGCATCAGGCATTCAGAAGAATTCTGTCATGAACCTTGCAATGCTAAACTATAATCACATTTCTTACACTTTTAAAACACTTTATTGCTTAAAATAAATCTTTATAAATATTATCATAACTTATCATTAGGTCTGTGAAAACATTTTTATCCTCAATTTCAAGTTAAGAAAAGTGTTAAAAGATCAGATTAACTTAATTAGACAAAGTAGCTAGACTAGCTAGGTGGCTCAGATGGTAAAGAATCTGCCTACAATGCAGGAAACATGGGTTTGGATCCCTGGGTCAGGAAGAACCCTTGGAAAAGGGAATGGCAACCCACTCCAGTATTCTTGCCTGGAAAATTCCATGGATAGAGGAGCCTGGCGGGCAACAGTCCATGAGGTTGCAAACAGTTGGACTCAACTAACCATCTAACACTTCCACTTCAATTGTATTGATAGAATTTTAGAAAAGTTAACCTCTCTAGTCTTCAGCTTTTCTACTTATAAAATAAAATATTGATGTGAGTCTCTTTAAATTCCCCTTTACCACTCTGTGATTATTAATTTGATTTCAGAGAGTAAGAATTATTTGGACAAGACCATTTCTTCATCAAATTTAATTATAAAATACCAGTAGGATAAACTCCAGAGAGCTCTTCAAGAAAATTAGAGATACCAAAGGAATATTTCATGCAAAGATGGGCACAATAAAACACAGAAATGGCAAAGATCTAATAAAAGCAGAAGAGATTAACAAGAGGTGACAAGAATACATAGAAGAATTGTACAAAAAAGGTCTTAATGACCCAGATAACCACAATGGTGTGGTCACTCACCTAGAACCAGACATCCTGGAGTGTGAAGTGAAGTGGGCCTTAGGAAGCATTACTATGAACAAAGCTAGTGTAGGTGACAGAATTCCAGCTGAGCTACTTAACTGTTAAAGTGCTATACTCAATATGCCAGCAGATTTGGAAAACTCAGTGGACCGGAAAAGGTCAGATTGCCTTGCAATCCCAAAGAAAGGCAATGCCAAAGAATGTTCAAATTATTGTACAGCTGTGCTCATTTCACATGCTAGCAAGATTATGCTCAAAATCCTTCAAGTTGGGCTTCAACAGTACATGAACCAAGAACTTCCAGATGTACAAGCTGGATTTAGAAAAGGCAGAGAGAGCAGAGGTCAAATTGCCAATATCCACTGGATCATAGAAAAAGCAAGGGAATTTTTGAAATCTACTTTTGCTTCATTGACAATGCTAAAGCCTTTGACTGTGTAGAACACAACAAACTGGAAAATTCTTAAAGAGGTGGGACTATCAGACCACCTTACTTGCCTCCAGAGAAACCTGTATGCAGATCAAGAAGCAACAGTTACAACCAGACATGGAAAAACTGACTGGTTCAAAATTGGGAAAGGAGTACATAAAGGATGTATATTGTCACCCTGCTTATTTGATTTATATGCAGAGTACATCACGCAAAATGCCAGGCTGAATGAAGCACAAGCTGGGGTCAAGATTGCTGGGAGAAATATCAATAACTTGACATACTCCAGTGGCAGAAAGTGAAGAAGAATTAAAGAGCTTCTTGATGAACTTTTCTGAAAGAGGAGAGAAAAAGCTGGCTTGAAGCTCAACATTCAGAAAACTAAAATCATGGCACCTGGTTCCATCACATCATGGCCAATAGATGGGGAAACAGTGGAAACAGTGAGAGACTTTATTTTCTTGGGCTCCAGAATCACTGCAGATGGTGACTGCAGCCATGAAATTAATAGATGCTTGCTCCCTGGAAGAAAAGTTATGACAAACCTAGACAATGTAGTAAAAAGCAGAGTGACAAAGGACACTTTGCTGACAAAGGTCCATTTAGTCAAAGCTATGGTTTTTCCAGTAGTCATGTACGGATGTGAGAGTTGGACTATAAAGAAAGCTAAGCGCTGAAGAATTGATGTTTTTGAACTGCGGTGTTGGAGAAGACTCTTGAGAGTCCCTTGGACTTCAAGGAGATCCAACCAGCCCATCCTAAAGGAGATCAGCACTGGGGGTACATTGGAAGGACTGATGTTGAAGCTGAAACTCCAATCCTTTGGCCACCTGTTTTGAAGAGCTGACTCATTGGAAAAGACCCTGATGCTGGGAAAGATTGAGGGCAGGAGGAGAAGGGAATGACAGAGGATGAGCTGGTTGGATGCCATCATCGATTTGATGGACATGGGTTTGGGTGGACTCCAGTAGGTGGTGATGGACAGGGAGGCCTGGTGTGCTGTGGTTCATGGGGTCACATACTCTGAAAACGTATCAAAAAAATAAGAACTCACAATGTAAAATATAAAGAACAGAGGACTCTGATACCAAACAACCAAATGGAAAAATATAAACAGCCAAAAGTGCACTGTATTAATAAACTGGAAGAGGGACCAAACTCATAGAATGGAGAACTATAAAATTTTTAGGATTTTCTGGCTCTTTTTACAAGTCTTAGCAATGTTCATTTTACAAGTCCTAGCTTCCCTGACGGGGAAGGCAATGACACCCCATCCCAGTACTCTTGCCTGGAAAATCCAATGGACGGAGGAGCCTGGTGGGCTGCAGTCCATGGGGTCGCTAGCAGTCGGACAGACTGAGCGACTTCACTTTCACTTTTCTCTTTCATGCATTGGAGAAGGAAATGGCAACCCACTCCAGCATTCTTGCCTGGAGAGTCCCAGGGATGGGGTAGCCTGGTGGGCTGCTGTCTATGGGGTCGCACAGAGTCGGACACGACTGAAGTGACTTAGCAGCAGTAACAGCTTCCCTGATATCTCAGTTGGTAAATAATCTGACTGCAATGCAGGAGAATCTGGTTCAATTCCTGGGTTAGGAAGATACCCTGGAGAAGGGATAGGCTACCCACTCCAGTATCCTGGCCTGGAGAATTCCATGGACTGTACGGTCCATGGGGTCACAAATAGTTGGACACGACCGAGCAACTTTCACTCAGCAATGTCAGACAAGAAAGGGAGGCTTTTAGACTTGAGAGAAGATAGAAGAACCATGAAAAAGAACCAAACCAATTCTTGTGAAGAATAACCAAGATAAAAAAGATTTGAGGGTGAGTGAATGATTTACAGCTTATCTGAAAATCTTTTCACTCAACAAACACAGAGGGCACAATTTTTTTTCCAGGTATACATGGATTATATAAAAAAGGAAAAACTACCATGCATTAGGTCACGGATTAAATAAATCACATAGAATTTTTGATCTGATCACAATACTGGAGTGGGTTGCCATTTCCTTCTCCAATCACAATACAATAAAATCAGAAACTATTAAATGACAGCTTTCAAAACTCCATGTTACTGGCAATTATAGAACATTTTTTTGAAAAATAGCTTGGTTAAAAGAAAGACATAAGAAAAATTGTGAAACATTTACAGCAAAAGAGCAATGAGAGCTTACAGATCAAATTTTGGAATTGAAGTGGTGCTAAAAGAAAATTTTAAATTTTAAATAAATTTATCAGAAACCAACAAAAGATTTAAATAAATAAGTGATTACTCAAAGCACAAATGAAAGGCTAAGCAAGTCAACCAACAAAAAGGAAATAATAAAAGATAACAGCAGGAATTTTCAGTTAAAAATGGGGATTTGGAGATGTGCCTTTTAATCCACCCTCCCCAAAATTCCATAAAACAATGGTGAAGGGATCTTTTAAGGCATAAACCTATAAAGACAAAAATAGAGGATGAAGCACAGCAATACAACTTCAGATGATGAAAAACGGAAGAATGTATATTAAATGACTTAGAAAACTAAGACAGAGAATCCTGAACTGGTAACAGAGAAATCTAAGAAACTATTTCATTTGTTTCACAAAGCTCCACTCTTAAATATGAGCAGGCATTGGGGGTGGGGGAGATGAGAAGCAAGTTGGAGGGAAAAGAGACTGCAAGAAAAAAAAACAGAACAAAGAAAGCTATTCTTACTTTGAAAGAGATTAGAGAAGGTATAGTATCCATGAATCAAGAATAAGATGCATTACAAGGAAAAATCAGAAAAGATAATAGAGATTTTGGCTGTCAAAATTATGAAAGCCAAGATAAAAAATGCAGTAGAGAATTTGAAATATGTTGAGACATCCAAAGGATAGTAGAACAGACTAAGGGATAGAGAATAGGAGAGAAATCATTTAAAATTTAGAGGATTAATGCCTAAATGTTAGCTAAAATCTATCTAAAAATAGGTAAAGATCCATGAATATCTAAAACAATGCTGGAGGAAGAAGCAAAGCCATTGCTTCACATGAAGACTATGCAGCAGCAAGCACCAGGAAGAGAATATAGAGCCCAGGCAGGTCCCATGTTTACACGGATTTGGTATTTGATAGAGGTGGCTCTACTAATTTAGTCAGGGAATAGGTGCACACATATGCATAAACAGTGTAGATTTTTAATTTTAGACATATAAGTAATAGTAAATATGGATTGGAAAGACATATTAGGTTGAATCACATGAAAATGCTGATATTAGACTCTTTAGATTTACATATATAAGTTTCACAAATTTCAGCCTAATACACTGAATGACTTATGGTTACCTATGAAAAAAGGAGAAAAATTGCAGATGAATGGATTAAAGAGTATACTAAAACAAAAGAAGGGTCTTTTCTGAGGTGTGAGAAGCTAAGAACTGGGAAGAATAGCTCAGTTCTATGCACCAATAGGTGTTGAAGGAGGTAGATTTGTCAACAGACCCAAAACAGAGTCTGAAGTTGTTAAGAAAATCAGCAAAAAATGTACAAGAAAAAGATAGATGAGATAAGAAATGATAAAGCTGTCTTGGGAGAGAAAAAATATTTGAAAGAGCTGTGAGAAATGGTAAGATTAGCTGAATATGGTTTCAGAGAATTACAGAAAAGAAAAAAAAAGCATTAGACTTGGAGGACAAAACGAAAGTAAAGCAAAAGAATCTTTAATGACACTTCAGGGTACTTCCTAACCAGAAGTAAAAGACAGACAGCTGAAATTTCCTGAACGAGTTCAGGGTAACCTTGAAAACAAAGCAGATATCCAACAATTTTTTCCACCTCCCACCACCTCCACAATCACACTCCACATTGTGTCCAACACATACTGGGTTCACGAAATGTGCTCAGTGAAATTTCTTGAGGTGGGATGGTGATGGTAAATGATTTCATTTTTCCCCTTGAGAGGGATTTTCCTTTGGATTGCACAATTTCTTAAAGTCCAGATTTAGAAAAAGATACAAGCTTCACAGCATTTTCTAGATAAGGGTGATTACTCTTGCCCTCTTCAACAGGCACTTCTGACAGTGAGAATTAAGCCTGTAAATCATACATATTAGACCTGACCTGACATGATACATCTTCTACTTATAATTTAGGTGATCTTATATAATGTGCTGGACAGTAACGTTATCATTATTTACAGAACCTTGAATGTAGCAGTAATCATCAATCTAAATGTCTGTACATTATTTTTAATGGAGAAGCACAGTGATCTATTCCAGGTTAATGCACAGAGTGGTATGAAGGGATTAAACGGGAAGATAGAAATATGGATTTCTCTTCAGCTACAACAGTAATATTCTGAATGCTCGTCTACTGCCCACTCCTCCCTCGACCACTCTCTACTTTGGTGATCAATGAAGCTACCTTTCTCAAATATCCACAGGTAATCCTTTACAATTTTCATGAATGAAGTAAAAGGTGTGGTAAATCACTGAGGACATTAATTATACAAACAACATAAAATGCTTGCACATCACACTCAATAATCTCTCAAATAAAGATTAAATTGTTGTGTTTGCACTCATACTGAAACTCAGGTTCCTTTACAGATTTAATGGGCTTTAACATTTAATTTGCTTAAATTATTTCTTCGTTGATATAAACAGGATGTTTATTTACTCTAGTCTAGCAATAACTGAAAGAGGAAGCCGCTAAAGGCAAAATACTCAATTACGTTCTATACCAGGAATCTATGAATCATAACATAATCATCGAGGCCAGTGTCTTCCATCAATCTCAGACTTACTATACATCTGTAGCAGGAGACCAAAATGAAAAGCTAGGTAGCCCTCCAGGTCCTTCTGACTCATTTTAGTGTGCAACCTGGGTTATCTTGTTTGAACTCCAAGAGTAATCTGAGCGCCCCGATTTTTAACATGTGTTCAAAACGATAGAAAGTACAAATGCTCTATAGAGACCTGTTGAATGAATCAAATGACTCACCACTTTTTAAATTATTTACATAATTTTTGTTCTCCTTAACCACATAGACTCTTGCTCACCATATCTTTAAGATGAACAATGATGCTCCCCAATATAATGAATTCTCTGGATATCTGCTACAAACATATTAACTAGGATAAAAATGAATTTGTGTTTTCTTATGTGGGAATTTTCCTGTGCCATTTCTCCTTAAATATGCGCAGATAAAATTTTCTGTGTATACAAAAAATAATCAGGTTTTAGATCTACATCTTCACAAATTACAAAAAAATTAAAACTACTTCTTAAAATCTTTTAATTTAGCCTTCATTAAACAATGAAACTTAGGATTGGATTTTGGGAATTGTATTACATAAATTCCATATATATTTTCAATAAATATATATAAATTCAGGCTCTGCTAATTGCTAATTATATGATCTTTGGCACTGTACTTAATCTCACTGAACTTTGGTTTCCTGGCCTATAAAATAGAGATAATAACAATTACTTTATGGGGTCATAGTGAAGTTCAAAGGAAACAATGGATGTAGAAGTAACTTGTTCATTTTAAGGTCCTATACAAATGAAATGTGAAGAAAATGTAAGAGGAATATAAATATGGTCTCCTCCCATGACAAACTTAATACCCACTTGGAATCAGGAAATAATCAGAAAATGAGATGAGGCTATATAAAACTAAGTTGTGTGGTCCAGGCTACGTGTGCAATAACAATTCTAAGAAAGAAGAGCTTTAAATGGGCTGGAAATTATGACCATTTTCTTTCCGAATGGAACAGGCTAAGCTTTGCCTGAACAAAGAAGTAAAGATATCTAACAGCTGCTTACCACTCTGTGTTGCCTAAAATATCAGAGGAGTATGAGGTTTGGGCAGCTCTGAGGGCTGAGTCATCTTCCTCCTAACTTGGTATTTATTCAGGATGCAGCTCTAACGCCGATGACAACAGCATTCCTGACCTCTGAGCTGCTCAAAACGCTGAGACAGTTCTGAAGGTGAAACGGACACCTCATCCAGATTCCTGTGTGGTTATGCTTCGGCTGCCTCCTTGTTTTGCCACAGTGTTTGTTCTAAATGAGAGAGGACTTGACAGCTGAAGAAGAAGAACTGAGGCCAAATGAGAAATAGCCTAGATTTTCTTCTCATGACGATGCTCAAGGCTCACAGCTGAAGCAGTTAGAGAAAGGGCTGGAGTGTGAGCCTATAACGTGTATCTTTACAGCTTGAATACCATGAAGTTCCACCAGTTCAGCGCACTGGCCCAAGTTCTATAAGGACCTGTTTTGAACAAACTTTTGTAAATGTTGAACAAGCAAATCTTAGTAAGGGAGACAAAAGACAAAAATATATTTATTGTGACAGACAATCTCACCTATACTTTGTTCCCATCTAATCCAGTGGCAACTGTGCTCAGTACCCCAGTAGTGTCCAACTCTGCAAAACCATGGGCTGTAGCCTGGCAAGCTGTCCATGGAATTTTCCAGGCAAGAGTACTAGAGTGGGTTGTCACTTCCTACTCCAGGGGATCTTTCTATCCCAGAGATCGAACCCACATTTCTTATGTCTCTTGCACTAGCAGGCAGATTCTTTACCACTGTGCCAGCTGGAAAGCCAAGGCCTTGATAGGTTCCATAGTTTGCCCAAAGTCACACAATTTATGAAATGCAGAGAGAGAATCAGACTCAGAAAATTCTGGCTCCAAAATCCATGCTTTTTACATTCAAATTGTCAGAAGGAGAAAAAGAATAAATACACAGAAGCATTTTTATTAAGGAGGAGGGCTCAGGGAGTAGAATTTTGCTACTGTTCTAGATGAGGGCAGTATTTTCACAAGAGGGAAATCATGGAGGAGCAAGCTAAAAGCCATCACAAAGAAAAAGAAAAGCAAGCAGGTAATTTGGTAAAATCACTGCAGATGGTGACTGCAGCCATGAAATAAAAAAAAGCTTACTCCTTGCAAGAAAAGTTATGACCAAACTAGACAGCATATTGAAAAGCAGAGACATTACTTTGCCAACAAAGGTCCATCTAGTCTAGGCTATGGTTTTTCCAGTGGTCATGTATGGATGTGAAAGTTGGACTGTGAAGAAAGCTGAGTGCCAAGGAATTAATGCTTTTGAACTGTGGTGTTGGAGAAGACTCTTGAGAGTCCCTTGGACTGCAAGGAGATCCAACCAGTCCATTCTAAAGAAGATCACCCCTGGGTGTTCTTTGGAAGGAATGATGCTAAAGCTGAAACTCCAGTACTTTGGCCACCTCATGCGAAGAGTTGACTCATTGGAAAAGACTCTGATGCTGGGAGGGATTGGGGGCAGGAGGAAAGGGGGACAACAGAGGATGAGATGGCTGGATGGCATCACTGACTCGATGGACATGAGTCTGAGTGAACTCCGGGAGTCAGTGATGGACAGGGAGGCCTGGCGTGCTGCGATTCATGGGGTTGCAGAGTCGGACACGACTGAGCGACTAAACTGAACTGAAGGAAAATGAAAGTGAAAGTCACTCAGTCATATCCAACTCTTTGTGACTCCATGGACTGTAGCCTGCCAGGCTCCTCTATTGTTGGAATTCTCCAGGTCAGAATACTGGAGTGGGTAACTGTTCCCTTCTCCAAGGGCTCTTCCCAACGTAAGGACTGAACCCAGTTCTCCCACATTGCAGGTGGATTCTTTACTGTCTGAACCACTAGGGAAGCCCAAGAATACTGGAGTGGGTAGCCCATCCCTTCTCCAGGGTGTCTTCCTAACCCAGGAATCAAACCAGGGTCTCTTGCTTTGCAGGCAGCAGCTGAGCTGCCAGGTTATCTGAGAAGGCTTTACATGGTGGAAGATGAAGAGAAGCACAAAGCAAGGGAGAGGGAAAGTTACATTCAATTAAATGCAGAGCTCCAAAAAATCGCTAGATGAAACAAGAAGGCCTTCTTCAATGAACAATGCTTAATAATAGAAGGAAACAACAAAAGAGGAAAGACTAGAGATCTTTTCAGGAGAATTGGAAACATCAAGGGAGGATTCCACCCAAAGATGGGTACAGCAAAGGATAAAAATGGTAGAGACCTAGTAGATGCTGAAGAGATCAAGAAAAGATGGAAAGAATACACAAAAGAACTATATTAAAAAGACCCTAATGAACTGGATTACCATGATGGTGTGGTTAGTCTCCCAGAGCCAGACATTGTGGAGTGTGAAGTCAAGTGGGCCTTAAGAATGATTGCTGTTAATAAAGCTAATGGATGCAATGAAATTCCAACAGAATTATTCAGATCCCTAAAGGATGATGCCATCTAGGTTTTGCATTCATTATGTCAGCAAATCTGGAAGAACCAGCAGTGGCCAAAGGACTGGAAAATGTCAATCCTCATCCCAATTCCCAAGAAGGGTAGTACCAAAGAATGTGCCAGCCATTGGACAATTGCACTCATCTCTCATGCTAGTAAAGTCATGCTTAAAATCTTGCATGCTAGGCTTCAACATTATGCAAACCAAGAACTTCCAGATGTCCAAGCTGAGTTTAGAAAAGGAAAAGGAACAAGGAGCTAGAGATCAAATTGCCAACATACACTGGATTATAAAGAAAGCAAGGGAAGTTCAGAAAAACATCTATCTCTGTTTCATTGACTACACTAAAGCCTTTGACTGTGTGGATCATGACAAACTGTGGAAAGCTCTTAGAGACATAGGAATGCCAGACCATCTTATCTGAGAAATCTGTATGCGGGTCAAGAAGCAACAGTTAGAACCCTACATGGAACAACTGATTGCTTCAAGATTAAGAAAGGAGAACAAAAGGGCTATCTGCTTAACCTATACACTGAGCACACCATGAGAAATGCCAGGCTAGATGAGTTACAAGCTGGAATCAAAATAGAAGAAGCATCAAAAACCTCAGATATGTGGATGATACCCCTCTAATAGCAGAAAGGGAAGAAGAACTAAAGAGCCTCTTAATGAGGGTGAAGGAGGAGAGTGAAAGAGCCGGCTTGAGAGTAAATATTAAAAAAACTAAGATCACGGCATTTGGTCCCATTCAGTTCAGTTCAGTCGCTCAGCTGTGTCCGACTCTTTGCAACCCCATGAATTGCAGCACACCAGGCCTCGCTGTCCATCACCAAGTCCTGGAGTTCACTCAGACTCACATCCATCGAGTCCGTGATGCCATCCAGCCATCTCATCCTCTGTTGTCCTCTTCTCCTCCTGCCCCCAATCCCTCCCAGCATCAGAGTCTTTTCCAGTGAGTCAACTCTTCACATGAGGTGGCCAAAGTACCGGAGTTTCAGCTTTAGCATCATTCCTTTCAAAGAACACCCAGGGCTGATCTCCTTCAGAACGGACTGGTCCCATTACCGCATGGCAAATGGAAGGGGAAAAGGTGAAAGTAGTGACAGATTTCCTCTTCTTAGGCTCCAAAATCACTGCAGATGGTGACTGCAGCCATGAATTTAGAAGACAGTTGCTTCTTGGCTGGCAAGTGATGACAAACCTAGACAGTGTGTGGAAAAGCAGAGACATTACTCTGCCAAAAAAAGTCTGTATAGTCAAGACTATGGTCTTCCCAGTGGTCATCTATGGTTGTGAGAGCTGGATGATAAAGACGGCAGGACGCCAAAAAATTGATGCCTTCAAACTGTGGTGCTGGAGAAGACTCCTGAAAGTCCCTTGGACTGCAAGGAGATCAAGCCAGTTAATCTTAAGGGAGATCAACCCTGACTATCCACTGGTAGGACTGATGCTGAAGCTGGAAGCTCCAGTATTTTAGTCATCTAATGTGAACAGATGATTCATTGGTAAAGTCCTGGATACTGGGATAGACTGAGGGCGAGATGGCTGGATGGCATCACCGATGCAATGAACATGAACTTGGGCAAACTCCAGGAGATAATGAGGGCCAGGGAGGCGTGGCATGCTGCAGTCCATGGGGTTGCAAAGAGTTGGACCTGACTGGGAACTGAACAACAACAAAAAGGCTAAAAATAGGCTGAGGCCATGTGATGGAAAACTTAGTTAGCATCATCACTTTGCACTCAATTATGTCAATTATGGGGAATTAGCAGTGGCTGACCATATATGCCAGTATTAGTAGTCCCAGGTGTAAGCAATAAGAGTGTACCATGTACACACGGAATCTTAAAGCAATAATAATACCAAGTCATTCTGATATTAATCTTCACCTCTTGGCTACAACTCTAAACAATGAAGTGATAAAATATTCTTCAAAAAAAATAAGAACTTTTTTAAACTTTACTTTTAAACAACTACTGCCATTAATGTTGAGCTTTAATATTACATTATAAGGCTTGAACTATCATATTTTTATTATTTTTTACCAAACATCATGGTCTTCATGGAAGTTAATTCAGTCAACTCCCAGTTATACCCCTGAACCCCCAAATACCCATATTTGGCTGTACATATCCAAGAGTGAGCTGGGAATCCTTGAGCTTGCCTTGGGCAAACATAGCTGTGATGCAAGTCAGAGAATCAAAACCTGAGTTATTTCATTCTGTCATTCCACTGGATCACTGGAATTTTCTCTTTTTGCTGAAATGCAACTATAATATAGTTTCATTTTAAAAATGCAAATTTCAGTTCATATATAAAATATCCTATGAACTTGAGCTATTTTTTTAAATTGCATTTATTTTATTTGTTGTTTTTCAAAAAGATTTAAAAACTTATGTTGATTACCAATTACTACATGAAAATAATTTCATCACATGGTGTGATGAGACAGGGAGGAAGCAAAGTATATTTTGCCAAAGCAATAAAAAGTATTAAGTTTTGAAGAGTATTCTGGCATGGATTCTTGATAGGTTACTGCCTTTTCAAGGCAGCATGTCACTCCTACCCTCAGCAGGTCTCTCAGTGAAAGCAGACAGTTCTCATTTTTAACCACCACCAGAGAAAGCTGCATTGCAAGGAGTCGAGAGGAAACAATGCAGTTTGGAGGGTTTTGTCATCCATTATCTTGGGACATATCAGCTGAGTTTTTTTAAGGAAGTAGAGTTGTTAAAACTTGTACTGTTGTTCACAGTGTACCATGAAATTTCCTATGGAAGGATGGCATATCCTCATCTTATGCAAGACTAACTGGCCTGGCTCAATGGCTCACTTAATAGCCAGTGAAATGTCAGTAGCAACAGACTTGAGGTGTCTTCTAGGCAGAAGTTTCGACTTAGTGTGGAGCATGTTATGTTGTCTTCCCTAGTCTCTGTAATTATGAAAGCCTGGAGACGCTATTCACCTGGAATCCTCAGTGACTTAAATGAGCAGAAACCCTTTGTCAACCTAAGATGGATATGTAACAAGAAATAAACATTGGAGTTTTAAGCCATAAAGATTGTCTGGTTATTTCCATAATTTAGGCAGAAATTCTCAAATCTATTCGCAAATTTAGCCAGATCAGAAATTTTATTCGTGGAACTTATTACATAGATAGCGTTAGAAGTCCTGTTACTAAACAACTGATATGAAGAATCATTCATATTGAAAATTACTGTAAACATACTTCATGAAACTCACCCTGGTTCCCACTTTCACAGATGTAGTCATGAATTTAGGACATTTCACCAATGTAACATCTTCAAAAGAAGTCTCTGCCTGGACTTTGTGTCAAGAATCATTATAGTTATCCTGAGCAAAATGAACTACTTTCATCTCTTAAACACTGTGTATTACATACCTGATAGAGTTAATTATAATCAGGTTGGATACCAGGAAGCTTAGAGCCAACTTTTTGGCAAGTATATAAAGCTATTTTTTCTAAGACTTACTTTTGACTCTATCTTACGTATCTAGTCTTGTATTACGTTCTATTTTTCACAATTTTTTAAAATTTTATTGAAGTATAGCTGATTTACCATGTTGTATTACTTTCTGTTATACTATCAAAGTGATTCAGTTACATGCACACACACAAACACACACATATATATTCTTTTCATTATGTTTCATCACAGGATATTGAATATTGTTCCTGTGCCACACAGTAGGACTTACTGTTTATCCATGCTATATATACTAGTTTGCATCTGCTAATCCTAAACTCCCAATCTTTCCTTCCCCCACCACCTACCTTGGAAACCACAAGTCTGTTCTTTCTACCTATGAGTCTGTTTCTTTTGTAGATATATTCATTTCTGTCATATTTTAGATTCTACATATAAGTGATATCATATTGTATTTGTCTTTCTGATTTACTTTGCTTAGTATGACAATCCCTAGGTCCATCCGTGTTGCTGCAAACTTCATCACTTCATCCTTTTCCATGGCAGAGTAATATTCCATTGTGCATATGCACCACATCTTCTTTATCCATTTGTCTGTCAATGGACATTTAGGTTGTTTTCATGTCTAGACTATTATAAATAATGCTGCTATGAACATAGGGATGCATGTATCTTCTCAAATTATAGTTTTGTCTGCCTATGTGCCTAGGAGTGGAACTGCTAAATCATATGGCCAATCAATTTTTAGTTTTTTGAGGAACCTCCATTCTGTTTTCCATAATAGCTGCACCAACTTACATTCTCATCAACCATGTAAGAAGGTTCCCCTTCCTCCACACCCTCACCAACATTTATTAATTGTAGACTTTTTAATAATAGCCATTCTGACCAGTGTGAGGTCGTACTTCACCATATGTTTTCAGAGCAATTTTTAACTGGTGTATTTTATTTAATTCTTAACCACTTCAAGTCCTTTAAAGAACAAAGTGGAGGCACATATGTATTAATTAATTATAGAGCAGTATCATTATCATCTTACCAATTCTTTCTAAATATGTAAATGTCATGTATCTATGCCAGGTCCCCAAAATTGTTCCTAATAAATATAAAAATTTTAGTCCCATTAAATAAATAATTAACTTATTAGAAGAGATTCTCTTGAACCTGAATCCTAAAGAGTTTATAGCCAAGTCAAATTGAAAAGATTCTTTCATGAGGATAATAGACTGTATTTGCTTTAGTATTTTTTTTTTCTTTACAGAAAGACTTTGGGGCTCAATATGGACAGTGTAATTCTTTTAATGGATAAATATAGTACCTTTATTTAATTGAGCTCTTCTTCCTACTAAGTAAAATATTAGGCATTATTAAAGACATAAAAGAATGGAAGACATATTTCTAGACTTCTGGAAGTTTTCATAGTTTGGCTGGGGTGTTCCATTCAATGATTAAAGCAACAAACACAACTCAGAAGAGACAGGACCACTCTGGGCCAGCTAAGAATGCAGGGACTCAGAACAAAAGGATGGTAATGTAAGAGTAAAATTAATCGGAGAAGGCTTTCTGGAGGAGAAAAAAGCTGGACCAGGTCTATTCATCACTATTCCTTCAAAGCTCTCCTTATCACACTTTCCTTCCCCTCCTACTTTACATATTAAAAAAAATAATAAATAAAACTAGCAATTAAAGTATCTGGCCCAGGGAGAAGCCTTGGCCCCTGTAGAAGANAGGCTTTCTGGAGGAGAAAAAAGCTGGACCAGGTCTATTCATCACTATTCCTTCAAAGCTCTCCTTATCACACTTTCCTTCCCCTCCTACTTTACATATTAAAAAAAATAATAAATAAAACTAGCAATTAAAGTATCTGGCCCAGGGAGAAGCCTTGGCCCCTGTAGAAGAAGCTATCAAAACTTGGGCCTCAGGACCCCTAAGGCTTCATTCTGGTTTAGGTACAGATCTGGCATTTGTTGACAGACCCTTTCCCAGCACCAAGTATGTTGGGGTCACTGGGAAAGAGGAAACTTATGAATAAATTTGAAAGGGGGTCTAAAAATTTAGATGAATGCCAAAGGAGTCCTTTGTGAATAAAATTAAGCGGTCATTGCCATAGAGGACAAACCTTTTAACTGGCTCTGCTCCACACCAACCCCTAAGGCTTCCTCCAGGAGGCAGAAGCATGGGTCTGTGTTAAATGGCTTAATTTTCTTAATCAACTATTTCATTGTGAGTTTTTAATTTCATTCCCATGCCTATTTTTTTTTTTCATTTTACCATAATACAGCTCTAAGTACCGTAGCAAACATTTGACAGTTTGCTCAGCAGGTGCTGGGCTCTGCAGAGCTTACACAGCTCTACCTTTTATTAATTGGGTTTCAGAATGTGTTCTTGTGTGAACAGAAGCTAAGATGGGACTATTGTACCTGTCAACATGAAGCTGGGCGAAATAAAATATTTGGAATGTGTTTTAAAATAACTCATTGTGAGCTTGATCAGTTCAAAATTTAAAAGCAGAAATACTCCTTAATGTTGAAATAAATAATCATGCAATCCAAACGGCAATAAAATTAAAGAAACGATGGAGTTTGTTCAAGGTTCTTCAGTATTTGCTAACAGTGAGAACATTTTCTTTGTGCCCAATAGGTTATGCATTGACAAGATGTGGAAAAAGCATTTTAATGGAAACTCTAGAGGCCCAGGGAGGTAGTAAATATTACACATTGAAAGCCAACAACTAAGGCTTTCCAAATACCTGTAACTTTTCAACTTAATTTTTGTCTCCATTGGGAGGATATTTTTTTCCTTACCAAGAAAAAACTCTCAAACTGAAATTTAAAATTTCCATCAAAAAGAAGTTCCACCTAGCATTGGCCACTCTGATGAATGTGTCTCTCTTTTGGTGAAGCAGAAGTATCTCTGTGATGCTTTTTTCCCTTTTTCATGGAGGTGTTTTGATTTCAGTGAACTTTAGTGACATACATTCTCAAACTACCACTTAAAGCAAAAGATATAAGGGAGGTGAAGAAAGAAGGGCAAAAATTGCCAAAAACCTCAGGGATGTGTCAGGCTCTCTCTTGTCATTATCACTGTCACTGCCATCACTAACTTTGCTCAGCTTTGAAATAGTGAACGTTATCTGTGTCTTCTTGAGGGTCTATCTAGGCAGTTCACCTCAAAAGAATTGTGTCCTGAAGTTTAAACTTGGGGAAAATGAAGAGAAACCAATGAGAATCACGAGTGAAAATGTAAGGAAGTAAAAGATTATATTTGCATGTTTGTTTCTGATTAAAGAAATTTTTTTNAAAATTGCATTTATTTTATTTGTTGTTTTTCAAAAAGATTTAAAAACTTATGTTGATTACCAATTACTACATGAAAATAATTTCATCACATGGTGTGATGAGACAGGGAGGAAGCAAAGTATATTTTGCCAAAGCAATAAAAAGTATTAAGTTTTGAAGAGTATTCTGGCATGGATTCTTGATCGGTTACTGCCTTTTCAAGGCAGCATGTCACTCCTACCCTCAGCAGGTCTCTCAGTGAAAGCAGACAGTTCTCATTTTTAACCACCACCAGAGAAAGCTGCATTGCAAGGAGTCGAGAGGAAACAATGCAGTTTGGAGGGTTTTGTCATCCATTATCTTGGGACATATCAGCTGAGTTTTTTTAAGGAAGTAGAGTTGTTAAAACTTGTACTGTTGTTCACAGTGTACCATGAAATTTCCTATGGAAGGATGGCATATCCTCATCTTATGCAAGACTAACTGGCCTGGCTCAATGGCTCACTTAATAGCCAGTGAAATGTCAGTAGCAACAGACTTGAGGTGTCTTCTAGGCAGAAGTTTCGACTTAGTGTGGAGCATGTTATGTTGTCTTCCCTAGTCTCTGTAATTATGAAAGCCTGGAGACGCTATTCACCTGGAATCCTCAGTGACTTAAATGAGCAGAAACCCTTTGTCAACCTAAGATGGATATGTAACAAGAAATAAACATTGGAGTTTTAAGCCATAAAGATTGTCTGGTTATTTCCATAATTTAGGCAGAAATTCTCAAATCTATTCGCAAATTTAGCCAGATCAGAAATTTTATTCGTGGAACTTATTACATAGATAGCGTTAGAAGTCCTGTTACTAAACAACTGATATGAAGAATCATTCATATTGAAAATTACTGTAAACATACTTCATGAAACTCACCCTGGTTCCCACTTTCACAGATGTAGTCATGAATTTAGGACATTTCACCAATGTAACATCTTCAAAAGAAGTCTCTGCCTGGACTTTGTGTCAAGAATCATTATAGTTATCCTGAGCAAAATGAACTACTTTCATCTCTTAAACACTGTGTATTACATACCTGATAGAGTTAATTATAATCAGGTTGGATACCAGGAAGCTTAGAGCCAACTTTTTGGCAAGTATATAAAGCTATTTTTTCTAAGACTTACTTTTGACTCTATCTTACGTATCTAGTCTTGTATTACGTTCTATTTTTCACAATTTTTTAAAATTTTATTGAAGTATAGCTGATTTACCATGTTGTATTACTTTCTGTTATACTATCAAAGTGATTCAGTTACATGCACACACACAAACACACACATATATATTCTTTTCATTATGTTTCATCACAGGATATTGAATATTGTTCCTGTGCCACACAGTAGGACTTACTGTTTATCCATGCTATATATACTAGTTTGCATCTGCTAATCCTAAACTCCCAATCTTTCCTTCCCCCACCACCTACCTTGGAAACCACAAGTCTGTTCTTTCTACCTATGAGTCTGTTTCTTTTGTAGATATATTCATTTCTGTCATATTTTAGATTCTACATATAAGTGATATCATATTGTATTTGTCTTTCTGATTTACTTTGCTTAGTATGACAATCCCTAGGTCCATCCGTGTTGCTGCAAACTTCATCACTTCATCCTTTTCCATGGCAGAGTAATATTCCATTGTGCATATGCACCACATCTTCTTTATCCATTTGTCTGTCAATGGACATTTAGGTTGTTTTCATGTCTAGACTATTATAAATAATGCTGCTATGAACATAGGGATGCATGTATCTTCTCAAATTATAGTTTTGTCTGCCTATGTGCCTAGGAGTGGAACTGCTAAATCATATGGCCAATCAATTTTTAGTTTTTTGAGGAACCTCCATTCTGTTTTCCATAATAGCTGCACCAACTTACATTCTCATCAACCATGTAAGAAGGTTCCCCTTCCTCCACACCCTCACCAACATTTATTAATTGTAGACTTTTTAATAATAGCCATTCTGACCAGTGTGAGGTCGTACTTCACCATATGTTTTCAGAGCAATTTTTAACTGGTGTATTTTATTTAATTCTTAACCACTTCAAGTCCTTTAAAGAACAAAGTGGAGGCACATATGTATTAATTAATTATAGAGCAGTATCATTATCATCTTACCAATTCTTTCTAAATATGTAAATGTCATGTATCTATGCCAGGTCCCCAAAATTGTTCCTAATAAATATAAAAATTTTAGTCCCATTAAATAAATAATTAACTTATTAGAAGAGATTCTCTTGAACCTGAATCCTAAAGAGTTTATAGCCAAGTCAAATTGAAAAGATTCTTTCATGAGGATAATAGACTGTATTTGCTTTAGTATTTTTTTTTTCTTTACAGAAAGACTTTGGGGCTCAATATGGACAGTGTAATTCTTTTAATGGATAAATATAGTACCTTTATTTAATTGAGCTCTTCTTCCTACTGAGTAAAATATTAGGCATTATTAAAGACATAAAAGAATGGAAGACATATTTCTAGACTTCTGGAAGTTTTCATAGTTTGGCTGGGGTGTTCCATTCAATGATTAAAGCAACAAACACAACTCAGAAGAGACAGAACCACTCTGGGCCAGCTAAGAATGCAGGGACTCAGAACAAAAGGATGGTAATGTAAGAGTAAAATTAATCGGAGAAGGCTTTCTGGAGGAGAAAAAAGCTGGACCAGGTCTATTCATCACTATTCCTTCAAAGCTCTCCTTATCACACTTTCCTTCCCCTCCTACTTTACATATTAAAAAAAATAATAAATAAAACTAGCAATTAAAGTATCTGGCCCAGGGAGAAGCCTTGGCCCCTGTAGAAGAAGCTATCAAAACTTGGGCCTCAGGACCCCTAAGGCTTCATTCTGGTTTAGGTACAGATCTGGCATTTGTTGACAGACCCTTTCCCAGCACCAAGTATGTTGGGGTCACTGGGAAAGAGGAAACTTATGAATAAATTTGAAAGGGGGTCTAAAAATTTAGATGAATGCCAAAGGAGTCCTTTGTGAATAAAATTAAGCGGTCATTGCCATAGAGGACAAACCTTTTAACTGGCTCTGCTCCACACCAACCCCTAAGGCTTCCTCCAGGAGGCAGAAGCATGGGTCTGTGTTAAATGGCTTAATTTTCTTAATCAACTATTTCATTGTGAGTTTTTAATTTCATTCCCATGCCTATTTTTTTTTTTCATTTTACCATAATACAGCTCTAAGTACCGTAGCAAACATTTGACAGTTTGCTCAGCAGGTGCTGGGCTCTGCAGAGCTTACACAGCTCTACCTTTTATTAATTGGGTTTCAGAATGTGTTCTTGTGTGAACAGAAGCTAAGATGGGACTATTGTACCTGTCAACATGAAGCTGGGCGAAATAAAATATTTGGAATGTGTTTTAAAATAACTCATTGTGAGCTTGATCAGTTCAAAATTTAAAAGCAGAAATACTCCTTAATGTTGAAATAAATAATCATGCAATCCAAACGGCAATAAAATTAAAGAAACGATGGAGTTTGTTCAAGGTTCTTCAGTATTTGCTAACAGTGAGAACATTTTCTTTGTGCCCAATAGGTTATGCATTGACAAGATGTGGAAAAAGCATTTTAATGGAAACTCTAGAGGCCCAGGGAGGTAGTAAATATTACACATTGAAAGCCAACAACTAAGGCTTTCCAAATACCTGTAACTTTTCAACTTAATTTTTGTCTCCATTGGGAGGATATTTTTTTCCTTACCAAGAAAAAACTCTCAAACTGAAATTTAAAATTTCCATCAAAAAGAAGTTCCACCTAGCATTGGCCACTCTGATGAATGTGTCTCTCTTTTGGTGAAGCAGAAGTATCTCTGTGATGCTTTTTTCCCTTTTTCATGGAGGTGTTTTGATTTCAGTGAACTTTAGTGACATACATTCTCAAACTACCACTTAAAGCAAAAGATATAAGGGAGGTGAAGAAAGAAGGGCAAAAATTGCCAAAAACCTCAGGGATGTGTCAGGCTCTCTCTTGTCATTATCACTGTCACTGCCATCACTAACTTTGCTCAGCTTTGAAATAGTGAACGTTATCTGTGTCTTCTTGAGGGTCTATCTAGGCAGTTCACCTCAAAAGAATTGTGTCCTGAAGTTTAAACTTGGGGAAAATGAAGAGAAACCAATGAGAATCACGAGTGAAAATGTAAGGAAGTAAAAGATTATATTTGCATGTTTGTTTCTGATTAAAGAAATTTTTTTAATCATTTTTAAAGTCTTGAAGATTTGTGGTAATGGACAAAGAAAAAAGGAAAGAAAGAAAAACTCCTGAAATTCTCCTTCCAGAAACGGTCACCATTTGGTCTATTTCCCCTGCTGTTGTGCAGTTGCCAAGTTTTGTCCGACTCTTCATGACCCTATGGACTACAGCATGCTAGGCCTCCCTGAACCTCATCATCTCCCAGAGTTTGCCCAACTTCATATCCACTGGATCGGTGATGCCATCCAGCCATCTCATCTTCAGCAATTTTCCCTACTAGATTATTTTACATTCACTTTTACACACACACACGAATACCTTTTTTAAATAGTCATGTCTAACTGTGCTTCAGCTTGCTTTTGTACACCTGTCAATATACCAAAGACACTATTCTCATTTGATGTACGAAACTGCCATTCTTTTAATGCCTGTTCAGTTTCACTGAAAGGATGTGTTGCAGGAAGAGGGACCCCTTCCAGGGCCCAAAACTGGGCTCTTGTCTAACACTCGGAAATGAATTGTACGAGGAGACACACGTGCTGACAAAGCAGGAGATTTTATTGGGAAAGGGCACCCGGGTGGAGAGCAGTAGGGCAAGGAAGCCCAGGAGAACTGCTCTGCTGCGTGGCTTGCAATGTCGGGTTTTATGGTAATGGGTTAGTTTCTGGGTGGTCTTTGACCAATCATTCTAATTCAGAGTCTTTCCTGGTGGCACACACATCGCTCAGCCAAGATGGATGCTAGCGAGAGGGATTCTGGAAAGTGGACAGACACGCAGTGTCTCCTTTAGACCTTTCCCGAACTCTTCTGGTTGGTAGTAGCTTATTAGTGCCGTATTCCTTATCAGGATCTCCTGTCATAAAACAACTCATGCAAATAGTTACTATAGTGCCTGGCCAGGGTGGGCAGTTTCAATCAGTGTGCTTCCCCTAACAACTCCCCCCTGAGAGACTTCATACTCAAGATACTTCTTGGGAATTGGGGCAGAGGTCTCTTTCTTCTGTAACTTCTTCCTGCTGTGCGTGGGTGTAGGCCTGCCTAGCAGGGAAGTCTCTCTGTGCTTTCTGTTCTTGGGGAGACAATCATGCATTAGAAGCCCTCCATCGGGTGCCCTGTTTCTATAAATTCAGCCATTTAATTGAGCATTTGGCTGAGTGCTTCCACGTGGAAGTGATTGACAGGGTTCAGTCCCATCACCATAAAACCTGACATTGCGAGCCACGCGGCAGAGCAGTTCTCCTGGGTTCCCTTACCCTGCTGCTCTCCACTCAGGTGCCCTTTCTCAATAAAATCTCTTGCTTGGTCAGCACATGTCTCCTCAGACAATTCTTTTCCAAGTGTTAGACAACAGACCACTCTTGGGGCCCTGTAGGGGTCCCCCCTTCCTACAACAGATGGAAAATGATTTTTTAACCAGTTCTCATTGGCAAAAGTTTAGGATGTTTCTGGTTTACTAACAATCACTTGGGTGAATATTTCTGGAGGGTAGGTTTCTAAAAACAGAACTAACTTCACGTTAAAATTTTTTCTACATATTTTCAAGTTATCCCAAAAAATATTGTAGTAATTTACATTCCTATCAACAATGGATGAGAAAATAGGCCACTGCAGTACTCTTGCCTGGGAAATCACATGGGTGGAGGAGCCTGGTAGGCTGCAGTCCATGGGGTCGCTAAGAGTCAGACACGATTGAGCGACTTCACTTTCCCTTTCACTTTCATGCATTGGAGAAGGAAATGGCAACTCACTCCAGTGTTCTTGCCTGGAGAATCCCAGGGATGGCGGAGCCTGGCAGGCTGCCGTCTATGAGGTCGCACAGAGTCGGACACGACTGAAGCAACTTAGCAGCAGCAGCAGCAGCAGCAGCAGCAGCACATATTTTTAAGCTTTGTTAAGCTGAAAGATAAACTGTATCATTGTTGTTTAAATTTTTAGCTACATTGAGGTTATTTACACATATTTACTTGGAATCCTTACAATATTGAGCCATCTCACCAAGGAAGATGGCATAGCCTTGCATTTGTTGTCTTCTTTAAGTCTTTTAAAAAGGTCATATTTTGACTCTTTGCAACTTCATAGACTATAGCCCCTCCAGACTCCTCTGTCCATGGGATTCTCCAGGCAAGAATACTGGAGTGAGTAGCCATTCCCTTCTCCAGCGGATCTTCCTGACCCAAGGATCAAACCCAGGTCTCCCGCATTGCAGGCAGATCCTTTACCATCTGAGCCACCAGGGCAGTTCCATTTTCCTGGTAGATATCTATCAAATTTCTTATTAAATTTCCATGTACTATAAATTACTATTGCTGATGATCTGAGATTTTTGTCATTATATTTTCAAGTGATTTTACTCATATAAACAAAATCTCTTGATATGTGAGTTTGTATTTTACTTCCACCCACCTTCCTAAATTCAATAAATTAAAATTTAGTAAATTTTCAATTGGTTTATAGTTGTTTTTTGGTTTTGCTCTTAGAGAGACTGTTATAAGGCTACAGGTAGTACACTTTGCCTTTATTTTCTAAAATGTATGCAGTAATGATAATGATCATCCTTGTCTTAGTTCAGAATTCAATCAGAAAGGCTTTTGTTTTTTTTACTGTTTATGTTAGTGTTGTATCATATGTTTGGGGCCTTATATCTCTTCATGAATCTAATAAAAGCTACAGACCCTCTTTATCCTCCTTAAAAATTAATGCGATGTGTAAATCAGCAAATTTCTCTTGTATTCTTAGTTGACTCATACATCCCTTGAGGCTGATGAATACTCACACACAAAAACACACCCCAGGATAGGCTCAACTGCCACAGCTAAAGTTGCTTCAACAGGACTGCCCAGAGGAAAAATTTCCAAGTAGGTAAAGGGTATCAGTTTAATGCAACAAACATTTGTCGAGCTCCCATTAGGCGTTTTAGTTACCCAACGGAAGGGTTAGCTTTCCAGTGCAATTAAAAACAGACACTGGGCAAGGCACTGACTGTAAATACTCTTTGAATTATTCTCAGTCTATCCAGAAAGAGAGACAGATAAGTAAACAGAACAACATGAAAAGTGATCCCAAAAGAGTGCGTTCTGCATGACAATGTACCTGGACATGGTTTTTACAGGAAGTTTTACAGAGAATGTGCCTTTTGGAATAAGATTTTAAAGATGATTATAGAAGGGGCAAAGACATTCCAGGAAGACAAACATCAAGAGCAAAGGCAGTTTGGCCTGATAAATTTGTAGAATGGTGGGCAGTCCTCTGTGCTTGGAACACAGAGAAAGTGCAGATTTTCATTGCACTGTTTGAAATGACTTTGTTTTTATGGGTGCCTCAGCCAAAATAACAGAGGGTAACAAATCTTGCAAAATAAAGATTCCTCAGAAACCTCACACAAATTGCATAACTCTTGAACTATTTTGTTTCAGGGTAGAAACCTTGCAGATATTCTCAGTCTTACCATTGGTTTTCCAATTTAGTCCTTTTGTTCCTTTCTTACTTAATTGATCCAGAATCTTGTGGCCTGCTGAGAATGCCTGAGGGCTTTCTTTGTCTGGTACCAATTTCAGAGACTTCTGTCTGAATGCTAGTGGAAGTTGTTAACAGTTGCTGGAAATTTAGTGTGAAAAAGCTGGCTTTGGGGAGATTAACCAAGAGATACTAATTATCTCCTTTATGTCCATACTTAGAAAAAGAATATGTCTCTTGAGAATATTCACTTACCTTCTACTCATCTCAATTAAATTTCTTGGACATATTTGTCCATGAATGGCATGACTCTTTTCCCACTGTTTCTGTCAATTCATTCTCTTCCTTATTTTTATCCCCTCTATATTATAACTTTCTCCATGACTTTTCCCTTCATCACTATTTCTAATTATTCTTCAGCACTAGTCACCAGACCAGAGTTTGCAATCAGAAAATCTGTTCTTACAATCTTGCCCAAATATGGTTTGTTTTGTCCTCCATTCTCAGTTGTGACAATGTGGGAGTTGAGTTTTCATAAAGGGGAGTAGGGTGGCTGTAGCAGATACCAGTATTTCTTAAAAGCTCCTCAAGCGATTCTCATGAACAGTCAGGATAGGGAAACACTGGAACCAATTGCATCTCTCATTAATCCCTCAATAGCCCTCAAGACTCATATCTCTAACTCTGCCACCCATTTCCAAATACGCTTAATTAACTGAATATACCTTCTCTGGGTAAACACATTCCACAGCAGAAATGACAGCGATTGCATCAGATTTTCTTATGAATGTCCACTAATTTTCACAGCTGTGATGCTGAGCAGATATACGTAAAGAAAAACATTTTAAATAAAAAAACATAGTTCGTTATATCTTTTTCCCATTTCTAACTCCCCAGTTTAAAACCAGAGTTCTCTTTATGCTTTGCCCTTTGGTCATTTTTCTTATTCCTTTAATTTGTGAATTTAATAGACTTGAAACATATTTGTATAGTATGATTACAATGGCACTGATTTTTACAGCAATTTTGGTGTTCAAAGCACATTAAGGGGGATAAAAAAGTAATATTAATGCTGAGAAACTTCTTAAAAAAATCCCCAATCTTAGACAATAAATGTAAAATACTGCCTAAAGTATTTCATTATGTAAAAACTAAGATAGCCTATTGTAGACACAATTATACCTATTTAGTTTTCCTTTCTCCTATCCTTCCCTTAACTTTATCTGCATCCTTTAAATAAACATTGCTTTGGTAAATTCTTCATTAGTATTTGTCAAATTATTGTTAGACTCAGTTATCTTACATTTTGTTGTTGTTATAGTTATATCCTCAAAGTGTAATTGCAACGTATTTTTTACACAGGATCCCAAAACAAGCTGTCATTAAGTAAAATGTTATAGCACATACAATAGAAAATTTATTTTCAAAAATTGCCAAATAGCTGGTGAGGCCTATGGAGAATTCTGAAAGCTGTAATCCAAGAGCCATCATAAACTTGTCTTTTCCTTCAAGACTTGTTCTTCTTGGTTCTACCAACTCTCTGACCCCTCTGTCACCAGGCACCACACAGTAGGTTCCCACTGGGCTTGCAATGCACACATGACTGGAGGGTTACATTTAGTTAAATCCATAAATTTTTTTCTCCTAGTCTATTACTACATTTATTAAATAAATTCCAATCAAATAATATTGTTTTAAAGAGCAGAATGCTTCCACAAACCAAAATGTCATATTCATGTTTTACAGCAGTTTAAAAAAATACTTGAAAATAATGGTAGGTCAAAAACAATTTTCCTAATCTTAATTGATATCATACCCACAGATAGCAATAATTTATTTCTATGCAAAAGCTCTCCAACTCTGTACTAAAAACTCAAAGACCTGAATTTTATTTTGGGCTCTAGCACTGATTTCCTGTTATAAGTCTTTCAGTTTCCACATTTATGAAACCAACAAGCTGGAGAAAAATAAACTCTTGTGTCCTTAGGGCATAAAAACCTCAGGAATTAATGAATTAATAATTTATACACAGCACATGTTCCTTAGAGAGGAATAGCCTTCATAACACACCACAAGTATAATGTAGAAATAACTAAAGATGATAGAAGTAGCTAACTTCATTTATTTTGTGATGTCTATGGTATTTTGAGTCTAACAGATTCTGTGCTAACATGTGGTAGTGTTTAACCAATACGCCTAATAATATTTATAAGTAGATTGAGAATTAGCCCACAAATACAACTCTGGAAGTTTATTTAGATGATTTGTTTTTCATGTTCTGTGAAATGAATTGCATTAGAGGTCAGAAAAAGTGCTTTAAGGGGGTACTTCTTTAATACATAAACTGAAGTTGATCTAATAGAATGTTATAATAAGACACACATAATTGCCATCTCTCCTGGGAGTCAAACTTCTGCCTGATTAGCTCAACTGTTGCGTAATACACAGAAAAATGGCAAGAGGCAGAGCAAATGGTCTCTGTATTTAACATTCTTCATTTTTTGTCATGGAAAGAGGTAAACAAACTACTGTATGTGATGACAAAGCAGGAATTGGGACCGAATTCCACAGCTGGCTAAATCCACTGTTCTCACAGCTCACTGAAACACGAATGTAATTCCCACCAAATTTATTTAGTTTGATCCTGCAACCTCTAACTCGTTAGTGATAGTTTTAAAAGAAGAGGGGGAAAAAAAGAAAAGTAACTTGTCTGTCAAACTCCCAAGGTTAATGTCAGCTTCCCGAACACATCACATACACACACCTTTAAATTCCAATTTTCTCATCCACAACTCCTCATATTCCAAACATTTCACCCACCAACACACATACATACACAAGAAAGATGGAACCATACAACAATTTCAATAGCAATGGTACGAGGTAACAAACAACTTCGAGCAAAACAAAAAATGTAGAAAAAGTTAAAAAGGAATCAATCACTGATAAAAAATTTTTTTTAAGAATACAAAACTTATATATATTTTTCTAGGGCAACTTTCTAAATAATGACTTTGCAAATTTTCTATTTGTAAAGGGAAACTGCACTTCATACACTGGTTTTCAACTTTAGTAACCATTTGAACATGTTCTTAATTTCAAAATGCAATTAAAGTTCAAGTTTACTTGTGACCTACTAAAGAATCTTCCTGGATCAGAAATAACAGAATAGAAATGCTTATTTTAAGGTCTGTTATATGTGTGAGACAGCAGATCATCCAAGGATTTTTGGATGGAGAGCTCTCATTATAAAAAGACTGTGTTGTATTAAGTGTGAATAAGTCAGAAACACATATTAAATGTTTCATTTGCTTCCCAAGGGGGATAAATTTTAAACCAAGTGAGTAAATTAAAAAAAAAAAAAAACTTAGCAAGGGATTTAATGGAATACTTCCATACTTACAAAGATTCTGAGCTGGTTTTTTGTTTTTTTTTTTTAAACATCTCTCTAGATGGCAATAAGTTACTCTAATTTTCATTTAGCTTTTTTTCTGACAATGATTTTTGGCTTAGTGTTCTATTTTAGAATGTGTAAACAGAAACATAAGCAGATGATTTTGCTAGAACTTCTCTACCTAAAATTAGCGAAGTTAATATTAAAACAAAGCATATACACCAAAATATTTGTCAACATTTTGAGTATTCATCTTCTGACATCAACACAGTTTCTTCACACTACATCCACCTGAGAATACAATGCTAGGATGCATATTCTGCAAGTTTATAAGAACCTTATTATGAGTATATTCATCTATACTCCCCAGGGTATCAAAGCACCTGGAATATTAATGGTAGAGTAATGCACATTCAAAGCAGTTCTCTATCAAAACAAACAAACAAAGTCTAGTGTCATCTGAAAGCAAATCATTTTTGTCTTTCAATTGCATAAGCTAATAAGGTCTCTGGGCAACAGAAATAGTTTTCCTGACATTTCAGCAGTAAAGCCCATTCACTTCATAAGGAGTTTTTCTACTGTTTTCACAAAATTTTAAGAATGTTAGCTATGTACTTTCTAGACCATGTCAGATTAGAAGCTGTAAATGGAAAAGGAAAAGAAGTAAGTAATAGTAAGCACTCCAACAATGACAAGGATAAACAGCTACTAGAAAAACTACTTAAAGCGGGTAAATAAAATATAGTAATTTGAGATATAGAGAGATTTATTAAAAGCAAAAACTTCTTCATACTTTTAATGACTCATAAGTTCATTGGTACATGTATATTTATGGTTATACCTGACTCATAAAAATAGGTAAGTTTAATATGCTCCTTAATATGTTTAAGAAAGCAGAGAAATTTAAAGTATAATCACAAACGTTTCCAATAAAAATAATCAGATTTTTTTAAGTTTCAAGGTTAAAAAGTCTAAGCTTGAGATATTCAGGAAATTAATTTTTTAAGAAAACCTCATTTTTAGGTATCCACAAAACCAAAAGAGATATTTGGCACTGATACAATTCTAAAGTTCAAACGATTACACTTTGAAGCAAAAAATTATCAGTAATTCAAGTAAAAGACTAGAAGTTTTATTTAGAAGAGAATAAGCCTATCACCACATTAAAAATGTTTTCCTGATCATGAGATGAATGTAATGAGTGAGGCAGGATTTTGTTGACAACAGCAAAGCTATGGAAGGTACATCAGACCAGGATGCCTTGCTACTGACTTCATTTTCAGGTTTGGTTAGACCTTGCATTTTTTTCTGGCCAAGAGACTCTAGTTTTGTTTTGTCTTTAAAAAAAAAAAAAAAAAAAACCTATTGATCCTTTTCAGATGATCCACTCATACATAAATACATGCACACTGATATATACTATTTATGGTCATATGTTTTTGTAAGGGGGGTACTTCCCAGGTGGCATTAGTGACAAAGAATCCACCTGCCCCTGCAAGAGATGCAAGAGACAAGGTTTCAATCCCTGGGTGGGGAAGAACCTCTAAAGGAGGAAATGGCAACCCACTCCAGTATTCTTGCCTGTAAAATCCCATGGACAGAGGAGCCTACAGTCCATGGGCATCGCAAAGAGTCACACTTGACTGAAGGACTGAGTACAATCTGAATATGGAGGAAGGAAGTTGGACAGGATAGTAGTCTCCAGATCAAGCATTTTGTGAAGCATGCAAAACTGGTTAAATATGAGTTTTCTTGAGCATAGGAAGCAGAAAATAATTCAGTTAGCTGATGAATCCAGACAAGGGAAAATATTCACTAACTAACAGTTTTATTTGGCCATGTTCACTCAGGTGGGAACACCCTCCCCACTCCAGGCTGCTGGTCACTATTATCCTCTGCTGTTATAAGTACATATGTTTTATCCCATCATACTTTGCAGCACAGTGGCAAACTGATATCACAAAATTCCAATAACACCCAATGTCTCTTGCTCAAAGGAGAAGAATGCTCAGTGCAGGTTGGATCTCACTGGCCAAGCTGATGACTTACCTCTGATATAGATGTCTGAAGCCATTTATAGCCAATTCTCTAGTCCAGCCAATTGTTCTCAACACTGCACCAACTGACTTACCTACTAACTGGCTGAATCAACAGACAAATTATGACCTGAACTTGTGTAATTATTTTAATAGTCTTTTCATACCCTTTCCATTCTATTTACCATAGTTCAGTTCAGTTCAGTTGCTCAGTTGTGTCCAACTCTTTGCAACCCCATGAATCACAGCACGCCAGGCCTCCCTGTCCATCACCAACTCCCGGAGTTCACTCAGACTCACGTCCATCGAGTCCATGATGCCATCCAGCCATCTCATCCTCTGTTGTCCCCTTCTCCTCCTGCCCCCAATCCCTCCCAGCATTAGAGTCTTCCAATAAGTCAACTCTTCGCACGAGGTGGCCAAAGTACTGGAGTTTCAGCTTTAGCATCATTCCTTCCAAAGAATTTCCAGGGCTGATCTCCTTCAGAATGGACTGGTTGGATCTCCTTGCAGTCCAAGGGACTCTCAAGAGTCTTCTCCAACACCACAGTTCAAAAGCATCAATTTTTCAGCGCTCAGCCTTCTTCACAGTCCAACTCTCACATCCATACATGACCACAGGAAAAACCATAGCCTTGACTAGGCGGACCTTAGTCGGCAAAGTAATGTCTCTGCTTTTGAATATCCTATCTAGGTTGGTCATAACTTTTCTTCCAAGGAGTAAGCATCTTTTAATTTCATGGCTGCAGTCACCATCTGCAGTGATTTTGGAGCCCAAAAAAATAAAGTCTGACACTGTTTCCACTGTTTCCCCACCTATTTCCCATAAAGTGATGGGACCAGATGCCATGATCTTCGTTTTCTGATAGTAGGAGCATTTATAATGAAAAGTCTTCACTAGCAGAAAGGGATGTAAAGTTCTTAAAGACACATTTTGTTAAAGGAATCAGAGACCTGGCCTTTTAAGAGGCTCCAAATTGGGAAAACTCCCCTGGCCCTCCTTTTAACACATCAGTTTCTCACCATTTTGAGTTATCATTATCACTTACATTCTGACTTGTTTATTTCCTGTTCTAAGACCTTCAAACAGTTTAAAGATCAGCCTGCTCTTCATTATCTTACTGTTAGTAACAACAGGATCTGAAAGAGGTTTTCCTGATTCCTCCTTACTAATCAGGGTTTCCAGGGGGCACTAGTGGTAAAGAACCCACAGCCAATGCAGGAGATGTAGGTCCAATCCCTGGGTCGGGAAAATCCCTGTAGAAGGCCATGGCAACCTACTCCAATATTCTTGCCTGGAGAATCCCACGGACAGAGGAGCCTGGCGGACTACAGTCAACAGGTTTGCAAAGGGTCAGACACGACTGAAGCAGCTTAGCACACTCCTTACAAATCTGGCCAAGGATTCTTGATTTCCAAGAGGTCAGTTTGCCACCAAGATGGTGCCAGCTTGTCTTCATTCTGTATTTATTCATCCTCTGTTCCTATCTGCATACTGTAGGAAGGCTTTGCCAACGTCACAAACATTGATAAAAGGCAAATGTCATGACCACTAGAAGCAGACTAAGAACATAGGTCAAGGCAAGTTTTGTGGAAGAAAATGAACAAAATGGTTTTTATCCACTTAGCTAACTAAAGAAACTATGGTTCAATATTGAACTGCTATACTTTACAACATACCATTGAGAATACCAAAGAGAATATTGCCTGGGGAGATGCATGCTCAGACCTTCCCATCTGCAGCTGCTATCAATTACTCTGCCCTGATGTGACCAGAAATCTCAGTTTTCAATAGAGAAACATGAGTTGTAAAAGATCCTTATTGGCCACTCCTACATTCCCCTCCCTACCCCCACCTCCTGATTGTGTTCTGCTTTTTAAACATTTGAAATGTCCACATACTTTGTATCCTAGCCCACTGGGAAGTTAGAAAAGCAAACATAGCTAGTTTCAGGGCAGAGCAGAGATTTCGTGGCTTCCAGAGATTCTCTATTGGATAACAAAGGCTCATAAAAGGGTACCTTCACCCTAAATGTTATATAAACAGAGTTTTGTCTGTGGATGTGATTTACACTCCTATTGAAGATCTTGAATCTTCCCTCTCTTCATGCTAGAAGATAAGTGAAGGACAAAAAGCCTATTTAGAACAGTTAACCTGATCATTTTTTAAAAGATGTGTGCAAATCACTGGGGCTGAGATCCCGTTTGTCAACCAAATTGTCAGGAAATAATTTATTACTGACAAGAACAAAGTGTGCAGCTGGATATCCCAAACAACGGCATGCTAAATGAGCCAGAGACTTGTTATAAATATCTTCCCTAGGACTGCATTTCCTATAGTCTAAAATTATTCCAGAAGCAGCACGGCATAATGGAAAAAAGAATTGTACTGGGCATCAGGATGTCAGGGTTTTCTTTTGCCTGTTCTAATAACTAAGTTTGTGAAAGAAAGAACGAGGGAGGGAGAGGAAGAGGGAGGGAAGAGGGGAAGGAGAAGAGCAAAGAGAAGAAAATAGTATATACTAAATGACTTATGCATTTCTTTCAAGCTCTAAAAGTCTATACTGACAACATTGATGTCCTGTATATAGAGAACATTTCTACCCAAACTCTATACAATCTCATTCAAAAGCTAGGAAAGCAAGTTTTAGAAAAAGAAAAAGAAGGACTACTGCAAAATAGCCTTTTGGTTTTCATGTGAATTGTACAATCAAGAAATTATTCTTCCAATACACTTAGTTCAGGTGAAAAATGTTAATAACACACCAAAATGACATCAAGTAATTAGGAATTAGGACTTCAGTTTGCAAAACAAATTCTTGAAAAAAAAAATGATAAATGAATCTTCTCTTCTCTAGATCTCCTAGTCTTTTCTTGACTTCAGTTATCATTCCATCCATGTTTCTGCCTTCTCTGCTAGACTATAAGCTCCTACATGGTTTGTTCAGTCATGAAATCATGTGTGACTCTTTGTGACTCCATGGACTGTAGCATGCCAGACTCCTCTCTCCACTATCTCCCAGAGTTTGCTCAAATTCATGTGCATTAGTCAGTGATGCTATCTAATCATTCCATCCTCTGTCACTCGCTTCTCCTTTTGCCTCCAGTCCTTCCCAGCAACAGGGTCTTTTCCAATGAGTCACCTCTTCACATTAGGTGGTTAAAGTATTGGAGCTTGGGCTTCAGCATCAATCTTTCCAACTAATATTTAAGATTAATTTCCTTTAGGATTGAATGCTTTGATCTCTTTGCAGTCCAAGGGACTCTCAAGAGTCTTCAACACCACAATTCAAAAGCACAAATTCTGTGTTCAGCCTTCTTTATGGTTCAACTCTCACATTTATACATGACTACTGGAAAGATCATAGCTTTGACAAGACAGACCTTTGTTGGCAAAGTAATGTCTCTGCTTTTTAATACGTTGTCTAGGTTTGTCATAACTTTCTTTCCAAGGAGCAACCATCTTTTAATTTTGTGGCTGCAGTCACTATCTGCAGTGATTTTGGAGCCCAAGAAAATAAAATCTGTCATTGCTTCAACTTTTTCCATTTCTACTTGCTACAGAGTGATGGGACTGGATGCAATGATCTTAGTTTTTTTGAATATTGAGTTTCAATCCAGCTTCTTCACTCCCTTCTTTCACCCTCATCAAGAGGCTCTTGAGTTCCTTTTCATTTTCTGTCATTAGAGTGATATCATCTGCATATTTGCTGCTGCTGCTAAGTCACTTGTCATGTCTGACTCTGTGCGACCCCATAGACAGCAGCCCACCAGGCTCCTCCATCCCTGGGATTCTCCAGGCAAGACACTGGAGTGGGTTGCCATTTCCTTCTCCAGTACATGAAAGTTAAAAGTGAAAGTGAAGTCACTCAGTTGTGTCTGACTCTTCACAACCCCATGGACTGTTGTTGATATTTCTCCCAGCAATCTTGATTCCAGCTTGTACTTCATCCAGCCTAGCATTTAACATGATATACTCTGCCTAGAAGTTAAATAAGCAGGGTGATAATATACAGCCTTGAATTACTCCTTTCTCAATTTTGAACCAGTCCATTGTTCCATGTACAGTTCTAACTGTTGATTCTTGACCTGCATACAGATTTCTCAGGAGTCAAGTCAGGTGGTCTGTATTCCCATCTCTTTAAGAATTTTCCACAATTTGTTGTGATCCACACAAAGGCTATAGCATGGTCAATGAAGCAGAAGTAGATATTTTTCTAGAATTCCCGTTTTCTTTATGATTCAGTGATTGTTGACAATTTGATTTCTGGTTCCTCTGCCTTTTCTAAACCCAGTTTGTATATATGGGATTTCTTGGTTCATGTACTGTTGAAGTCTAGCTTGAAGGATTTTGAGCATAACCTTACTAGCATGTGAAATGAGCACAGTTGCACAGTAGTTTGAACATTCTTTGGAATGCCTTTCTTTGGGATTGGAATGAAAACTGAACTTTTTCCTGTGGCAGGGTCCATATTTTACTCATTTTATTTTTCACATTGATTTGCCCAAAAGAGCACTCAATAAATATTTGTTGAATTAAATCCTATTTTCAACAATATTGGATGAGTGTGGTAAAGACTTAGAATAACCATTCAAACTCAACACTGTTTTTTGTAAAACTAAACTGTAGATAAATCTCCAAACTTCCTTCTCTTTTAAATGACTAGGAGACTATGATTTCATTTAGAACCTATGAAATACCTAACCAACTGGAGAAGACTCTTATTGTCTCAGGAGAAAAATATCATATCATAAGCAGGGATAATTTTAAACTTTTCTATTAGAATTTCTCTATTGCTCATTCATTTATTTATTTATCATATATTTAATGGGTATTAGATACCTTAGCTATACCACTATGAATAAGATATGGTCACTGCTTTCAACAGAGAATTTCTGTTAATGTGTGGAGAGAAAGGTCAATTACAATACAGTGGAAAATTGCAGTTATATTGATACATATATAACATATTGATGCCACACAATAAAGGACACCCAGATGAATGTTGATTATTTGAAGCCTTTCAGAAGAGATGATGTCTAAGGTAAATAATGGAAGGTAATTCTGAGTCAATCAGGGAAAAGTCCTGAGACTTGTAGACAGAAAATAGCACTTTATATTTAATTAAGAAACTTTAAGGTATCTCACTTATTATATCTCAGGCATTTTCCTAAGCACTCTAATAAAATAACTAAGGAACTATTATCATCCCCATACGACAGATGAAGAAACCAAAGAACAGACAGGATAAATAACTTCCTAAGGTTAAATAGCTAGTAGGTGGCAGAGCTGGGGTATGAACCCAGGCATTCTGGAGTCAGAGTTTATGCTTTTAAACTTGTTGGTTATATGCTACTGCTCTAAGCTTGGGAAGCTAGACAGCCTATCTTCTCCCTACTCACCTCTTCCTCATTTACTCTACCTTAGCATTCTGTGTGTCCAATTTTGTAAGGACTTATTGATCTGTGTACTTGTATGCTGTGTGTCTTCCTCCTTATACTGGAAACATGGCATGAGGTTCTCATTGAAGGATGCTATGCAGGAGAGCTATATGATCATATCTGAACTCTAGAAAGAATACTCTGATTGAAACAGAGGAAAAGGATGTTGTTTTTGTTATAGTATCTATGGTTGATCTGATTTAAAATTTCAGCCCAGGCACATTCCAAAACGAAGAGATGGACCAAAAAGCAAAAGTGTTTCAAAGTGACTAAGGTCTACTTTAGATAACTTTTAAATGCCTCAACTATATCAGAGCAGAGAATGGTCAAGAGTTGGAAATAGGCGAATTTTTGGAGAGGAGATTTATTTGAAGGTGCCTTTGACCTGAGATACAACCACCCCATCTCTGGGCCAGGAGAGCAGGAGATAGCTCTAACCTCAAACCTAGTCCAGAGAGCTTCAAGGTAATAACCCAAGGAAGAATTTTCTGGAGATAGCAGTAGGAGAGGCTGACCCCTCAACTCACACTAAAGAAAAGCAACTTCACCAGGTCTAATCCAAGAACTCACTGCTTGTTATCTGCAGTTTAGGAGGTATCTGACTACTCCTTAAAAGCCTAGAAGACAAGAGATGAACTGATTCATTTTTCAACAGTGATGTGAGGAGGTAGGCTATGCTGAGATGGCACAGCAGGCCTGGAGCACTGGAACCAAGGATATATGAATGTGAATCAATGGCTTAGGGAAGCTGAGTCTGCAAATGACTGTGGTGGGTTCTTCAAGGAAGGTCCAGATGATCATTCACACCCTGGTGGAAGCTGAAATTTCTGCTGGATGTATAGAGACTAAGGGATGAGTAAGTGATCAGCCTAAGCAGAACAGCATTTGCCCTTCTCAAGGGGAAGTACCGGGGGAGGGAGAAGGCGCTTCTCCAAACCCATGAGAGTGTCCACAATAAAGTGAATCAGCTTCACCCACCCGTCATGTCCAGACAGAACGTGGGGCCTGATCTCCAGGAGAGTGTCAGGAGAGCGAGGGCTCTCCTGTTGGCTTTCTTCCCCATCTTCCCTCGCCTCCAGTGTGGGAGGGATTCAGAACCCCAAAGACAGCCGCATGAGGAAAGAGAAGTAGGAATCACATGAGAAAAGAGTGAAGAAGCTAACCTCAAGCTCTTTACCTACTAGCAGGGGAGGCTTGAATCTGGGACAACATCACGATTCCAGGGTGACAGTTTTTGGTGACATGAAGTAAATGTAAGTCTATTATCTGAACATGACCACAGGATTTCAAGGAGACTACCGATCACTGTGAAGGAAAGAGCTTCCCCACTGAATCAATTTAAAAGGATATCGAGGGATCACAATAAAGATGCTGGGAGATTACACTACGATCACACTCGGCATTCAACAGAAGTGATGGATCCAACAAAGGTGTGCTGTCTCGACCCAGAGTCACGGCTCATAGGAACCCCAGTCACCCCCTAACTGCCCCAGGAATCCTAGGTCTCACTCTGGGTTAACCACAGAGAACATGTAAGTCTAAGGGTTCCTGTTGTAAATTGCCCCAAGCAGTTTGCAACCTTGAAGCCTTGCTCTTCTGTCTCAGACCCATCTTTGGGGGCCTGACAAAGCAGGTTTCCCTATGAGGTTACTACTGAGGGTTGAGGACACTCATGCTGAGGATACTCCAGCACAAGAAATAGGATTAAAGCCAAATACCACTGGACTCTCAGTCCTTTGCCATGCCAACATCTTCAGCCTTATCTTTTGTCATATCTCCTGCTTTGCTCCTGCAATAGAACTACTAGGACAACTCAGTTCCTCCAACAGGAGAGTTTCAGTTCCTCTACTCCTCAATTACATTGATTGAACATAATCAACGTTCATCACATTCCTTCAATTACATTGATGCCTCTGCATCTAGAATCTTCTCTGACCCATTCCCACCCTTTATCTGGAAACTGAATGTGTGAGTAAGAGCGTGACTCTGGAGAAAAACATGTTGGCTCCGAATGTGACTTTCTCTACTTTTTTCCCTTGAATGATATAGTGCTTCTAACCACAACTTCATACATGAAACAATGAAATAGTATTGTATATTTAATAAAGTTATGGTGAGGATGGAATGATATAATGAACAACAATGATTTAGCCTATGACCAGGCATATATTAAGGACTAATAAACATTTGTTTGAAAAAAGTAAATAAGTGGACAAGTGAGCCCTGACACACTCAGTTTCCTTATATTAGAAAACCACTGCCTTCACCATCTGCCTGACAAACTCCTACTGACCCTGTAAAACCTGGGCCAAGTGATTAGGATGACTACAGAGAATGGGTAATCTCTCATTGTATTGGTATACTGGAATATACCATTATGTGAAAAAAGCATATGGCATCTTTTGTGAAAGGAAGTTATCATGTTAACTTCTGTGTAGAAAGAAGGGGAAATGACAAGCATTTGTGTGCATTTCTGCTAAAGAGAAACACTGAAAGAATAAGCCAGAAACTACTAGTAGTGATGCTTGAATTCAGCTACTAAACACTTTCTATGCATATAAGTGATGCAGATATTTTTGCACCAGGGTCAATTATTGTTTAAGACTAATTCTATATAAATCAAGCCACTGGTTGCCTCAGTTCAATTGATTCTAAAAATCTGTATTCCAAGCAAGAGGGGAGAAGAAAGAAACAGAAAAGAGAATTTGCCTTGTGCCAAACACCAAGGGAGCACTTTACATACTTTAATTCATGATCTTCACAGCCCTGCCAGGTGGTTATCATTTTACAAAGGTGGACCCTGGAGGTCAAAAGCAAGACCGCTGGATAAGAATGGGGCTAGAATCCAAACCTACCTCTTAGTCCCAAGCCCCACATCCTTTCAGTCACACAGTGTGGCCTCTGTGTACTCCCCAGCTTGGTAACTTACACAGAATCAAGAAGTACCACTTCTACTTCGCCATTGAACTTGTTAAAAAAGACATCCAACCACCATACTGGCCCAGTACAGACTCTTGCTGAACACCATCCCCAGTGGGCATAAATTACCTTCCAGTGCTTCTTGAATTCAACTCTTCAGCCAATGTTGAACTTCCATAAGTATGCTCTCTTCCAACTATATTTCCATATGTTTCTACATATATGACCTAACATTCCATTAAATTCCTCACTGAAGTCTGAAGACAATAAAAATACAATGCTTTTATTTTGGTATGAACTGTTTTAATAAGTCAATGCTGATGTCTAATTATTGCTGCTGTCTGTTTTCAGTACCTATAAGTCATGAAAACACGCTGATAAGCTTAGCATAATTTTCTAGAAAGTTTTAAGAAAACTATATTAAGGTTATCAGTTTCTCTTTATTTCTTAGAATCTACTTAAAAAGTAAATAACATTAGCCTACATCTATTTTTTGCCAGGTTGGGGAAAGACATTTCCCATTTTCCATAATTTTCCATATTGGATACATTGTGTGACCAAATATACAAAAATTTTATGTTCTAAAAATGCACTTTTCTGAGTTCAGATACTTAACTGATGATTTAAAGAAGAAAGATGTTTCCTCACCATCATTTTATCAATTTACGGCCTTAGTTCCATCCTTATTCCCTCCTTTCCAATGTGAAGATCCTTAATGAGAAGATGTAAGAACTCGTCAGTTGTCCTGCTTCCTCTGAGATATTGTTAAAGTTACATCATATGTGTCAAAAATGGATCTCCATTACCCTTTTTTCTCTGATTATTGCTTTGAATGTCATTTTTGTATGAATTAGCAAGCCTCAGCTCATTCTCAGCTTAGACTTGCTAACGCACATTTCTGAGCTACTTCTGTGGTTGTTGTTGTCGGTCAGTGATCGTGTGCCCCTCCTCCCATCTTATTTACACACACTTTTGAACTTTGACTTCAAGGACGGGTGAAGTCACACAAGTGAAAATGTTTCTGTAAGCCAGTGTTATTACAGTTTTAAATTTACATGACATGGTCTGATTGTTAGAAGAATTTAGGGTTTGAAAATATCACCAAAACACCATAACCTTAGCCCATCCTTCTCTGCTTTCCTTCCTCTTGCTTTTCATTCTCTGTAATTCATGAACGATGACATTGAGAATTAATCTTCCAAACAGAGCCTATCAACATAAATATTACAGTGGTAAGAGGGTATCTCTGTTTCCATAACCTAGACACTCACTCATCAGATGCACCTAGACTGGGACACTTTTGAAATCTCCAGATGGAGAGTTGGAATTCCTTGCTCAGGGTTGGACTAATTTGTTTTGGAAATCAGATTTGGGGATACTCAAACTGTAGAGCAGAAGCAAACTATTACAGGGCTGAAGAGATTATTTGTTCCCTGTATCTTCTTGGGTCATATGGGATTCAGCTAATCTTTTCTCTCTCATGCAGAATCAATCTTACGTGGAAATTTCAGTATAAACAAAGATCAGTAGGAACTCACTAGCTTTAAACACAGAAAGCCATCGCTTTGTTCATTTAATATTGTTCAGGTCACTTCTTGAAAAAAAAAAAAAAAAAAAAAGAGTTTTAAGAGGGCCCATTTCCTAGACCAGATCTCAATGAAAAATTCTTCCCTATTATTGTTAAGAGACAGTTCTCTTTGCTATACCTTACCTAGGTGACCACAGTTCCTCCTCAGCTGAGACATCGTTAGTACTGCTTTGACTTGGAAGTTTTAAGAGGGTCCATTTCCTAGACCAGATCTCAATGAAAAATTCTTCCCTATTATTGTTAAGAGACAGTTCTCTTTGCTATACTTTACCTAGGTGACCACAGTTCTTCCTCAGCTGAGACATCATTAGTACTGCTTTGACTTGTCTTGAAGTGAAGTCGCTCAGTCGTGTCCGACTCTTTTTGACCCCATGGACTGTAGCCTATCAGGCTCCTCCATCCATGGGATTTTCCAGGCAAGAGTGCTGGAGTGGATTGCCATTTCCTTCTCCAGGGGACTTTCCTGACCCAGGAATCAAACCCGGGTCTCCCGCACTGTGGGCAGATGCTTTACCTTGGAAGCCATACAACTAAGTAAGTATGTGCAAAAGGATTAAGAGCATTCAAGACACTGCAAGAAGCACAGGCAGCTCTCCTGCCATAGGCATTGACTCTGACATCCTGTTTCCTGAGCTGTGCTATTACGAGTATTACCGTTTTCCCAAGCCTTTCCCCACAACCATGCTGCTAAGTCACTTCAATCGTGTCCGACTGCGCAACCCCATAGACGGCAGCCCACCAGGCTCCCCTGTCCTTGGGATTCTCCAGGCAAGAACACTGGAGTGGGTTGCCATTTCCTTCTCCAATGCATGAAAGTGAAAAGTGAAAGCGAAGTCGCTCAGTCCTGTCCGACTCTTAGTGACCTCATGGACTGCAGCCCACCAGGCTCCTCCGTCCATGGGATTTTCCAGGCAAGAGTACTGGAATGGGGTGCCATTGCCTTCTCCACCCCACAACCATGCACAGATGCAAAAGGAAGTCAGGTCTCATCCATTTTCATTTCCTTCTCCTTGTAAAGTCTCTTCTGTCATTTAGTCTCAGATTTATACAGAAGACTATCAACAAGTCTAAAAAGTTCATCAACCAAGAAGATATCTATTTCTATGAAGGCATTTTTTTTTCATGAGAAAAGAAATTGACAGCAGTTTATGTCTACTGCAGGAAAGTGTCCTTTGGGTTATGCTACCTCAAGGTGACTGTAGAAAAGAGTCATAAATTGAAATCTTTTTAATGCATGTGTAGATCTTCATAATGTGTGGTCTTTTCCTAGTTAAACAGCATGTTGAACACCAAAAATGCTAAGGAAAGAAAAGAAATCTATTCAAGGGCATCAAGTACTTTGTAGCAAGTTGTGTTACCAATGGCCAAGGAAAGGCAGTGCCTGGCTGGCACACTGTGTTCCTGAAACTGCTTTTTAGATTCATTTTGTTTTCGTAGACAAGAAATGAGAGGGCACTGACAAAGCCTTCTAAAACTAAGACATCAAGAAAATAAGATTATCTTCTGTCACTTAAACTCAAAAATAAGTAAAATAGGTCAGAACAGAAAGACCTGAATTCCCCCATGGCTTACAGTCTTGTGGATCTGGTTCTAGCTCTCTCATAAATTATATAATTTTGAAGGATTCACATAACTTCCTTGAAACTTACTTTTCCCAACTATAAAATTAAGAGGTTAGCCTAAAATATCTCTAAGCTCCTTCCCAATTCAAATATATTATGTATCCTAAGCAACTCCCATAAATGCCTTCACTAGCATCGTCCAGTATTAACTTTTATGGGGAGTCTGTCCCTTTGAGAGGAATAGATGCAGGAAGCCAGGCATTTCAGGATGTCATACATTTCAGAGTACTGTACTTCCCACCTCATGGGCTCAATAATCCTTTGTACTGCTCCAATTATATGCTCTCCCTCCCTTTGTTAGCATTTGGTTCTTTTTATGAGTCGATTAAAGAGCTGAAAATGTTATAAAGTAACCACTCTGAAGTCACACGAGGTACCTAGAGATGGAGTCTAGGTTTTTCTTTTGTTTTCTTTCCCAGGTTTCTCTGTGTTAAATGTGGCCTTATTTTATGGTGTCATATTCATCACCATCGTAAGACTTTCTGGGTTCCTGCTGGGTACACAGCAAGTTACTAGACCCCATGGGAATTTATGTAGCTCACAAAAGGCCTGACTCCTACACATGCACTTTCAATCCAAAATAATCCCATCTGTCTGACCTTTTGAGTGTAGTACATAAACATCTCTTTGTCCTTCGGTAAGCAAATAATACCAGTATAGCTCAATGTGAATCGTATTTACAGATGAAGAAACAGAGACCCAAAAGAAGTCAATTAGTTGGTCCAAGACCATATGACTACAAATTAGTAGGACTGGAACTAGAATGAGGGTCTTTTTTCTTTTCCTGCAATTGTCTTTATAACCTAAACCATGTTACTTCTGGGTTGTATACTACAGAAAGTATTTTCAAAATCCTGAATAACTTGGAATATTTTCTCTTATACATTAAAAATGACCTTCCCAAGTCTCAGAGATTTATATCGAGTCATTTTAGATTAAGCAGTGAGTACAAAAATGTTTCTTGGATGAAATGGTAGACTTCAATCATTAACAGAACATCTTCTTTGGCTGGGCAAAGAATTAGAATCCCTGATGACCACAAAAAAAACCACATTGTGAGCCCTACCCACCATTTGTAAAGGCAAGGCAAATGCAAAAGACACCTTGTAGTGTAAGGGAGCAAATGAATGAATGAAAAGTGGCAATCCCCCAGGTTCACTTACTCACATATTTAGTATTGTCTATATTTAAGTTACTGGGTGTACTAAAAGGCTGTTGAACATCTTTCAGGATGTTAAATAATGCCTGGGTTTCCCAGGTGGCTGTAGCGGTAAAACCTGCCTGCCGATGCAGGAGACATAAGAGATGTGGGATCAATCCCCAGGTTGGAATATCCCCTGGAGTGGGAAATGGCAACTACTCCAGTATTCTTGCCTGGAGAACCCAGTGAACAGAGGAGACTGGCAGGCTACAGTCCATAGGGTCACACAGAGTAGGAGACAACTGAAGCAACTTAGCACACAGCACACACAGATAATCTCTATGAAAAAAACTAAAGAAACAACCAGATCAATTTTTGACAAAGAAGCATCTGTAAGAGTTCCAAGGGCCTGTGCCTGCACCTGTGTAAATTTATTCCTTCTTCTCATTCTTGCTGCTCATAAGTAAAATTACGTATCTTGTCAGAGATACAAACATAATGGTAAAAATTTCCAGAAATCAAAAAAATATTATAGATAAGAAGCACCTCATTGGATACTTAGCCCACACTCTGACCTTCCTTTTTACAGAACTACTTTCAACATGGTGGTTGAGCCTCTGTTTATATATTTCATTGGAAGAAGGTTGTTTTTTCTTGACTTACTTCATTCCATTTGAGAGATTAATTTTTGTAGCACGATTCTAAACTTCAGAAACCTGAGCTTTGGCAACCCTAGGATTCAGAGATGTCTGTCCAGCCAGTGGACACAGTAGAATTGGAAGAATGGAAGAATGACTCAAGAAATAAAAATGTGATGCAATTACCGTTGGATGCAATTACCATTTGATGCAATCTGCAATTGCGTCGAGCGGTGTCACATGGGGAGGCCGTTTTGAATAGATCACATCGTCAGTCTTCCTTATTTCTCTCTGGCCCCCATGGACCCAATAGACAGAGTCTTTTGAAGTAGTAAGTTCACTGAAAAAAAGAAAATAAATCTCTGAATAAAACATTAGGATCATAGGGAACATTGACTGAACGCAGCTTGCAGTGAGGATAAGACACAAGTTGACTGCAGGCAAGCATAGCAAGGCTGCAATTCTTTCTTGAGAGAGAACAGGACCAGACTATAGCCGAGATGGAAAAGAAGGACATATGACCTTCGAGCTGCTCTAGGTTTAAAACCAACCAGTTGCCTTAACAGTAGATATAACCATAGTGAGTCAGAACTAGAAGGGGATATATGGTGGTCAGTGAATAATGGAAACCACAGAGTAGCTGAGAAGCCTCTTCCACACATGAGACTGTCCAGAGGGTTCTTAGAACAGTCCAAGAAGAATTTGAGAAGACCAGACAACCTCAAGAGCAAGAGGAAACTGAAGTAGGAAAATGTTTACTAACGCCCCCATGATCCTATTTTTCAGTAAGGCTGAATGGCAGTAACAACACAAATAAGAGCATTAATGATAACTATGCTTTGCCTTTATGTGTCCTCACTCTTAATGCTGATCACAATGCCATGAAGCTGGTACTGATGTTGTTAGTTTGCAGCTGAGAAAACTAAATCTCAGATAGGTAACATGCCCCGAATTCATGTCTGAAGGTGAAAGTGAGAGTGGCTCAGTCCTGTCTGACTCTTTGTGACCCCATGGACTATATAGTCTATGGGATTCTCCAGGCCAGAATACTGGAGTGGGTAGCTGTGTCCTTCTCCAGGAGATCTTCCCAACCCAGAGATCAAACCCAGGTCTCCGGCATCGCAGGTGGATTCGTTACCAGTGAGCCACCAGGGAAGCCTAAATGGCTCGTGATATGTAAACCAGGATTTGAAAACAGGTCTGATTCCCCATTGTGTTATGTTGTAACTTGTGAAAATATAGATTCAGTAAATAGTAACCAAAATCTGCCTCCTACATTTTCTACCCACTAAACTGAGTTCTATCTTTTAAAAAATACTGTCTTTATGGGCTACTCCTTTTACCTAAGGGCAGCTCCTCTGAATCTTCTTCATCTTGACCTCAGGTAGCTCACTGTCCAATCTCCTCACCAACCTGGTCTTCCTCCACTGGAAAGTCTCGTTTGTCAGTGTCCCCACAACTCTAGATGTCTACCAGTTTCCATTAAAAACAATTTCTGCTGTACCAAGTGCTCTTCATACTCTTACTTGCTACAACAGCTCCCTATTTCTAAGATTGATGAGAAGCACCATCTCAGCATCATCCTCAAGAGCCACTGAGATGGTTGTCTAGGTGTTCCATAGTCCAGTGGGCCATGTGAATTAATTCCCTGAAGCCCAATTTACTGTCAGCCTTATGTAAATGCTACAATGTATAATTGATAATTACTTGTTGGGATCTTGCTTATTTGAATAAAATTCACTGTTTACAATTTTCTACCAGAAACAATTTCTCTTTGTGGATAACTCTCCCTCATTGTTTGAACCATAAGATGCATTTTTTTCTAGGAAGACTTGAAATAATTTTTATATTCCTCTTAGAGCTAATATCTAAATTTCTGATCAATAGTGTTATAAATATCCTTTTTACATAATGAAAAATGTCTACATCTATATTACTCAGGGATATTTATAGGCGATATAGTCAGCCCAAGTCATGCCCTATTCATCCTAGTAACAAACCACGTTACAGAGTCTATATAGCTTAACTCCACTACCATTTGTTTTGGGCTCTGAGAGGGTATGTTTATGGGTCTATGTTTAGAGAATAAATGGCACATATAAGTGGAACAGGTTTTATATTTTTGGGCTCCAAAATCACTGTGGATGGTGAAAGAAGCCATGAAATTAAAAAACACTTGTTTCTTGGAAAGAAAGCTATGACAAACCTAGACAGCATATTAAAAAATAGAGACATTACTTTGCCGACAATGGTCCATATAGTCAAAGCTGTGGTTTTTCCAGTAGGTGCATACAGATGTAAGAGTTGGACCACCAAGAAGGCTGAGTGCCGAAGAACTGATGCTTTCTAACGGTGGTGCTGGAGAAGACTCTTGAGAGCCCCTTAGACTGCAAGGAGATCAAATTAGTCAATCTTAAAAGAAATCAGTCCTGAATACTCATTGGAAGGACTGATGCTGAAACTGAAGCTCCACTCCTTAGGCCACCTAATGTGAAGAGCTGACTCATTGGAAAAGACCCTGATGCTGCGAAAGATTGACGACAAAAGGAAAAAGGAGTGGCAGAGGATGAGATGGTTAGATAGCATTACCAACTCAACAGACAAGAATGTGAGCAAACTCCAGGAGATAGTAAAGGACAGAGAAGCCTGGTGTGCTACAGTCCATGGGGTCACAGAGTCAGACACAATTTAGTGACTCAACAACAACAACAGAAACATAAATGGAATGCATTTTTCCATAAATAAAAAATTAAATTAATGTAACTTAAAATTTTTATATAATTTACATTCGGTTCAGTTCAGCCACTCAGTCGTGTCCGACTCTTTGCGACCCCATGAATTACAGCATGCCAGGCCTCACCAACTCCCCGATTTCACTCAAAACTCATGTCCATCGAGTTGGTGATGCCATCCAGCCATCTCATCCTCGGTCGTCCCCTTCTCCTCCTACCCCCAATCCCTCCCAGCATCAGAGTCTTTTCCAATGAGTCAACTCTTCTCATGAGGTGGCCAAAGTCTTGGAGTTTCAGCTTTAGGATCATTCCTTCCAAAGAACACCCATAAGGGAGCAATATAAAGGTTGGAAAATATATCCTTGGCATCCCTGCTCAAGTGGTAAAGGAGAAAGGAAGGTAAATTGACATAATCTGCAAAATTTGTGAAGTCATCCATTCAATGAAGAGAAAAGTACATGAGGATTCCCTTTATTCCTACTTGCAATAAACTCCAAAATCACTGCAGATGGTGATTGCAGCCATGAAATTAAAAGACGCTTACTCCTTGGAAGGAGAGTTATGACCAACCTAGATAGCATATTGAAAAGCAGAGACATTACTTTGCCAACAAAGGTCAGTCTAGTCAAGGCTATGGTTTTTCCAGTGGCCATGTATGGATGTGAGAGTTGGACTGTGACGAAAGCTGAGCACTGAAGAACTAATGATTTTGAGATGCTTTTTTGACTCTTGAGAGTCCCTTGGACTGCAAGGAGATCCAACCAGTCCATTCTGAAGGACATCAGCCCTGGGTGTTCTTTGGAAGGAATGATGCCAAAGCTGAAACTCCAGTACTTTGGCCACCTCATGCGAAGAGTTGACTCATTGGCAAAGACTCTGATGCTGGGAGGGATTAGGGGCAGGAGGAGAAGGGGACGACAGAGGATGAGATGGCTGGATGGCATCACCGACTCGATGGACGTGAGTCTGAGTGAACTCCGGGAGATGGTGATGGACAGGGAGGCCTGGCGTGCTGCGATTCATGGGGTTGCAAAGAGTCGGACAAGGCTGAGCGACTGAACTAAACTGAACTGATAATGAAGCTTCCTCACAGAGGAAGCCCATCTCTTCCCAAGCAGGAGTACATGTAATTCTCAGTTGGAAAAAGGGGACTCTTACTTACTAATCTGAGGAGAATTATTTGTTCTGGTCATAAACTATCTAAAGAACCAACTTTTCTAACTTATGTGGTAAACATCTCAATGACTATTAAAGAAAGTCACACAGTCCCACCAAAAAAAAAAAAAAATGTGCATTTTAAGGATGACATTACATTTTCTGATGTTTGTTCAGTTATAAGTCAACTGGGAGATTAGTCATGACAAAAAGGTAAAAATATTTCCTGATAATTCCTTATATTTGTGTGAGTGGAATATATGATTATAGACAGTGTGGTACTGGCACAAAGACAGAAATATAGATCAATGGAACAAAATAGAAAGCCCAGAGATAAATCCACACACATATGGACACCTTATCTTTGATAAAGGAGGCAAGAATATACAATGGAGTAAAGACAATCTCTTTAACAAGTGGTGCTGGGAAAACTGGTCAACCACTTGTAAAAGAATGAAACTAGATCACTTTCTAACTCCACACACAAAAATAAACTCAAAATGGATTAAAGATCTAAATGTAAGACCAGAAACTATAAAACTCCTAGAGGAGAACATAGGCAAAACACTCTCCGACATAAATCACAGCAGGATCCTCAATGATCCGCCTCCCAGAATACTGGAAATAAAAGCAAATATAAACAAATGGGATCTAATTAAAATTAAAAGCTTCTGCACAACAAAGGAAACTATAAGCAAGGTGAAAAGACAACCCTCTGAATGGGAGAAAATAATAGCAAATGAAGCAACTGACAAACAACTAATCTCAAAAATATACAAGCAACTTNTTGGGAGTTCGTGTAAAAAAATAAATAAATACAAAAAAAAAAAAAGAGTGTATTTGTTTTACTGATTTAAAAAATTATAGACTAAAACCAAATAATTTAATCATATGAAAAAGTACATCCAAGCTAAGTATTGTCTTCTAGTATCTTTTGATTTCTAACCAAAGAAGCAACCCCTAAAGCATTAATGGCAGGTCACCCTTTAACAAGCACATTGAATCATCCGACATCCACTGCTGCCTTTTTTAGCTTTTAAATATGCACTGTTAATTAGTTTTATACATCATAATTATTCGTAAAATCTTTAAGAGCAAATACCATTTCTCATACTACTCCCTGTCTTTCCAGAGCACCTAAAATAGTGATCAGCAGCCTATGTGTTCACCATGTGCCAGCAGCTAGGGATATAGTCCCTGCCCTCAGAAAGCTCTCAGTAAACTTTTTTGACTCTGATTCCTCTCAGTCAGACAGACAGATCACCTGGAGCAGAGGCAGGGGAAGTCTGATGAAGTGGAGAAAATCTATGTAAAGCAACTGATACCTGACACTACTCAAGGACAAACGAGTAGGAATTTGCCAGTGGAAAGCAGGTGGGAATTGATGTAAAAGGGGTTGTACACATAGTAGGCACTCAATAAGTAATTGTCTTTTTGTTCTGGGGGAAAAAAAATGGTATTGCCTTGTAATTAGTGACCTCTCAACCCTATGAGTCTATGGGTCTCTGACTTTTTTAAGTCATGAGAGACCTATTTATTAAGGCAATGCTTCAGGCTTTCTTTTCACCCAGAACAACAGATCGCAAAACAGGACTGCTTTTTAAGAAAAGAAAAAAAAATTTTCCTCAGGCTTGATGTCCATATGTCCATTCTAAGAAAAATATATGCTAATTTTGGCACATTTGGAAAATGAAAAAAATGAAAGGAAGAAAATAATAACACAAACCATGTGGATTATGGGAGAGTCAATCACTGCTCACAAAATGGTGCATTTCTTTCCAGTCTTTTTTTATTTTGCAAAGTTAGGGGATTTATTATTTGTTTGAGACAGTCACAATTGTATCAATTGACAGCACATATTTAAAAACTAGACTCCACAGCACTAGATGATGTCATGTGACACTATGTTCTGAGTTGTTAAATAAATGGTAACACATTATTACTATCGGTTTTATTGGCTCCATTATCCCATGGAGGTTTCATTAGATGCACATAATTTAATCAATCATTTTGTTAGACATTTAGGTTATTTGCAAGATCTCAGTATTCGAAATAATTCTGCCATGAGGATGTTTGTATCCGATGATCTTTCCGCCTGTTTGGGGGATTCTCTTTAGAAATAGGTTTTTGTTTTTTTTTTAATCCTTGGAGTAATTTTATTTGGCAAAAGCAAAAAAACTAACAAAAACTGCTTTGTTTCCAGCATAGAATTAGAATACGTTGATCAAAGAATATGAAGTTTTTAAGGCTCTTGATTCGAACTTCCAAATTGCTTTTTCAAAGATTATATCAATTTTCACAACTTATCAGCCATGAAAGCATTTTTGATCATTGTCAGCACCGAATATTCACTTAAATCTTTAATTTGATAGTATTATAAAAGTTGTTCAGACTTGCATTTATTTGATTACTACCGAAGTTAAACATTTACCCTTTGTTACTTGATTGCGTTTATTTGGGGGAAGCTAAGGCTGAATTGTCATCAGGACAAAATCAATAGCTCAGGTCATCTATAAAAGAACAGCACAAAGGCTTCTGGGATTCTGCTAAAGGCTATGTCACTGCTCATCTGAAAACTAAAATTATCTCCTTGAGCATAAATTTACAGTCAGCAGGCTCCTCAGAACTCACACCATGTTCTGAGAGTACTCTGGACCAGGTGCCTCAGGCTGAGCCCACGTGCCCTAGAATTTGTCATAATTTCCTAAACTTCTACTTCCATAAGAGTCAGCTCTTTGTGTATTTTTAAATAGATGTATTTCCTGCTAGACCCCATGCTCTTCACAGCCCAGAACTTGGCAGTCTAGTTCACTGTTGTGTCAGCAGTGTACATTGCATAGCCTGGGAGACGACACCAACTTCCTCTACTCAGCAGACTTGGTGTCACCGGGAAGAAGTCAGTCTGGAATGGGACAGAGGATCATCTCCAGAGAGACTGACATCCTGAGCCCCACCTCCCTCCTCAGCCGTACCCTACAACCACTTCTGCCAAGTGTTCACTGCTTGAGAGCACTTTTGTCCTTCTTTGGAGAGGTATTTTGGTACACTGAATGCTCGCCTGTATTTATCTGCAAATTTAACTTGACCTTCCTAATCATTAGGCACAAAGCAATCATCTCTGTGCTGCTCAGGACATGAGATAATTTACGAAGAGAAATTCCTCCTGCCAGTGTGTTCTATGAATAGAAAACTTTCACTTGACTTCCTGAGTTTTGTCCAATTGTGATACATCTTAGTTTGCATTCTAACTTCATGAAAATTCATTTCCAAACATAATTTTGATCTAGATTTATGTAGGGTATACTCCTTGGGGAAAATGCATTGTATGTAGCAAAAAAAAAAAAAAAAAGCCTATTTCTAATTGCAATAACTAGTCTCACTGTGCTTTTCTGGTGGGCTGTTCATAAAATTCCTTGGGAAGGTGTATTCTAGCAAACGATGCATCTATTCAATGATTCACTAACATCTATTCGTAGTACATGCCTCTCATTGTGCTAGCTGATTTCACATGCTGTTCTATTTACTTTTTACAAAAACCATATTAGGTAAACATTATTTTCCCCAAATATTTTAGATGTGGTTAAATGAGTTACCCAACCTCATCCAGCCAGATAATACCTACAAGAGAACACAAACCTAAATTTCAGTCTAGTGATTTTTTTTTTCCTGAAACCGGGCATACTTGTCCTTGTGTACATTGGTGTGATGATACCTCTCCACTGTTTGCCATGGAATGCTATGTATGTTGTGAAGTATTGGTCCTAGAATTCATCAAACTGAAATTATTGGAATTGCTCACCTGTCTCCCCTTGTAAGCAGTAAAACCATGAAAGGCAGGAATCATGTTCTGTTTGCTGTTGTAATCCCAGAGCCCAGCAGACAACTTAGAATTAGTGTTTTATACATTTTTCTTTTTTTATGGAGGATAATTGCTTTACAATGTTGTGCTGGTTTCTGCCACCAGCAGAATGAAAATCAGTCATAAGCATACATATGTACCCCTCCCTCCTGACCCTCTCTCCCACCTCCCCATCCTACTCCTCTAGGTAGTCACAAAGCACCGAACTGGGCTCCCTGTGTTATATGGAAAATATTTTCATTAAGGCATAAATTGTTAAATGAATAATAGATGTGGCAATATTTGAATTATGTGTTGTTATGCTTTGTACAAGAGAAAGTCTAAAAACAATGAATAATTCACTTTTCTTAAATTATATAAATTTTATTTTAAATTGAATGTTCATAAACTAAAGCATATCTCCAACCTCTGTTATCCTACTTGTCTTTGCTAAATTCAACCTCCAACAAGTTGTAGAAAATTGCTTACGTGTACCCCCACTGTTATTTTTGCTGTGTGTATGTGCTTTTAATTGCTTTATGTGCATTATCACCAAAATCAACTGATACATCTATATATAGAACAGAGTACAGGCAACCAAATTATTCAACATTCCTTCCTCTTTCTTTCTCTCCACTCCCACTCTTAAATTGGAAAGGAATCCTAAAACTCCACTGACACTTCAAATGCTCAGCTAAATTTCTCAGGATAACATCCCATCCAGAGGACATTCCAGCACCTACTAAAATGCTTCCAGTGACATGGAAATCTCTTCCTTCCAATGGAGCTTGTTCCACTTTTAGCTTTCTCAAACCAGAATGGGAAGAAATGGAACATCTTAATTGGTAGAAGTATGGTTGGTACAAACTGTAGCAATATAAATCATGAACCTTTAAAATATGCATATATTTCAACCAGATAATCTTTTAAAAATCTATCTAAAGGAAATTACCAGAGATTTACACAATGATGCAAATTCCAGGGTATTCTTTACAGTGTTATTTATAACAGCAAAAAGGAAGGAAAACCAAACACCACTTGACTGCTCACTCCTACACAAAATGGTTGTAATTAATGATGGTTCATGTATATGAGTACAGTGAAGTCATTTTATATAATATTTCATGAGATGACATGTTCAAGGTATATGGATAAATGAAAATTTATATTACAGAAAAGTACAACAATAGCTGTATAATAAAAATAATTTTTAAAACAATTTCTATTTGTATGCACATAGAACAGTCTAGAAATTTGTAGAAAATGTTAGGTGTTATTTCTGAGCAGTGGGATTTTGAGTAGTATATTTTATTTGTACTTAACTCCTTTCTTACAGATTTTCTAAACGATTATTTCTATAATCAGAGAAAAAATTAAGTTTAGTGTAGGCACTTTCTTGAACTGAACTGAAATTTCTCTCCTTTTTTAAATAACTTCAGCATATTTTACTTGAGGATACATAATATAAGGTCTTTCTACTCATAAAGTTTCTGTAAACATTTGCAGCAACAGCAACAGCCCCTTTCCTGCCCCTCATCTTCCTTAACCAGTTGAGCATCTGTGGGCTATTGTCAAATCTGGCCATCCTACAACCATACATTCTCCATAACACAGTTGCATGGTGTGATGTAAGTGCTCAGTCATGTCCGCCTCTTTGTGACCCCATAGACTGTAGCCTGCCAGGCTCTTCTGTCCATGGAATTTTCCAGGCAAGAATATTGGAGTGGTTTACCATTTCCTACTCCAGAGATATTCCCGACCCAGGGATTGAACTTGCGTCCTCTGTGTCTCCTGCATTGGCAGGCAGGTTCTTTACCACTGCACCAACTGGAAAGCCCACAAAGCAGCTAGAGTGCTCTTAAGAAACAGACCAATTTTTCCCCTGCTCAAAACCTTCCAACAGTTTCCCATCACTCTTAGAATGAAAGCAAAGCCCATATCAGGGCCCACAAGAATCCCACTTCTCACCACTGTTCATTTCTCACTCCTCTTTAGCCTCAAAGTTTCCTTGCTCTCATGTTCCCACCTGTCTTAGTCTGTTTGGGCTGGTATAACAAAAAAGCATAGATTGGGTGACTTATAAACAACAAAAATGTATTCCCCATGGTTCTGGAGGCTAGAAGTTGAAGATCAAGGCACCAACATGTTTGGTGTCTGGTGAGAAACCACTTCATGGTTCACAGACAATGCCTTCTCACAGGGTCCTTGCACGGTGGATGGGGCAAGGGAACCCTCTGAGGTCTCTTATAAGAGCACTAATACTCTTCATGAAGGCTTCACTCTTATGACCTAATCATCTCCCAAAGGCCCTACCTCCTAATGCCATCACATTGGGGATTAGGTTTCAACACCTGCATTTTAGGGGACACAAACATTCATCTCATGGCCTTTTATTCTCTATTCCTCTTTCCTGGAATACCCTGTCCCCAGATATTCCACAGTTTATTCCCTTACTCCATTTGGGTGTCTCCTAAGTGTCACCCACTCAGAATGATCCCTGAAAACTCAAAACCAGCACCCCGGTCACTCTCAATCACCTAATTCTACCTATTTCTCTTCCCAGCGCTTAATGTAATAGTTTTCTATTGATTTGTCTAATTATTCATGGTCTGTGACTCCAATCAGAATGTAAATTCCATAAATATCAGGATTTTAACTGGTTTTTTTTTTTTTTTTTTTCACACCACTATGGCTCAGTGGTAAAGAATCTGCCTGCCAATGAAGGAGACACAAGTTTGATCCCTGGGTTGGGAAGATCCCCTGGAGGAGGAAATGGTGGTTCACTCCAGTATTCTTCCCTAGGAAATTCCATGGACAGAGGAGTCTTGCAGGCTACAGTCTATAGGGTCACAAAAGAGACAGACACAATTTAGCAACTAAACAACAAAAATAATCCCCATGGCCTAGAAAAGACACAGATTAGCAGTTCAATATATGATTCAATTGACGAAGGATGTGGTTTCAGCTTTCTTCACTCAGCTGCCGGAATTCCAAGCCCCCTACTCTGAAATCAAGGTGACGCCACCAGAAGAGATCGCCAGACTGCAGGTACAGTCTGGCCATAAGAAGCAGTGTGACCCTTCCTCCCGGCTTCTTTCCCCAGGCAGCAATTTAATACTCCCTAGAAATTCAAATGACATCCCTTGCAGCCCCATCACACTTCTCACTCACACCAAGCATCTAATGAGTATACTGCTGTGAAGTAGGTATGAACCGCAGCTCCCAATTAATATTCATTTGCTCTAGCAACAAACCAAGAGACCTGAAAATACATAAATTATTTTAAGGGGAAATTTACACACAGAGATTTTTTTTTTTCCTTTTTGAAAATTAGGTGAAAGACATTCTCTCTGAGGTCAAAAACACTTAAAAAGAGGGGTGAGAAAGAGACAGCAGAGTTGAATAATACCTGAAGCTTGGAGAAGATTTAAGCCCTGGCCCCAGTGACAGATTAAACAATGAACAACTTGTTTGTGCACGTCTTGGCAAAAACACACAGTTGGGGAAGGCGTGAGTCAGAGAACAAGGAACAGGACATGCAACCGCCTCTCAGGCAGATCCACCCCAGGCAGGCAGACAAGCGGCCGACTTGCTAGTATTTTGTTAATAATGTGGAGCAAATAGGTATATGGAGATGAGGCCGCTATATTAAAGAAAGTATGCCCTGATTAGGTGATAAGCTCAAATAAAAATTTTCTCCTCTTTTACTGCTGTCCCTGAGTCCCTGTACGAGTTGTCACAGAAGGGGAAAACCCCAGTGATGGTATCTGGGGTTCTTTCTCATGGTCTTAAAAGTCTCCATTTAAGCAAAATGAATCAGAAACCAAAGAACGTGAATGTGAATATGAAAATGTATTCATTCTGCAATAACTTGTAAGATTATGCCATTAAAAAAAAAGAAAAACATAGAGCTGTTAACCACTACTACTAATGGGATTCTTTGTGAAGAAGTTTTGTTTTGCTCAGGCAGAGGCTGCTTGTCTCCCAAAGTCTGTAACTAAATTCCAGTTTACAGGGCTGACCTGCTTCCACAGTCATAGCTGGGGAGGAACGTGGGATTTAGACATGGATAAAGGCGAGACATTCACTTTTACCCTATGAGCTTAAAAAAAATTTTATCTTTAATTTTGATAAAATACACCTAGCAAACATGTTACCATCTTAACCATTTTGAGTGGTGTTAAACACATTGCAGAACTGTACAAAAAAGATCTTCAAGACCAAGATACACGATGGTGTGATCACTCACCTAGAGCCAGACATCCTGGAATGTGAAGTCAAGTGGGCCTTAGAAACCATCACTATGAACACAGCTAGTGGAGGTGATAGAATTCCAGGTGAGCTATTTCAAATCCTGAAAGATGATGCTGTGAAAGTGCTGCACTCAATATGCCAGCAAATTTGGAAAACTCAGCAGTGGCCACAGGCCTGGAAAAGGTCAGTTTTCATTCCAACCCCAAAAAAAGAAAATGTCAAAGAATGCTCAAACTACT
>SJYX01001030.1:198540-302749 GCA_006410675.1 Oreotragus oreotragus | reverse complement strand
GAGCTCCAAAATCACTGCAGATGGTGACTGCAGCCATGAAATTAAAAGACGCTTACTCCTTGGAAGAAAAGTTATGACCAACCTAGATAGCATATTCAAAAGCAGAGACATTACTTTGCCAACAAAGGTCCATCTAGTCAAGGCTATAGTTTTTCCTGCGGTCATGTATGGATGTGAGAGTTGGATTGTGAAGAAAGCTGAGCGCCAAAGAATTGATGTTTTGAACTGTGGTGTTAGTGAAGACTCTTGAGAGTCCCTTGGACTGCAAGGAGATCCAACCAGTCCATTCTAAAGGAGATCACCCCTGGGTGTTCTTTGGAAGGAATGATGCTAAAGCTGAAACTCCAGTACTTTGGCCACCTCATGCAAAGAGTTGACTCATTGGAAAAGACTCTAATGCTGGGAGGGATTGGGGGCAGGAGGAGAAGGGGACAACAGAGGATGAGATAGCTGGATGGCATCACTGACTCAGTGGACGTGAGTCTGAGTGAACTCTGGGAGTTGGTGATGGACAGGGAGGCCTGGTGTGCTCCAGTTCATGGGGTCGCAAAGAGTCGGACACGACTGAGGGACTGAACTGAACTGAAAACACATTGATGTTGCTCAACCAATCTCCAGAACTCTTCTCATCTTGGATAATTGAAACTGTATACCCATTGTTGTTGTTCATTGTTCAGTCACTGAGTCATGGCTGACTCTTTGCGACCCCATGGAGTGCCACAACCAGGCTTCCCTATCTTTCACTATCTCCCAGGGTTTACTCAAAACTCATGTCCATTGAGTCAGTGATACCATCCAACCATCTCATCCTCTGCTGCCCCCTTCTCCTCCTGCCCTCAATCTTTCCCAGCATCAAGGTCTTTTCCAATGAGTCAGCTCTTTGCATCAGGTGGCCAAAGTATACACATTAAACAATAGCCACTCCATTAGCTCTTGTATGGCTAGAATCTCTCACAATTAGAATATATTTTTAATCTTAAAAAATACAGATGAGAATCTTGCATTCACAGGTGAAAGAAGGTAATATTTAATTCATTTTTTGTTGTTGTTTTAATTCATATCTGCCTGGAAAACTCAATCCTGACATAAATACCTTAAAAAGACTGGTCAAAAATGTTGGAAGGCAAAAAATTTACAACAACCAAAAAAGTTAGTTTTGTAAATATATTTACCAGGGAGAAGTTATTTGGATGACTAACAAATATTTGAAGTGCAGATTCATAGACAAGATAAATACTAAGCAGTTGTTCCATTCTTCAAAACGCAATGCCAAATCCATCTCCCTGTTACTCACTAGCAATTTCCATTGACTACAACTACTCACAGACAGATATTTGAATAAAAGCCTATTACTAGTAGTAACTTGAGCTCTGGAGCCAAATGCAACAGAACCTCAGTCAAAATCTCCTCTGGACCGTGCACACATTGCCCCTGAAAGGACATCTGCATATCAGAGGACTTATCCTTCCAAGAAGTTGACTTGGGTGCCTAAGAACCAGTAATGGGCATGGATTCAAATACTTATTTATGGGTTTTCCCTTAACATCCAATTTGCCTGGAATCTCCCCAATCATCAAACAGATGCAATTTTCATATTGCATCATCTCTGTCAAACTCTATTCACAGTGACATCACTTTGTTAAGGGGACAGGTTGGGGGGAAAGAATGGCTAAATATATCCTTAAAATTCAACCATTTTTTCACACATATACACTCCATTTTGGTATTTAAATCCACGGAAAAGCCCATGTTATTAATGAAAGTTCATTTTTCACTGTCCCTGTTCCTGTCACTTGACAGGACACTTGAATAATCAAACTGCATTTCTTTGATGACTGACTAGGAGAAGGAGGAATGGAATGGGGATTTGGGGGGGACAACTACAATTCACTAATAGCTGACTAAACGTCTACACCTAAAAGACAGTCATACACAACATCCCATTCTAATTAACAATTTCCTTTTGCCAAATGTAAAAGGTAAATTTTTTCTTAAACTTCTTGAGAACCTCCTTCTCAGTTAATCCCAAAAACTCAGTATAATTGGCAATTAAGAAAAAATTAAAGGAACACCTCATATTAATAGAGGGCTTTAGAGTTTTCATAATGCTCTTAGGCTTACATGAACATTGTCTCATCTTGATCTTCAGAACAATTCAGGGTGGTGGATATGGTTATTCCCATCTTGCAGATGAAGTAACTAAGATGCACACTATTTGAGTAAATTGCCCCCCAAGTTTTACAGTAAACGTGTGTGAAGCCAGGATTTAAGCCCAGGTCTCCAGGAACAATATGCTATATCTTATCATAGTATAGTGTCTCTTGTTGGTCCATACATTAAATGTTCATCTCTGGCAAATTCTAACACTGTTTTTAATCAGGAGGGAAAAAAAATACATAGTTTTTTTTTTAGTGGGCTAAATCACTCCATTCATATGCAAACATTAGATTTTTGAAATGATTGGTATATATTAAAGAAATCTATTATCCCATTTAGACTCCCTTTTTTTTCTTTCACTAACATAGGTTGTCTACACAGCTGATTTATGCAGATGTTATCATTTTATAATCTCTTTACATTTGAAATTAGTTTGAAATGTCAAAGAGTTTTGATATTTTAGGTTTTACACTTCATGCATTTCTCTCTGTCTGTTATGGCTTCTGCCAAGCACCAAATTTAGCAGCATCTCGGAGCTTTTTCTAGCCTGCCCCAAACAAGAAGCACTAGAAATTACTGAAGACAAGTTGGCCTTGTGAGATTTCCAAACTAGTTTCTAAACCAAAGAAATTGAGTGAGATAAATTTAGAACACTTGGGAGCTTTGAAAGTCTATTTGGATAAATTTCAGTTACTGCCAATGTAAAAGCATGTCCTAGAAACAGAAATGGTGATCAAAGTCTCACCTCTGAATAACATTCATCCCAAGTAAAACACACAAGGGCAAACTTGGCTTTGTTGGGGAATAATAACACATTCTTTATTCAGACACCAAAACATGTTTAGATAGATTGGAAAGAACAATCTGGGGTTGATTTTGTTGACATTGTTACAGTTTTTGTTACTTAGGAGTTCTTTAAAACAATTTATATTATCCTGGAATTTTACTTAAGCCCACAATTATTATAATTAGTTTTATTATGGTAAGTGTTTTGTGGATTACAGGTTGAATAAAGAACGTACTGCACTGAATCATTTATGGTAGTGAATTCATTATAAGGGGATCAATAAAGCACTACATCTGTGGCCCATCAATCAAAGATAGGAAATCTCTTCATTGAAGTAAACTGTTTATACAATACCAGAAATGCCATGGGTTTTTCTGGAAAGCAAAATGTCAATATGTTAGGGCTTCGTGCCTTTTGACCTAATAACGAATTCTAGGAATCTCTTGTAATACATGAGTCCTAAATACTGGAAATAACAGATTCCAAAGATGCTCATTACTGGTATTATTTATAATAGACAAATTGCAAACAGCCAAAATATCTGGAAATAGAGATATATTTAAGTAAATTATGGTATATTCATAATGATGAAATATTATGGAGAAATTAAATATCACTATGAAGGTTTAAAGCTGAAACTGTAATACTCTGGCTACCTCATGTGAAGAGTTGACTCATTGGAAAAGACCTTGATGCTGGGAGGGATTGGAGGCAGGAGGAGAAGGGGACGACAGAGGATGAGATGGCTGGATGGCATCACTGACTCGATGGACGTGAGTTTGAGTGAACTCCAGGAGACGGTGATGGACAGGGAGGCCTGGCGTGCTGCGATTCACAGGGTCGCAAAGACTTGGACACGACTGAGCAACTGAACTGAACTGAACTGATGAAGGATTAAAAAGTTACAAGTACTTTGGGGTCAGATCAGAGTTTGAACCCTGCTTCTAACAAGATTTTTCTGCTCCATAAAACAAATCTCAGCTTTCTAATTTGCAGTGATACTTATAAAGGCACAATTACTTAGAAATAATACACATAAGAGATGATACAAAATCTGAGATTGCAAGTTCTCAGCAAAGTATATTTACCATATAATATTAAGGAAGAAAGAAGAGAATGCAAAACCATTTACATATTAAAACCCACTTGTATAAAAATGTATATGGATATATGGAAGGAAATATTAAAATGTCAAAAGGATAATAGAGACTGCTTTTACAAAGAACACAATTGTACATGTGTGTATATATGTGTGCATATACATATACAAATATGTATATATACATATGCTTTTCTCTATTTTTTCACATTTTCCCTAAATAGTATAAATGTATACCTATGGCTGACTCACGTTGAAGTTTGGCAGAAACCAACAAAATTCTGTAAAGCAATTATCCTTCAATTAAAAATAGAAATAAAATTTTTAAAATAATAAAATGCTATAGACATTTAAAGAAATACATATATTCAACTATCTGGACTTTAGAATTAACACAAAAGTATATATTTTTAAATTTTCAATTTCAGATAGTTTCTCTTCCCACTGTAACTACATTTTCCTTAAGAGTATTTTCTGAACATGCTGATTTAGTCTTCTGGACCTTTCCTCCATTCTCTTCGTGGCAACTTCCTGCTTATCTTTTAAAGCCAGTTGAAATGGCATCTCTTCTATGAAGCAAATGTTAACTTCCATCAGCAGTATTAGTCCCTTCTGCCTCTGTGCTCCAGAGTATTTTGCGTGGTATAGAGCTAATGCTAGGCATCACATATTAAATATGTCTAGGTTTAACTTTAAATATGCATATGCACATATATATATTGCTTATATAAAAATGAATATGGATATAGAAAAAAGACTGGAAGGAAATATTAAAATATCAAGAGGATAATAGCAATTGTTTCTAGAAAGAACATCAATAAATTGTACATGTATGTATATACATATGTAAATACAAATATATACACATGTTTTTCTCTATTTTTTCAGATTTTTCCCTAAATAGTATTAATTTTTTCCTAAGGACTGGAGAAACAATAGCATGTTTTTCTGCTAACAGGAATAACCCAGTAGTTGGCTTAGCACTAACACTGTGAGACAGAGAAAGGAGAGAAGCTAGAGCCATGTGGCTAGGCTATGGTGGAAAAGATGGATCAAGTACAGAAGGAAAAGAATGGCCTTTGAGTGGAACACAGGCAGGTCATCCACAGCAACAGAAGGGAAGGAAGAGAAAACAGGCACAAATGCACAAAGGCGATAGATGGAATGGTACACCTATGATTGCAACTCTTTTCTCAGTAAAACAGGGAGAATGAAGGATTGGGGATAAAAGTGAAGGTGGAAGCAGTTGTCCAGGAGTGAGGAAATGAACGTATTAGGGGAATGTGGCCTGATTGCCTGGCAAAACTGAGAGATCACTGGAAAGTTATTAGACTTGAATTTAAAACAAGACCATTGGATGCTTTTTTCAAGTCTGTAAAGGAGCCAGTGCAGGCTTGGCAAGAGAGTTGGATGGCAACAGGGTTGGTTTTGCCAGAAGAGTATGAAGAAGGGAGAGAGAGGCAAAGGGAGTTGATGAAAGGCAGGAAGTGTGAACATGAGGGAGTGGTGGGTTGTAGAGCCTAGCAGTGCTGCTGAAGTGAAAATATTAGAGAAAGTGAGAAGTAAGATAAAAGGTAGTAGTTGGAAAAGAGGACATATGAAATGGCGATTATAGAAGGATTAAATGTGTTAATATGACAAGGTCTAGAGTATGACCACGGCAGATGGTTACTGAAGTCAGAAGTGGACAAGGAACTGAGAGACCAGGAACTGAAGGGTCATCCACATGGTACTGAAATCACAAGGACTTGTAATGGAAACAGTACTAGAGAGAATATATTGCTGCTGTTGTTTAGTCTCTAAGTTTTGTCCAACTTTTTTGCAATCCCACAGACTGTAGCCCACCAGGCCCCTCTGTCCATGGGACTTCCCAGATAAGAATCCTGGGGTGGGTTGCCATTTCCTCCTCTAGGGGATCTTCCTGATCCAGGGATTGAACTCCCCTCTTCTGCATTGGCGGGGAAGGCAACGGCACCCCACCCCAGTACTCTTGCCTGGAAAATCCCATGGACGGGGTAGCCTGGTGGGCTGCAGTCCATGGGGTCGCTAACAGTCGGACAGACTGAGCGACTTCACTTTCACTTTTCTCTTTCATGCATTGGAGAAGGAAATGGCAACCCACTCCAGTATTCTTGCCTGGAGAATCCCAGGGATGGGGGAGCCTGGTGGGCTGCCGTCTATGGGGTCACACAGAGTCGGACACGAAGATGTGTATAAGAGACAGCTNGGTCGCTAACAGTCGGACAGACTGAGCGACTTCACTTTCACTTTTCTCTTTCATGCATTGGAGAAGGAAATGGCAACCCACTCCAGTATTCTTGCCTGGAGAATCCCAGGGATGGGGGAGCCTGGTGGGCTGCCGTCTATGGGGTCACACAGAGTCAGACACGACTGAAGTGACTTAGCAGCAGCAGCAGCAGCAGCGGCAGCAGCAGCAGCAGCAGCTTCTGCATTGGCAGGTGGATTTTTTACCACTGAGCCTCCTGGGAAGCCCAGAGAGAATATGGGAGGGAGCTAAAACTTCTCAAAGAGCATCAAACAAAATGTGAAAGTAATAGTGGTTTCATAGATGATTGCAACAAAGAAGGGCAGCAGATAGCACAAACACCTGAGATACAAAGATGTGATTATAGAGAGGAGGGGGAGAATAATGGCTTGAAAGTTGAAGTGAGGAGCAAGAAGAACACCTGCCCCTCCTACCAAGTCCCATGGAGCAAAGGTGTGGTAAAGGGAAGAGCTACCGTATGAGAAGGTTGCAGAGGAATTGCTGTGCTCAGGAATCACAGTCCCTGCTTTCAAGCACTAGCTCATCTGTGTTTCTCAAGTTGAATTGGAGCCTGATAATCAAACGAGCTAAAAAAGCACCCTCTTCTCAATTTTGAAAAAGAGAAAAGAAATTGCAACGGAATGGTAGTTGAAAAGCACTCTAAAATTGTGAGTGAATATCCTGGTGTGCTGATAAGCCACAATATATCACAGATGAAAAAACATAATGACAAGCCAAAGAATGTTAACAATAATTCATTAAACAAGTCAGGGACTACAGCAAAGTCTTTTCAGAAGAGAACTCGGGGAGGGAAATGGGGGGAAAAAAAACCACATGAATATCTCCATTGTTAATAAAATATTGACAGTGGAAGCCAGATTAATGGTTCAGAATCTGGCTGGCAGAATCGTAGGCTCCCCAGAAGCCAGGATAATACTCTAGATAAAGCCAATGTTTTTGTTGTACTATTTCTTTTATTTTTCCTAATTCTAATTACTCTTTTCTATGCCAAGGAAAGGGCACTAACGTGATATTACAGCAGAGGGTAATACAATATTAATTTCAGTGATGATGGAAATGTTCTATACCTGCACTGTCTAACACAATAGCCACTTATCACATGTGGATACTGAGCCCTTGGAATGTGGCTAGAATGACAGAGGAATTGAATTTTAAATTTTATTTAATTTTAATTAATTTAAATTTAAATACCCAGATGACTTTCAGTTTCTGGTCCTTCCTGTAAGAAGGTTAGAAATCACCACTGTGTCCTAACAAGTAAAAGCCTGAACAAATTGAAAAACAAATCTTAGATCCATTAGAGAAGTGAGGTTTCAGGGCAAACTGCTGCCCCCCGAATTGGAGAGTTTGACTGGCAGATACAAAGAAGCACAACTTACTGGAGCAGAAACCCAGGACCGGCCACTTCTGTGGAAACCACTCCAGGGGTAGGGAGACTTAAACTATAACTATTGAATTACTGGAGGTTCAGTGTGAGCATGTCTGTGAGATAAAAACTCTAGGGAGACCAAGTTATTGGAGGGGAACAGGGTGTATGAGAAATACTTCTAAGTTTTAGCTTCTAGAACTCTTCAGTTTCTCTTACACTGACTATCAGAGAAAAATTCCCTCATGCTTCCAGCTGCAGTAGGGGTAAAGGAATCATCTTGAATTACGCCAGAGCACTGTTCTTAACAAGGTATGTCCCCAGGTGAAACTATTTAACCAGAGCCTAACCTGCTTGGTCTTCATCTGACCATATCTGATCTGGAGGAAGACAAATACCCAACTTTAGCTGTCTGCAGTTTTCCATATGTAGGAAGGGAAATACCCCACTCCAGCCCACTCTAACCATCCTGCTGAGAAACACTTGTGAAGTTGGTAATCTAGAAGCGTAGGCTCACTGAAAAAAACTGAGACTTAATCATAGGACTACAGCATACTTCTCCTCCCCCCACGCCTCACCAATATATTACTAAAGGCCTATCTAGAACAATTCTTTTTACATAGAACACCATATACAGCTATTAAGAAAATAATTATAAAACATACTAAGAGACAAAAAATATTGAAGAGATATAAAAAGCATAAAATCAGACTTAGATATGGCAGGGATGTTGGAATTATCACATCTGGAATTCAAAACAACTGTGATTAATGTGCTGAGGGATCCAATGTATTTAGTAGACAGAGTACAAGAAATAGATGGGCAATGAAAGCAGAGAAATAGAAATTCTAAGAAAAGACAAAAATGAAATCCTAGAGACAAAAAAATACTTTAACAGAAATGAAGAATGATTTTGATGGGCTTATTAGTAGACTGGATGCCGCTGAGAAATAAATCTCTTAGCTTGAGAGTATCTCAATAAACACCTCCAAAACTGAAACTCAAAGGGAAACTGAAATAACAGAATGGTCCAAGGATCATGGTTCAACTGTAAAAGGTGTAACACATGCATACCAAAAGGAGAATACCATGGGAATACCAAAGGGAGAAGAAAGATACAGAAAATATATTTTTTTTAAATGGCTTTTTTTGCTGGTCTCGCTCTCGCAAACACGGTAAACGTTCCAAAAACCCGCCGGACTTTCTGTAAGAAGTGTGGGAAGCACCAGCCCCACAAAGTGACACAGTACAAGAAGGGCAAGGATTCTCTGTATGCCCAGGGAAAGTGGCGTTATGACAGGAAACAGAGTGGCTATGGTGGGCAGACTAAGCCGATTTTCCGGAAAAAGGCTAAAACTACAAAGAAGATTGTACTGAGGCTTGAATGTGTTGAGCCCAACTGTAGATCAAAGAGAATGCTGGCTATTAAGAGATGCAAGCATTTTGAGCTGGGAGGCGATAAGAAGAGAAAGGGCCAAGTGATCCAGTTTTGAGCTTCATATTTTATTATGAAGACAATAAAAATGCCATCAATAAAATTCTCTTATTTATGAAAAAAAAAAAAAAAAAAGACTCAGAATTTCCCCAAATTAATGTCAGACACCAAACCACAGGTTCAGGAAATGTATTCAATTAAGTATGCATGTGTTAAGGTGTGTGTGTATATATATATGTGTATATATATATATATATGCTTATGTATAAGTGAGATGAATTACAGGTATAACAAAGGATAGCAGAAAAAAATTAGGACTATTTTGTCATTTTAAGGTACTTTCTGTACTCATAAAGTGATATAGTGTTATTTGAAACTGGACTTGGGTTAGTTATGAATGTATATTGCAAAATCTATGGCAACTACAACTAATAGAAAATAGTAACAAATGTGGTAGATAGTAATCCAACTATATCAATTATATTTTGAATATCAATGTTCTAAATACACCAATTAAAAAACAGAGATGGTTAGAGTGGATCACAAAACAAGACCCAAATGTTGTCTAATAATGTCATTTTTAAATATAAAGACATATTTTATATTTTATAGATTAAAAGTAAATGGATGAAGAAAGACACACCATGGGAATACTAAGCAAAAATAATTAGAAATTGCTGTATTAACTTCAGACAAAGCAGAATATATAGCAAGAAAAGTTTTCAGGGATAAAGAGGAGCATTAAATAATGATAAGGGGATCAATTCTCCAAGACTACATAACAATCCTTAACATGCTTGCTTCTAACAACAGTTTCAATATACATGGCTGTCAGTAAAGAATCTGCCTGCAGTGCAGGAGACCTGGGTTTNCACTGAAAAAAACTGAGACTTAATCATAGGACTACAGCATACTTCTCCTCCCCCCACGCCTCACCAATATATTACTAAAGGCCTATCTAGAACAATTCTTTTTACATAGAACACCATATACAGCTATTAAGAAAATAATTATAAAACATACTAAGAGACAAAAAATATTGAAGAGATATAAAAAGCATAAAATCAGACTTAGATATGGCAGAGATGTTGGAATTATCACATCTGGAATTCAAAACAACTGTGATTAATGTGCTGAGGGATCCAATGTATTTAGTAGACAGAGTACAAGAAATAGATGGGCAATGAAAGCAGAGAAATAGAAATTCTAAGAAAAGACAAAAATGAAATCCTAGAGACAAAAAAATACTTTAACAGAAATGAAGAATGATTTTGATGGGCTTATTAGTAGACTGGATGCCGCTGAGAAATAAATCTCTTAGCTTGAGAGTATCTCAATAAACACCTCCAAAACTGAAACTCAAAGGGAAACTGAAATAACAGAATGGTCCAAGGATCATGGTTCAACTGTAAAAGGTGTAACACATGCATACCAAAAGGAGAATACCATGGGAATACCAAAGGGAGAAGAAAGAGAGATACAGAAAATATATTTTTTTTAAATGGCTTTCTTTGCTGGTCTCGCTCTCGCAAACATGGTGAACGTTCCAAAAACCCACCGGACTTTCTGTAAGAAGTGTGGGAAGCACCAGCCCCACAAAGTGACACAGTACAAGAAGGGCAAGGATTCTCTGTATGCCCAGGGAAAGTGGCGTTATGACAGGAAACAGAGTGGCTATGGTGGGCAGACTAAGCCGATTTTCCGGAAAAAGGCTAAAACTACAAAGAAGATTGTACTGAGGCTTGAAAGTGTTGAGCCCAACTGTAGATCAAAGAGAATGCTGGCTATTAAGAGATGCAAGCATTTTGAGCTGGGAGGCGATAAGAAGAGAAAGGGCCAAGTGATCCAGTTTTGAGCTTCATATTTTATTATGAAGACAATAAAAATGCCATCAATAAAATCCTCTTATTTATGAAGAAAAAAAAAAATGACTCAGAATTTCCCCAAATTAATGTCAGACACCAAACCACAGGTTCAGGAAATGTATTCAATTAAGTATGCATGTGTTAAGGTGTGTGTGTATATATATATGTGTATATATATATATATGCTTATGTATAAGTGAGATGAATTACAGGTATAACAAAGGATAGCAGAAAAAAATTAGGACTATTTTGTCATTTTAAGGTACTTTCTGTACTCATAAAGTGATATAGTGTTATTTGAAACTGGACTTGGGTTAGTTATGAATGTATATTGCAAAATCTATGGCAACTACAACTAATAGAAAACAGTAACAAATGTGGTAGATATTAATCCAACTATATCAATTATATTTTGAATATCAATGTTCTAAATACACCAATTAAAAAACAGAGATGGTTAGAGTGGATCACAAAACAAGACCCAAATGTTGTCTAATAATGTCATTTTTAAATATAAAGACATATTTTATATTTTAAGAATGTATATTGCAAAATCTATGGCAACTACAACTAATAGAAAATAGTAACAAATGTGGTAGATATTAATCCAACTATATCAATTATATTTTGAATATCAATGTTCTAAATACACCAATTAAAAAACAGAGATGGTTAGAGTGGATCACAAAACAAGACCCAAATGTTGTCTAATAATGTCATTTTTAAATATAAAGACATATTTTATATTTTATAGATTAAAAGTAAATGGATGAAGAAAGACACACCATGGGAATACTAAGCAAAAATAATTAGAAATTGCCGTATTAACTTCAGACAAAGCAGAATATATAGCAAGAAAAGTTTTCAGGGATAAAGAGAAGCATTAAATAATGATAAGGGGATCAATTCTCTAAGACTACATAACAATCCTTAACATGCTTGCTTCTAACAACAGTTTCAATATACATGGCTGTCAGTAAAGAATCTGCCTGCAGTGCAGGAGACCTGGGTTTTATCCCTGGGTTGGGAAGATTCCCTGGAGGAGGGCATGACAATCTACTCCAGTATTCTTGCCTGGAGAATCCTCATGGACAGAAGGCCTGGTGGGCTTCAGTCCATGGGTCTTAAAGAGATGGATACGACTGAGCTACAAAGCACAGCACAGCAGATATATATTTTTTATCTAGTTGAAGAATTCCACTCTATCTGTAGTTTACTGTGACTTTTTTTTATTGTGAATGGGTATTGGATTTTGTCAAATATTTTCTCTGCATCTATTAATATGATTGTGTGATTTTTCGCCCTTAGCTTGTTAACAGAATGAGTTACATTAATTGACTTTCAAATGTTGACCTAGTCTTGCATACTTGGGAAAAATTTCACTTGATCATGGTATATAATTCTTCTTGCACATTGCTGAATTTATATTTTGCTGAGGGTTTTTNCATCTATTAATATGATTGTGTGATTTTTCGCCCTTAGCTTGTTAACAGAATGAGTTACATTAATTGACTTTCAAATGTTGACCTAGTCTTGCATACTTGGGAAAAATTTCACTTGATCATGGTATATAATTCTTCTTGCACATTGCTGAATTTATATTTTGCTGAGGGTTTTTGCGTGTGTTTCTTTATTAGACATATTGGTCTATAGTTTCCTTTTCTTATAATGTCTTTGTCTGATTTTGATATTAGGATAATGCTAGCCCTGTAGAATAAGTTGTGAAGTATTCCCTCTGCTTCTATCTTCTGAAAGAAATTGTAGATGAGTGGCATTATTTTTCCCTTAAATGTTTGGTAAAATTCACCAGTGAAACCAGAGCCTGATGCTTTCTGTTTGGGGTGTTAATTATTGATTAACTTATTTTAATAGACATAATCCTATATATAATCTATATATCTATATAATAGATATAATTCAGATTGTTTCATCCTTCTTGTGTGAGTTTTAGCGGATTGTGTCTTTCATAGAATTGGTCCATTTCACCTAGGTTATAAAGTAGACATGGAGTTATCCACAGCATTCCCTTATTATGCTTTTAATGACCATGGGATCTGAGGTGATATTCCCTCTTTCATTTGTGATGTTAGTAATTTGTGTCCTCTCTTTTTTTTCTTAGCCTGGCTAGAAGCTTATCAATTTTACCATTTTTTAAAAAAAGAAAAAAAAATTCTTTTGGTTTCATTGATTTTTCTCTGTTGATTTTCTACTTTCAATTTTATTGATTGCTGCTCTAATCTTTATTATTTCTCTTAGTTTGCTTACTTTGGATTTAACCTGCTCTTTGTTGGCCTAATTTCTAAGGTGGACATTTAGATGATTGATTGTAGACCTTTCCTCATTTCTAATATATTTACTCAATACTATAAATTTCTCTCTATGTACTGCTTTCACTGCATCCCCCAAATTTTGATGTTTTGCTTTCATTTTCATTTAGTTAAAAATATTTTAAGATTTCTTTTATATATCTTCTTTGACTCATGTTATTTAGAAATATGTTGTTTATTCTCCAAGTATTTTGGGGGTTTACAGCCATTTTTTGTTATTGATTTCTAGTTTAGCTTGAGAGCAGACATTAAATGACCTCCATCTTTTTAAACTCGTTAAGGTATGTTTTATGGTCCAGATGTGGTCTATCTTGGTGTTTTTTCCAGATGAACTTGAGAAGAATGTATATTCTACTGTTCTTGGATGAAGTTGTCCATATATGTCCAAAGCTGGAGGACTGGCACTAACCAACTTTAAGACCTCCTTTAAGCTAATAAGAAGAGTGTACAGATAGATTGTTATCTGGCAACTGAATAGACAGATCAATAGAACAGAACAGAGAACCCAGAAAAAGAACCACTTATGCATAGTAAGGACCTTTGACAAAGGAGCAAAGGCAATACAATAGAGAAAAGATAGTCTTTTCAACAAATGGTGCTGCAACACTAGAAATCTACATGCAAAAAAAAAAAAAAAATCCTGACACAGACCTTATATCTTCCCCCTAAATTAACTTAAAATGGATCATAGATCTAAATGTAAGCTACAAAACTATAAAACTTCCAGAAGATATAATAGGAGAAATTTAGATGACCTCAGTTTTGGAGATGACATTTTAGATAAAGGCACAGTGCATGAAGGAAAGAACTAATATGCTAGACTTCATTAAAATTAGAAATTTCTTTTCTGTAAAAGAAAGGTACTGTCAAGACAGGAAAAGACAAGTCACAGACTGGGAAAACTTTTTGCAAAAGACATACTCAATAAAGGACTATTATCAAAAATATATAAAGAATACTTAAAACTCAATAATAAGAAAACAACACAATTAAAAAATAAGCTAAGACCAGAACAAACACAACACAAAAGAAAATATTTGGATGACCAATAAGCATATGAAAACATGTTCCATCTCATGTGTCATCAGGGAAATGTGAATTACAACAGCAATGAGACTCCACTACACACCTATTAGAATGGTCAAAATCCAGAGTATTGAGCACACAGAATACTGATAAGGAGGTAGAGCAACTAGAACTCTCATTTATTGTTTGTAGGAATGCATAATGGTACAGACACTTACAGCACAATTTGCCCAAAGGAGTTGAAAACATATGTACCTACAAAAGCTTGCACTTGGATGTTTATAGTAGTTTTATTCATAGTTTGCAAAACTTGTATGTAACAAATGTATGTAACAAAGATGTCCTTCAGTAGATGTGTGGATAAATAAAAGTATAATACATCCAGACAATGGAATATTACTCAGCATTCCAAGGAAATAAGATACCAAGCCATGGAGAGAATTTTAATGCATGTTATTAAGTGAAATAAGCCAATTTTAAAAGACTACATACTGTATGATCCCAACTGTATTACACTTTCTGAAAAGACAAACCATGGAGGCAGTTAAAAGATCAGTGGTTGCCAGGGGTTAAGGGAAAGGATGGGATGAATAGGCAAGAACAGAGGATTTTTAGAACAGTGAAACCGTTTTGTATGGTAGTATAATGGTGTGTACATGTCATTATAAACTTGTCCAAAACTATAGAATATACACCACCAAAAATGAATCTTAATGTAATAAGGATTTTGGGTGATAATAATGTGTGAACCAATGTAGGTTCATCAGTTGTAACAAATGCACCTCTCTAGAGAGGGTGATGATAATGGGAGAGGCTCTGCACATGTAGGGTCAGGACCATAGGAGAAATCTCTGTACCTTCCTCTCAGTTTTGCTGTGAACCTAAAATTGCTCAAAAAAGTAAAGTCTGTTTTTAAAAATTGCCACAGATTGGCTACTATATTGAACAATATGTTTCTAGAGCTTTTTAATTGGATACAAAGTAGGTTAGGGGTGAAGGAGTCAGAAAACTCTAGGTAGATTAAGATGACTGCCCTCCAATTTTCTTCCTATTAGGGTTTATGTGTTGACGTTTTAGCTATAGAGCTCCAGGGCTCCAGAGCACTCAGCTCTCAGAAAAGTTGTTTTTATTCTCACTCATCATCCTATAAGAGCTCTACCTAGTACATCCCTATTACATAGACATGATTAAAATCTCACCCCTATTAACCAAGCTATTTGTTGTTGTCATTCAGTCATGTCTGACTCTTCGTGACCCCATGGACTGTAGCATACCAGGCTTCCCTGTCCTTCACAGAGTTTGCTTAAACTCATGTCCATTGAGTCGTTGAAGCCATCCAACCATCTCATCCTCTGTTGGTCCCTTCTCCTGCCTTCAGTCTTCCCCAAATCTTCACATCAGGTAACAGAGCTATGGTATGACCGTATTTTAAACTAAATTACTCTGAAACTAAAGGTCCAAAATGAATAAGGAAAATAAACAGTTAATTTCATGAACGATTATTTATTTTACAGACTGGTAGGTTACTCACATGAGTTATTAGAAAAATACTATAATTTGACTGATAGTGGTAGAAAATTTTTTAATGATGGAAATGGAAAAAACAATACAGATTTTTTAATGAGAGTTTATTTGATTTTCCTTTTGCATAAATGGATTTTATGTACTGAAAAAGTAGCTAATTTTGATAGATATGACGGGAATTGCTTTTACAACTGATGGCTATTGGAGCCAGCTTTCTCATTCCAATTTCTTTTCTGAAACTTCCAATTGAAGATGACATCAATATTTATATGAACTGGGAAAAAGAACTAAAGCCCAAGGTACATAAAACTGATTAATGTAAACGGGCAAGGAAAACCCTAAAATCAAATCTAATGATCCATCAAACAGTCACTCTTTTTAATACTGCGAATGCTGCCAATTTAAATCAGCAACTTAAATCACGTAAGGTACCAGAGGATGGCAATATGTTGCTCTCAAGAAATAAAGTATAAAAGCTGCTTAAAATCAAAAAGCCAAAGAATGCAAGTGAACTCTTAGAACAAAACCAGCATCATTCTCCAGTTACTTGAATACCTTAGAGAGAACTGTGTGCCTGTGTGCCATATTTAAATTAGGTTTACTTATAAAATTGCTGCATGCCACAGTTCAAAATGCAGCTGAGAAATCACCTTGTTTGACGTACAGATGATAACCTAATTCTGACTATTTTTATCTACTTTGTAATTCAAGTGATGCATGCTGTATATTATTTCCCTAAGAGTCAAAATTATATTTAGAATGAAAATTGGTTTTATGTAGTTCAAGTTATTGCACCCGAAAGCAATGAGTCATGCGCCAGAAGTACACAGATTTGGGAGGCGAATACGGAACCATTTACTGCTCAGTGAGAGCTTGCTCAGCCCCTTAGCTCTAAGAATAAGCTTTAGAAATGCTGGAGAGCTAATGTGGGTTGTAACAACAAGGTCACCTCTGTTCCTTTTCAAAGCTGCTGTGGCTCTTTGTCTTCTACCTTAAGGCCATGGGACAGAATTAGGCTTGAATAAAGTCTGAAAAAGCCTCGTATTATGTCCTATACTACACTTCATATGTGAAGGTCAATGGTATTGACCCACCTCCCAGGCAGTTTTATTTTTCCTTTCAGAGAAGGTGGGTATGAAATGGTTTTTGCCAACATTTTCTCTTTGTTATCTTATAAGCATGACGTAATGTGCGTGCATGCTCAGTGGCTCAGTTGTGTCCAATTCTTTGTGATTCCATGGGTTGCAGTCCACTGGGCTCCTCTGTCCATGGGATTTCCCAGGCAAAAATGCTAGAGTGGCTTGCCATTTCCTCCTCTGAGGGACATTCCCAACCCAGGGACCGAACCTGTATCTCCTGCATCTACTGCATTGGCAGGCATATTTTTTACCACAGAGCTACCTAGGAAGCCCAGCCATGATATAGAGGTCATTTTAAAAAACAGAGAGAGAAAGAAACAGAGACAGAGTGAGATGGTTTTGACTCATGCAAACTTTTAACCCATGACTCAGGTTTCACTGTCACTTAGTTCTAAATAACTGGACTAACCAAACAGACAGCAAACAGCCTACAGTGATATATGGACCTTCCACAATCACAGTTACACTGATGGAATAAAAGACGGGAGAATTCAAGCACCTAGTCTGTTATACATTGTGCTGTCCTTTTATACGTCTCCCATTTAATCCTCACAAAAGTCTTATGAAAATGGCACTTCACAATTGTGAAAAATAGAACCCTGAGCAACTAAGTATTTTTTTCCCAAGGTCACATAACTATTAGGAAAAGAGGCCACGAGTGGAATACAGGTTAGTATGATGATAAAGCCCTGTTCCCCTGCTGTCTCATCCACAGCTCATAGTGTATGTCCTGACCTCTTATACTTGTTTTGCTCTCCGATTCACTTGGGGAAAAGGAAACATACATTACCAAGAGTGAGATTTCTGTTGTTCTTTCTTGGACACAAATTCCTGGGAAAACTGTACCAAGAGCTTTGAAAACAAAAAGGGTCCTACAAATAACATGTTATTCGAGGGAAGATGTGGGGTGGGAGGTGGGAGGGGGGTTCATGTTTGGGAGTTCGTGTAAAAAAATAAATACAAAAAAAAAAAAAATCAACACCCATAAAGTTAGTTTATCAAGAAGTATATTCAAGTATTTGTTATTATTTGTCATTTCTGTTTCCAAGGCACTTGACAAATAACATCAGCTACAATGCCTGTAAAATGTTGGTGGTAATCGTATTTATAATCTGATGCCTGTGCTTGCTTGGCTAGTTTAGAAACGGTACAACATGGTACCTCACAATTTTCTACCCCAGAAAAACAATTTAAAATTACCTCAAAATACATATTATATAAGGCAGAATTCTATTTTTGTTTCTCTAAGATTCCCATACGATTCCACACACCAGTGGCTCCAGCCTCAGTGTGTGCCATGAAGATTTCATGTGTGAGTGAAGCCAACTCATTGTACTACTGAAAAAAGAGCTGCACAGGAGCTAAAGGCATTGACACTTTGTGGGATGCATGCCCAGTGTGCCACAGTGTCCAAATTTTCAAGAGACACCAGAAATTGGGATTGTTATTTTACATGACATTACTCAATTTAAGATTTTTGACTCAATTTATTTCTTGGTACAGAACTCTGTGGGTCAAACAACACAGTTGAGGCCATTTGTCAAATCTCTGCCAAATATACTAGTACATAGATATGACAGATATGAGTACGCTGTGCTGTTATTCAAACCGGTTTTTAAAGCACTGTGCCAAGACATGAATAAAAGGTAAAGAAGATGAAATATGACAAAGCCTTCATGAAACTCACAAGTTAAAAACCACAAAGAATCCCATTATTTCAAAAGCTGGCAAAGTGGTGGACACCCAAGTAGATGGCTCTTTTGTTTAACAAAACACCTTAATGGATTTTTGGGGTGGGAGCTATGCATAGACAGGGCGACAGCCTTGCACAGTTCCAGGTGGACCATTCCTATTGTGCCCTGTGCAATTGGCACCCCCTTGAGCACCATTTAGGTTGTATTTTTTGTGAATGGTACCTCCTGGAATTGTGCAAGTTGGCAACTCTGTCAACAAAGATAGGCCTAGAGTCTGGTCTGAGAGGAGGATAGAGAGCTAAATCCTTCTACATAATAAAGTGGGAGGAATTTTAAGTCTTTGCCTAGGGGGTGGAGGCAGGAGGGTGGAGGGATGCTTGTAATGGGGAAAAGAAAAGGGTTTGGAGAAAAGATGTCTAGGATGAGGATGGGCCAGCAATGTAACAACCTGGAACCTATGAACCTGGGGAGAGATTTCTTGTAATTTTTAAGAGAGATATGCATACTCCTTTGTTATCCTCTCTAACCTCCAGCAGATACTGATAAATGAAGTCAAATGCTTTTTCTGTGGCATCAGCTACAATTTTTGAACCTCTTATGTACGAATCGGGAGATAACCAGGAAAGAGTCAGTGCTCAGGCTCACATAGCAACACTTGGCTAAACATATTAGCACTATAATAACCTGTCTCTTATTGCTTTTCTTCAAAAAAGTTCAGAGCACTTACGCTTTTATTTCCTCATTTGTTCTAACATTCCAGTGTGGGAGGGGGAGATTTATGATAACATTATTTAGAGATGGAGAAATTGAAATAGAGATTAAATCACTTACTCAATGTTGCATAGTTGGGGTGGTGAAGCCCACAGCGGAATTTGGTTCCACAAGCTCCTGCCACGAAGTAGAGAGATCATGAGTTTTGGAATTAGAGGGATCTTTGTTTGAACAACCCTGAGTTCTCCCCCTTAATAAGAATGTGGCCTTTAAGTCAATTACTTCATCTAAGCCTCAGTTTTTCTGTTCTGTACAATTAAGGCCATAAAACCTCATAGTAGGGCAGTGAAGATCAATTTAGAAAATGCAGGTTAAGCCCTTGCACAGAGTAGTTTGCAAATGAGATTAGTTTCACCTCCAACCCAATAATATCTGGTTAAATTTCAGTACAAATTGACAGTAATCAAAAAAAAAATCCTACTAATTTTTTTTCTAGCCTCCTCTCCTACTGAAAGCAAAATATAAATAAATAAATCACTTAATTTACTAGGAAGAACTTTTGCTTCAGTAGAGTTATTTCTGTTGGGGATAATTAGAAAAAAAAAGGTGGGGGTGGGGATTTGTGGAAGACAAGATAGTGGAGTACAGAGGCTCTAAAGCTTGAGAATGTATCAGAACCACTGAGAAGGCCTGTCAGAACACAGACAGCTGGGCCCCACAGTTACAAGGTCTGGAGTGAGGCCTAATAATTTGCATTTGTAACAAGTTCAAAAATGATGTTGATGATAGTAGTCCAGGAATTACACTTCAGAGAAGCACTAGCATGGTTAAGTGAAATTCTGGGGGTGAGGTCCAGCCCTCTGTGTTTTGACATGACCTTTCGGTCATTCTGATGCATTCACAAGACTGAGAACCTCTGGCATAGTGGTGAAAAAGTGGCAGAGGAGAAAGACTAATATTCAAATTCTGGCTGCACCATTTACTAGTTAGATGACCAGATTCAATGACAAACCTGCAGTGCCACTGCATTCAGCAGGGAGCCTGACAAAGTCTGCAATTCAGGGTTCCTCTCGCTATCCCTCTAAGCCTTCGGTGGAAAGTAGTGAGTCCTGCCAGCCCAGACTGTTTTTTACTTCTTCACACTCCAAGGCACGAAAGGCTGATAAATTTGGCCATTAGAGAAGTATTTACAAACATTTCTGTGATCATAGAAATAAAATAAGGCAACACTGTTTAAAAAAAAAAAAGCCAAAAGCCAAAAGGCATTGTTTGAATCTTTCAATTCGTAATAACAAGTTGTGAACTATTTTCATTTCCCCTGACTTTCTTAGTAGAAAATTTAAAAAATCTTCCTCTTCCTCCCCCACAGTTTTAAGAGATGCTTGTAAATTTGTTTGGCAGATAGTATGCATGCTAAGCGCTCCCTGCCAGCCCCTGACCCAGAATCTAGCCTCAAATACAGAAACTGCCTCAGATGTTTGGTGCCTTTCTGATTTTGTGGCTGAGGAATCCTTCTTTTTTCCGCCTCCTTTTCCTGCCTGTCCTCTTACTCTGGGTCCTCGAACTGTCTCAGCTCAGTGTCACAAGTACCCAGGCTGGCCCCAGGACATTGTTTGGCTCACCTATCTTCATTTTTCCCATTGCAAAAACCTCTGTTGTTTAGTCCCTAAGTCACCACCGACTCTTCCGAAAAAAAAAAAAGCCAAAAGCCAAAAGGCATTGTTTGAATCTTTCAATTCGTAATAACAAGTTGTGAACTATTTTCATTTCCCCTGACTTTCTTAGTAGAAAATTTTAAAAATCTTCCTCTTCCTCCCCCACAGTTTTAAGAGATGCTTGTAAATTTGTTTGGCAGATAGTATGCATGCTAAGCGCTCCCTGCCAGCCCCTGACCCAGAATCTAGCCTCAAATACAGAAACTGCCTCAGATGTTTGGTGCCTTTCTGATTTTGTGGCTGAGGAATCCTTCTTTTTTCCGCCTCCTTTTCCTGCCTGTCCTCTTACTCTGGGTCCTCGAACTGTCTCAGCTCAGTGTCACAAGTACCCAGGCTGGCCCCAGGACATTGTTTGGCTCACCTATCTTCATTTTTCCCATTGCAAAAACCTCTGTTGTTTAGTCCCTAAGTCACCACCGACTCTTCCGCGACCCTATGGGCTGCAGCCTGCCAGGTTCCTCTGTCCATGGGCTTTGCCAGGCAAGAATACTGAAGTGGGTTGCCATTTCCTTCTCCAGGGGATCTTCCTGACCCAGGGATTAAATCCATGTCTCTGGCATTGCAGGGAGATTCTTTACCACCGGTACTCTTGGGAAGCCCTCTACTCTTTTATTNTGCCAGGCAAGAATACTGAAGTGGGTTGCCATTTCCTTCTCCAGGGGATCTTCCTGACCCAGGGATTAAATCCATGTCTCTGGCATTGCAGGGAGATTCTTTACCACCGGTACTCTTGGGAAGCCCTCTACTCTTTTATTTCCTTATTTCCTTCACTAACCTTTTCAATCACCTATGAGTAATCTGTAGTTTTCCAGATTACCTCCTTCTAGAGTGATTCCACTGGAGGAAAAATTGTTCCTATTAGTGACAAGGTATGAGAATGGTTGATTTTTACCCAGACCAGGTGGTGCTAGAATCTGCCTGCCAATGCAGGAGACGCCGGTTCCATCCCTGGGTCGGCAAGATCCCCTAGAAGAGGGCATGGCAACCCACTCCAGTTTCTTGCCTGAAGAATGCCATGGATAGAGGAGCCAGGGAGGCTACAGTTCATAGCGTTGCAGAGTCGGACACAACTGAAGCAGCTTAGCACACAGCATTTTCATTTTGAGTTCCTCTAACAATCCAGAGATGATTATATATGTGTGCGTGTGTGCACGTGCGAACACACATACACAGCAACTATATTAAACATATCACAAAGGAGGAAAACAGTCCTAGAGAGGTAAAGAAACTTGCCCAGAGTGAAAAAATAAAAGTATAAAATAACAGGACCCAGGCAGTAAGCTTCCAGTTTCCCAGTTCTTGGCCTCATGTGATGCAATAAAGGAATATAATTTGACTCCTGTCCTCAAAGAACTTAAAACTCGTGTTAGGGATGGGTGAAATTTATACACACAACATGAGTTAAAATAAAATCAAGAACTAATGTTTCCGGTATCGGGTTTGGTCTCTTTTGACCGGTTTCCTCCTCTGCCAAAAGTAAAGGATAGCACCAACCTCAAGGGATTTGAGGACGATTAACTAAGCTAAGCTCCAAAAAGCTTAATATAGTGTCTATCACGCAAATAAATGTTAAGTAGTAGTATTTTTAAAGGAGGCAATCTGGAGTGGTAAGAATACTGGGTCGGAAGGCGGGTGAAGGCGCTGGACCCTTGCACCTAAATCTTCTGAGCCCCAGTTTTCTCCTCTGTAAAATCAGGTGGCCTGAGTAAAACACGTCGAAGAGCTGTAAACGATTCACCCGGAGTTTGGGGAAAGGCGGAGCCGCGGGGCAGAAAGGGTTAGCCAAGGAGCCCGGGGGCGGCTTTGCGGGCGCCGGCGGCAGAGGCCCCGCCCCGTCCCGCTTGGGAGGCCCTGGCAGCTCCAGCCCGCGAGCAGTTCCGGTGCCAAAACCCTTCCCTCCCCCGCTCCCCCGGAAGTGCTTTTCTAGGGTTCGGGCCGTAGAGAGGCCTTGTAGGCACAGCCGCTGAGGCTTGATCGGCCCTGAGGAGGGGCTCCTACCCGTGGGGAGCCCAGGGTTTAGCGCCGGTCGACCCACGCCTTGGCCCCTCTCACCTCCCGGGCCGACGGTGAGTGGCCGGGGGAGTGAACTGCGACGGCCGCGGGCCGCGTCGGGGCTGGCGCTCTCGGGCCCCCGCTACCCGCTCTGGGCTCCAGGCTGCGGGCTGGGTTGTCGGGGTTCGAGAAGGGGGGTTGTCGACCGCCGCGGTTTTCGCCGAGCCCGGGGGACTGGAAGGAGCGGGCGGTGGGGGCCGTGGGGTGGGCGGGGCGGAGCCAGGAGTGGGTTCCCGGAGCTGTTGTTGCTGTTGGGAGAGTTAAGAATGGGCTGGGCCTCCGTCCATCCAGCCCCCTCATTTCTGCTCCCCTATATCCTCGCGCTGTCTCTGGGATTTGGTTTTTCTGTGTCCGACCCGGGACTGGGAATCTGGACGTCAGACTCAATCGTGGGCTGTAGTTCCCGACTTTGGCACCTCTAGGTCTGTCGTCCGGCTCAGTAATTAGCTGGGGTCCCAGGAGTGTCGTCTCTTCGGTCCCAGGGCGGGGCGATGCGTGTGTAGACACCAGAGATCTTCTGCAAAGCTTTCCGTCTAGGCTGGTGTAGGGGTTGCCCAGGGTCGGTTTGGACTGCGCTTGGGACCGGTGTTGGAGGCGTAGGGCAGTGTGGCACCAGCATGCCTCCCATGATCTTTACTCACTGGAAAGCTTACTCAAGCTCTTGTTGAAGTCACTTCTTAAAACAACAAACTTGCTTGAGGAAAATCAGGAGTTCAGGTAAGTTCCCTTATTTTCTCCACCTTCGTTAGGAATGATGCTACTCTCTAATCTGCGCTCCTAATTTTTGTGGCTATCTGAAGTCACAGTGGTTTGGTGAGTTCAGTCTGCGGTTGTTTTAAGAATTGACTGCGTAGGGTTGGAGAATTATTATACCCTCCCTTACTTAAAGTTTATTTACCTTCATGTTTGGAATTGTCATTTTTCTTACCTTTTAAAGAAAAATTGTGTCCTGTAACTCCGAGGAGATTCCTTAGACTGTTACAGCTGTTGCTGCGATGCAGAGGTTCACACAGCTGGACAGAGGTGGTGTTGTTGTTGTTTTGTTTTTTGCTGTTGTTTTATAGTATTAGATGTTTACTTCAGATAAATTGAGTCTTTCGTAGAGGAGAAAGTAATGTAGGTCGTTGTTTTTAGCGAACAGGTTTTTGGTAATAAACTACTCCTGAAAGGTTTGTAGGAAATAGGATTTCCCACACTTACTAGTGATTTTAAAATGATGATCACAAAGGAATACAGTTACTGTTGATTTTGACCGCCAGCAGATAACCATTACTTTTGCATTGTAAAGTATATGCACATCACCTTTGTGAAACCAGTGACACTTTCCTGTACTTCTCATCTTGTGCTTGTATTACGACTTATGCTCTAGTTTTTTGGGAGTACTTATCTCATTCTCCTTCCACCACCGGAAGGGAGTAATCTCATGAATTAGACTCTCATGAAATAGAATCTCATGATTAGAATCTCATGAAAATAAGACTGAAGTGACTATTCAGGGAGCTGTCTTATGCACAAGAAGATTTATTTCACCATTGTTGATCTTCTACAGGTAAAGGGTGGATGATTTTTAAAGTCTCTACAAAAGATTGTGGAGTGAAGACTAGTTGCCCAACTTTTAGATTTAGATAGAAACTTTAGATTCTTAGCTATTTGAAATGCTTGGGATATTGAAATTGAGAGGATCTGGAAAAGGAGTCAGGTTAGATACGGTTATGAATTCGTACTGAAGGTGTGATAGTGTGTTTTGAAGGGAAAGATTTCAAGAATTTTAAGAATAGAAAAAGGAAAAATCAGCTGCCCAAAGTAAATTTAATTATGTTCACGTTAATTCAGCAGATACTAAACATTTGCATTGGAAATTATATTATTCAAGCCAGTTCAACAGATATTGCCGTGTTAGGCATCAAACTTTGTTAGGCAACCATGTAGGAGCAGTAAAAGTTACAGCCATAACAACTAAGCTTCATGTTTTGGCAGTAATTTTCTAAGGTGTGTCAGAAGTCATGAAGAGCGTATAAATATTTAGGCATATTAAATTTTTTTTTTCTAATTGGAGGTGAGTGCTTTGTGCTTCATGAAAACCACTGCTAGGCATTAGAGGATGCAAAGATTAAGTCTTGAGTCTTCAGGAATTTGAAATCTAGGAGATGTCAGATATTTGTATAATAATTTACAGCATATAAAAATAAATACTTCCTATGTGAGTGGTTTGACCTAAGTTTGGAGTTGTACGAAAGGAAAATGGGTTCATTTTTATCTCGAGTAAAATGGAAGGTGGTGGAGGTATAGTAATGCTTTTAAAGTTAGCTCTGAAGCTATTATTTATTGAGCATTTCATGCATACCAGGCTCTATGCTGGTTGCTTTACATACCTTTTCTAAGCTTCACAACAATATCTGAGCATATTTCTTAATATTGAGGTCACTGATACTTAAGTGACTTATCTGGACTCCATAGTAGCAGGTAACTGAGCCCTAATTTGAATACAAGTCTGTCTCGTGCCAAAACCTGTGTGTTTCTGCTACAACATGCTAATCCCAATAAACCAGCAGCCCGAGTTCAACATTACAGAGGGTAAGACTTTTCTAAGACAAAAATTTAGGGGCTGGAAGTAGGTGGATGAAGAAGGCTTTTTAAATAAAGGGAATGATGTGAGCACAAGTATGGAGGTGGGAAAGTTCATTATGTACTCAGAAGAAAGTATGTGGACCAGCTTACCTAGGATATAGGGTTCATTTGGGGGAATAAGAGATGAGGTCTGAAATATAAATTGGGGCTAGATTGTAGAACATGTTTAAATGCTGTATTTCAGAGTATTTGGGAGGTAATAAGAAACTACCAAGGTTTAATAGTGTAGCATGTAGAATGATTTGTTGTAGAAAGCCGATTTTCAAGAGAATATAAATAATAGGAAAAGGCAGTGGTGGTATCATGATTTAGGTAGGTGGGCGGGAGGAGAGATTGTTGGGAAAGATTTGGAGGAAGTGGAGGCTGAAGATTACACTCATTTTAATTGTAGGTGACGGCACTGGTGGTATTATTACTAAAAATATGGGCAAGGAGGTGCATAATGAGATCAGTTTTTAATATAGTGAGTTTTTTATATACTTAACAAACACTGAAAATAGTCAGAATTTTTTTAAAATACGGGTTTGGAGTTCATGAGAGAGGTCAGTGCCAGGCATATATTAACATTGATGTAGAGAATAATATAAATAGATGTATTCGTTGAATCTGTTTAAGAAGATGAAAGAGTCAAGGGAGAGTCTAGACAGGAAAAAAAAAAGAACCCTTTATTTTAGATGGCATCTGTTTAAAACAGAAGGAAAAAACACTAAATAGATAGATAGATAGATAGATAGTTTTATTCAATGAGTAAAAATTTTGATAGTCTGTGTACTGCTCCCTCACATTGTAGACTCGAATGGCGTAGAAAGAATCTGATCTTTAAAAATCTGATTGGGAAACAACTTTCTTGCTGTACTACCAGGAATACTGTGCTATCATTACTCTATCTCAGGGAGGAGGGACTGTTTCAGACTCATTTGGTTCCGTGTCAGTCTTTGGTTACTTTAGAGCTGTTTGGTCGTTTCTTTTGGACATTTGTTGGCAAGTGATATGTGAGGATTTGGAAAAGTCTCTTGTCATTGTATTCTCTTTATATGTATGACTTTCAATTTTGGTTTCAATATCAGGAATTTCTGATTTTTCAAAGACAATTTTTGTCCCTCAGATTACTACTGGCTGCTAGCAGTGCCTTTCATAGAAAATGGTATTTAATTGCATATTTTTCTTCCAACTCTCTTTTATAAGTACTTTTGATTAACATGAGTAGTTTTGTCTCTAATGTTTGGATTATTTTAGAGAGAATGATAAGACAGCATATAATGATACATATATTAAAAACTATACATTTTAATTTTGAAAGTATTTAAGAACTATATAGATTTATAGAATTTCATGTGGTTTCCTGTTTAAATATTTAAGGGAACCTGTATATCGGTGTGTAAAAAAATGGTAGTTATTTGCAGAATGAGGCTTAGAGTTGTAACTTTTTGAGGGCAAGTTGATTATTTTTAGATTAAGTTATTATGGAAGTGTTTATTTCCTTCTTGAGAATTAGTATATTCCTTTTGTTTTTTAGGAATATGTTTTTCACTCTTGTCACAGGCACTTGGGAACATCCTGAGTCCTGTGTCAGTGTTGTTGGAGGCAGTGGGGTTTGTGTGTGCTTTGTCTGGACTGGTTAGCTTAGTTGCAGTGAGCCTGGTATTAATAAGGCAAAGGTCAGGAGTTCCATTTAGCTTCAGTCTGAGCGATGGCCAGGGAGTACACCTCTCACTCCTGCCAGCTGTCTTGGAAATTCCTCGGTTGTTGCTGGTTACAAAGGTGACTGGCTTAGGATGGATTTTTTTTTTTTTAAACCACTGGAAGAATATTAGAGGAAATTTAGCATAGTGATTAAGAACTCGGACTCTGGAATAAGACAGACCTATGTCAATATAATAAGACAGACCTATGTCATGAATTTGCATAAACTCCAGGAGTTGGTGATGGACAGGGAGGCCTGGCATGCTACAGTCCATGGGGTCGGAAAGAGTCGGACATGACTGAGCGACTGAACTGAACTGAACTCTTGGGAGAGCCTCTGAACCCCTCCAATGGAGAAAGCCTCGATTTCCTCATTATTGAATAGGTTAGTATTTGGTTTGGGCATGTCCTACCATTGCTTTCTTTTTCCAAGTGGAGGTTAACTGCTTAGACCTGTGGTTCCCAAGTGCTGGACTGTGGAGTGAAATGAGAATGAATGAACTTCTCAGAAAGCTACATTTATTGAGTTTAGAAGATAATATGTTTTTCTAAAATTATCTTTTACCATTTTTGGTATCAGCATATTAATTTTTTAAATGAAATAATGGTGCTAGTAATTGGTAGTTATTTTCTTTTTAAATGTCTTTGGCAGAATAAAAAGTAACCACCTCCACCCCCACCCCCATTTTTTTTTTTTAAGATTTTAGCTCTGTGAAATCTAAAATCTTGGTTAAACAGAACCAGGAGATTAAGGAAGAGTACTCATTCAACATATTTATGCATATTCAAGGTTTGGCTTACATTCTACTCTTTGATTACCCTATAGGGGCTGTATTGTGATTCTCACCTCATTGAATTTGAATTTGTCAAGTTTTACATGAATACCTACAGCATATTTCAAGGAGCAATTCAGATGGTTTTCAGTTGAGTTCAAACAACTTGCTCCAAATTATTTGTTTAAAGCTATGTTTCTCAACCAGAGTCCCAGGAGGAAGCTGGTGAACTGTGGGGGCTGCCTGGGGGTGCTGCTGTCAGTCATTCCTCTGCTGATTAGCCAAGAAGATAAATAAGTCACTTGCCTTTGACATAGTGAAGTAGCAGAAACTGGCTTTCCTTTTCACCTCTTCTGTAGAATTGTTGAAGCTAGAGTTAGAAAAGCTTTATTTAATGTAGCAGATAAACCTTTATTTAATGTAGCAAGTAAACCTTTATTTAATGTAGCAAGTAAACCTTGTATGCATATCAGTATTCGAAATGCTTTCTAGAGAAAGAGAATAATCCAGTGCTTTGCATAATTGGTTATGTAAGTGGAGCTTCAGAAGTCCTCCTGGGCACACAAAACAATTATTAGCATAAGCAGTTATTGAAATTGCATTTAGTTGTTTAGATGAGAAGCTTATTGACCCCCTGGTTCACTTAGAATTGAGGCAAAAACTTAAGTTGCAAACCTAGCTTGTTAAATTAAGGCTTAGCATTTGTTTCTGTTGAGTGTTTTTGGTTAGGTAATTTAAAAAATTGGGAGTGCTGTAGAAATACTTAATTTGTGTTAGAATACCTAAAGCAAAATGTTCAGGTTAAGCTGAAATAGCTTAGGACCTAATTGGATGTTTGCTGCTTTAGATATTAAGGATGCTATTGTTTTATAGTTTTGTTATATATCTTTGATTCTGGTAAATGAAAAAAAATCACGTATATTCATTTGTTTAATAATGCTTGCAATTTTCCTCTAAAGTGCTTCTAATGGCAGAAATGAATGCTATGCTCAGAAGTCTGGAGCTGTAGCCCAGAGTGCCCAGAGTGAACATTTCACGATGTCTGTAGCATTTATTTTTAAAAATTCTTATGAATTTTGCATTGCTATTTTATATGTATGTAAACAGTGTTTTAAAGTGCTGCCAGCTAAAATTGGTGCCTCCAAGAAAGGTCATATGTTCATCCTGTGGATTTTTGTATTCGTTTTGACATGGCTTGTATTACAATTTAGTAGCACTATGCTTAACTATTTAATTTTGGCTCATGAAAAGAAAATCTTGTGTTCTGATGGTTTTGGTGGAACATGGGAGATGGTGAAAAGGTCTTCACACTTTCTGTATCTTTCTCAACAAACAGCGAACTATTTTGAACTGCTGAGGAGCTGTAGTTTCATAGAAATAACATGACTTTGAAAGGAAATTGAATAATTATAAAAGTAAGAACATCTGATTGAACGCTGCTCAGTTATCAGTGTATTTCTAGTGTTATAAAAAGTATAGCAGCACTGTCTAATAGAACTTACTGCAATGATGGAAGTGTTCTTTATCTGTACTATTTAATATAGTGGCCCTCATATGGGCCACTGAGCGCTTAAAGTGTGTCTAGTGTTACAGATGAACTGATTTTTAAATTTTATTTAATTTTAATTAGTTTAAATGTGAACAGCTACTTGTGGCTTCTAGATTAGACAGTGCTGCTCTCTAGGGTCAGGAAGACAAGAGAAAGAAGAGAGGTTAGTAATCTTCATGCCACCTCTCAGCTCAGTTATAGGCACTCCACAAGTAGTTCTTAAAGAAGATAATGAATCTTTTTATTGTTAAACATTTCACGATGTCTGTAGCATTTATTTTTAAAAATTCTTATGAATTTTGCATTGCTATTTTATATGTATGTAAACAGTGTTTTAAAGTGCTGCCAGCTAAAATTGGTGCCTCCAAGAAAGGTCATATGTTCATCCTGTGGATTTTTGTATTCGTTTTGACATGGCTTGTATTACAATTTAGTAGCACTATGCTTAACTATTTAATTTTGGCTCATGAAAAGAAAATCTTGTGTTCTGATGGTTTTGGTGGAACATGGGAGATGGTGAAAAGGTCTTCACACTTTCTGTATCTTTCTCAACAAACAGCGAACTATTTTGAACTGCTGAGGAGCTGTAGTTTCATAGAAATAACATGACTTTGAAAGGAAATTGAATAATTATAAAAGTAAGAACATCTGATTGAACGCTGCTCAGTTATCAGTGTATTTCTAGTGTTATAAAAAGTATAGCAGCACTGTCTAATAGAACTTACTGCAATGATGGAAGTGTTCTTTATCTGTACTATTTAATATAGTGGCCCTCATATGGGCCACTGAGCGCTTAAAGTGTGTCTAGTGTTACAGATGAACTGATTTTTAAATTTTATTTAATTTTAATTAGTTTAAATGTGAACAGCTACTTGTGGCTTCTAGATTAGACAGTGCTGCTCTCTAGGGTCAGGAAGACAAGAGAAAGAAGAGAGGTTAGTAATCTTCATGCCACCTCTCAGCTCAGTTATAGGCACTCCACAAGTAGTTCTTAAAGAAGATAATGAATCTTTTTATTGTTTCAGTTTTGAATACCAAGCTCTGGGGCATATTCTAGATTTTTAGGGAATGATTGCTAGCCTTTTTTTTTTCTTGTTGATTTTTAAAATTTATTTTTATTACAGAAGCATATAGGATAATAAATGTACAGCTTAAATAATTGGCTTAAACAGTAGAACACTGCCTCTTTGAAGCCCCTCTGTACTTATCACCACTTGTGTTCTCTGACATGCTTCCTAAGTCACCATGATCTGAATTTTGTGTTAATCATTCCCTTGCTTTTCTTTTAAATTTTGGTTAATGTAGTTTTAAAAAATCCATTTTCCTCTTTCTTCATGTTTGGAAGTTTGTAGTTTCCCTGTATTTTAGTTCTCCCTGACTTCCAACAAATAATGTATTCTTTTTGTTTTAAGCACTGTTGCTTTCATTTGCCTGTGTAATACACACATACACATACATACATACAAATGTCTTTGCTCATTTTCATTTGCGTCTTGAACTTCCTGTTGGGATCTGAGATCATTTTCTCTCTCCTGAATATCCTTTACAGGGTCTGTTATTTGAAAAACTTTTTGGTTGAAAGTCTTATTCCCGAAGGTGACTTTTCCTGTGTGTGCATTCAATGCTAGCAATTATTATTATTTTTATTATAGATCTTGCTCCATTCTCTTCTAGCTTTTATTGTTTTTGAAAAATCAGTAATCCATGTGATTTGCCATTGCTTTAAAGATACAGTTGGCCCTACATATCTGCAGCTTTTGCTTTGTTGGATTTAACCACCCATGAACTGAAATATTTGAAAAATTATGGGAAGTTTAAAAAGCAGAACTTTAATTTTTTGCATGTTGGCAACTGTTTATATAGCATTTCCATTGTATTAGGTATTTTGAGTAATCTGGAGTATACCTGAGGACATACATGGGTTATATGCAAATATTACACTGTCTTGTAGAAGGGACTTGAACTTTGGAGGGTATCCTCTGGGGTCTTGGAACCATTCATTCCCCTTTGGAAAACTGAGGGATGACTGTCTCTGTTGTTTCACGAGAGCTAGTTTTGACATCTTTTTTTTTTTTTAACCCTTGGTGTACTGCACTTTTATTTTGATATGTCTGAAAGATGGTTTCTTCTGTTTATCATGTCTGGTATTCAGTAGGCTTTGGAATCTAAAGATTGATGTCAGTTCTGGAGAACTGTTGGCTATGTTCTCCTCAAATTTTATCATCTTTATTTCATGTCTGAAACTTGTGTTATGAAGTATGTTAGATCTTTTTACTCTACCCATTGGGCCTTTTAATTGGTCTTTTATATTTTCTATTTCTGTATCTGTTTGTATTGTGTTCTCAGTAATTAGTGCCTTTTCTTCCCGTTAGCTAATTCTCACCTCAGTTTTGTTCACCTGTTTCATTGAATTTTTTTCACTTTATCAATTATATCTTTTTAAAAAATTGTGGTAAAATACACATAAATAGAATTTACCATTTTAGCCATTTTAAAGCATATGGGTCATGACATTGAGGATATTCCCCTTATTGTGCAACTGTCACCATTGTCCATCTCCAGGACGTCTTTCATCATGAAATTTTGTACCCATTCAACAGTAAGCCCTCGTTCCCTCTTCACTGAGCCCCTGGCAACAACTACTTTACGTCTGTGAATTTATTCTGTATGATCATATAAGTGGATCATACAGTGTTTGTCATTTTGTCTAGTTTATTTCACTCAGCATAATGTCTTCATCTTTGTTGTACCATGTTTATTGAGTTTTTGAAAATTTCATTTACTATATTTTTTGGTCATTTCTAGAAGTTGTATTCAGTTCCTTTTAAAGATTATCCTTTTTTAAAAAAAATAGTTATTCCTTTCTTAGTCATAGTCTCAAGGTACTTTATTTCTTAAAAATCTATTTAATATGCTTTTATTGAGTGTGATAATTACAGTATTTGAAGTCTGCAGATGAGAGTCTGTTGTTTTGCTTGCTCTTGCTCATAGTGCTGTGCTTTCCTAATTCATTTTGTGTTCTGACTGTGAAGTTCCTTAGAATGTTCTCTGTATTAATTTTGCACAGTGAGTTTTAAAAAGTAGCATTAATATATAGCTTAGAGCTTATAAGTAAGCACCTGGAGATTAGTATCCTGTGTTCTTAAACTTTTAAATTTGAAATGATTTCTAACTTACAGTAAAGTTGCAAGAATGATATAGTAGACTCATATATCCTTTATCCATGTTTATCAATTTTTAAACATTTGCCATACTTGATGTATGGCATAAACACACATTATTATTTGTTTTTGTGACCACTGAAGAGTTTGTTGCATACCTTTTTACTTCTTAATAGCTCAGGGTGTATTTCCTAAGAATAAGGATATTCTTTTAGGTAATCACAGTACCATTATCAAATTCCAAGAATTTAACATTGGTAAATACTTTAGTCTCCATATGCTTTAAATTCCAGTCCTGTAGGTTTGATCATATCTTGTATCTAGTTGTCAATTCTTTTTAGTCTCCTGTGTGGATCACAATAAGCTGTGGAAAATTCTGAAAGAGATGGGAATACCAGATCACCTGACCTGCCTCTTGAGAAACCTATATGCAGGTCAGGAAGCAACAGTTAGAACTGGACATGGAGCAACAGACTGGTTCCAAATAGGGAAAGGAGTATGTCAAGGCTGTATATTGTTACCCTGCTTATTTAACTTCTATGCAGAGTACATCATGAGAAACACAGGGCTGGAAGAAGCACAAGCTGGAATCAAGATTGCTGGGAGAAATATCAATAACCTCTGATATGCAGATGACACCACCCTTATGGCAGAAAGTGAAGAGGAACTAAAAAGCCTCTTGATGAAAGTGAAGGAGGAGAGTGAAAAAGTTGGCTTAAAGCTCAACATTCAGAAAACGAAGATCATGGCATCCGGTCCCATCACTTCATGGGAAATAGATGGAGAAACAGTGGAAACAGTGTCAGACTTCATTTTTGGGATCCAAAATCACTGCAGATGGTCATTGCAGCCATGAAATTAAAAGACGCTTACTCCTTGGAAGAAAAGTTATGACCAACCTAGATAGTATATTCAATAGCAGAGACATTACTTTGCCAACAAAGGTCTGTCTAGTCAAGGCTATGGTTTTCCAGTGGTCATGTATGGATGTGAGAGTTGGACTGTGAAGAAAGCTGAGCGCCGAAGAATTGATGCTTTTGAACTGTGGTGTTGGAGAAGACTCTTGAGAGTCCCTTGGACTGCAAGGAGAACCAACCAGTCCATTCTGAAGGAGATCAGCCCTGGGATTTCTTTGTAAGGATAGATGCTGAAGCTGAAACTCCAGTACTTTGGCCACCTTATGCAAAGAGTTGACTCATTGGAAAAGACTCTGATCCTGGGAGGGATTGGAGGGAGGAGGAGAAGGGGATGACAGAGGATGAGATGGCTGGATGGCATCACGGACTCTATGGATATGAGTCTGAGTGAACTCCGGGAGTTGGTGATGGACAGGGAGGCCTGGCGTGCTGCGATTCTTGGGGTCACAAAGAGTCAGACATGACTGAGCGACTGAACTGGTCTGAACTGAAAATGAGCTTGTCTTTTATGCAGTTAAAGAATACAGATAAGTTGTTTTATAGAAAAATGTTCAACTTGGATTTGTCTCATGGCTTCAGGTTATTTATTTATCATCAGTCAGACTACTACAAAAAGTACGTGCCCCTCTCAGAATATTACATCTGGATATAATTATGTCCATTTGCCCCTCAGTAGTGATTTTACTTGTGATCAGAGTGTTGACTGGTTTATTCACTGTATAGTTACTGTTTTTCTCCTTACGTTTAATAAGCAATCTGCAGGGAGGTCCTAGTGTTTTGTTCTTTATGAAAAGATAAGTACAGTGGGACTTCCTTGGCAACCCAGTGCAGTGCAGGGGGTGTGGGTTCGATCCCTGGTCAGGGAGCTAGATCTCACATGCCTTGAGGCCAAAACACCAAAACATAAAACAGAAGCAATATTGTAACAAATTCAATAAAGTTTTAAAAAATTGGCCTCACCAAAATAAAAAAAAGATAAGTATAGTAATATATCTTTCATTTGTATGAAAGATTTCTAGTTTGCCAGGCATTTTTATACATACCTTATTTTATTGCTCTTTTAAAAAAATTGCTTTTATTGTACTTCGCTCTGTTACATTTTTTACAAATCAAAGGTTTGTGGCAACACTGTTGAGCAAGTCTGTTGGTACTATTTTTCCAATAGCATTTGCTAGCTTCATGTCTTTTTTGTTACATTTTGGTAATTCTCACAATATTTCAAACTTTTTCATTATTATTATTATATTTGTTATGGTGATGTGTAATCAGTGATCTCTGATGTTAACTGATATGACTTGCTGAAGGCTCAGTTGATAGTTAGCATTTTTTAGCAATGAAGTTTTTAAGACAACTTTTTATTGAAATATAGTTCATTTAAAGTATTTTTAAATTAAGGTATGCACATTTCTTTTAGATATGCTGTTGTACACTTAATAGATTACAGGATCACATAAACATAACTTTTATATGCACTGGGCAATGAGAAAAATTTGTGTGACTCGTTTTATTGTGATACTCACTTTATTGTTGTGGTCTGGAACTGAACTTTCAGTATGTCTTAGGTATGCCTGTATTTTATGACCTTATTTTAATCTTTATGGCAGTAGTACATATTTTATAGTTCTGGAAACTAAGACTCGGAAACATAGCTAATAAGAGGCAGCATTGGAATTCAAACCCTTAAAGTTTTCTTAAGACTGTTTTTTATACTAGCTACAGTTGCCCTCTAAGTTGGTAGATTGACTGTTAACTTAGGGCATGGTCTGTGTCTTGTCTCCTGTGTTGTCCGTGCCTGGGACGGTTGAGTGAATAATTAACACACAGGCAGGAGTTGCTCTCTGACATTAGGGTCTTACATGGTAAGAGTTCTAATGTAATTGTATTTGTTCACATTTTATACTTGTATATATAAATGTAAGCATATGGATAATGTGTGTGTATGTTGTTGCTCAGCCACTAAGCTGTGTCTGACTCTTCGCGACCCCATGGACTGCAGCACATCAGGGTCCTCTGTCTTCCACTGTTTCCCAGAGTTTGCCAGAATTCCCACTGTTTTCTTGAATTCATGTCCATTGAGTCAATGATGGTATTTAACCATCTATCCTCTGGCACCCCCTTCTCCTGTAAGTATGTAATAATCTATATGTAGTTGCTTAAAGCTTGTGAAAGGTTTTTCTGAAGCTTTGCATAACTCTAGGTAAGATTTTTTTTTTTAGATTAAAAAGTACATGGATTTGTCTTTGATGAAGAAAATTTGGAGCTTTCTTTTTCTTGGCTGTGCCACATGGCTTGTGGGATCTTAGTTCCCTGACTAGGGATTGAACACGCCCTCAGCAATGAGAGTGTGGAGTCCTAACCATTTGGACTGCTAGGAAATTCCCCCACATTTGGCTTTCTCAAAGGCATTAGGTGATAAAGATAAGTGAGGCAGATTTTCTGATATCAGTTCAATTCTTTTTTTAATCATTAAGCAAATCTTTAAGATTGGGGTGATTGGAGGAATGTAGTGTATTACTAGAATGTAGTATTGGTTAAGTGATCTCTTGACCTGGTTAATTGGTGGATGCTGGGCCCTATCCAGATTCACCTTTTCTCCTGTTTTACCTCTGACTTTCCACCTTCCATTCTTGGTTAAAGCCGGAGGGACTTGGGCATAGAACCTTGATTAGGACACACGTTCTCCCTTGGCTTCAATTATTGGGACCCTACTAGGTATCTAGAACCATGCTGGATATTGAGGTTAAAATGGTGAATCTAGATAGATGTAGTTGTTGTCATGGAGCACAATTCAGAGGTGATGAACTATTATATCCCTTTGTCTGTTAGTCATTTATATATTTAAATCGAATATTTCTAAGAAAATCTTATTTATATCACCTGAAATTTTCCTGGCCAGAGAGAAAATTCTTGAGACCCTTAATGGATTGTGTAAGTATAGAATTTGATACTGAAAACTACACAGTAAGTGTGTTCTGAAAATTGATAACTTTAATTTCAATTGAAGTCTTTTATTAAAGCCTAACCTAAGTAAATTACAGATACTATAAAGACTGCTATTTGCCTCCTATGGGGTTTTATGAATAGTTACTAGAAGTAGTGTCTTGGAAGTTATATGTATTACTTGATTCTTTGACATTCCCCTGTCTTCCCCCTCACTCAAAAAACTTTAATGTTACACAAGCAGATGCATGTATTTTTTTTTTTAACTCTTATTTTGAGGTAGAGCCTTACAGAAAGTTGCAGAAATAGTAGGGCCCTGAATAGTACTTTTCACTCAGTTTCCCCAATATTGATATCTTAGATAATTGTCATACAATAGGAATATGAGGAAATTGATACTGAGACATTACTGTTAACTAGAGTTTCCAATATGTAATGTTAACCATATGTTAACATTACTGATAACAGAATTTCCCTGATGGCTCAGGAGGTAAAGAATCCACCTGTAATGCAAGGGACGCAGAAGACATGGGTTTGATCCTTGGGTTGGGAATATCCCCTAGAGAAGGAAATGGCAACCACTCCAGTATTCTTAGCTGGAGAATCCCACGGACAGAGGAGCCTGGTGGGCTACAAACAGTCCAGTGGGTTGCAAAGAGTCAGACGTGACTGAGCGACTAAGCATAGTACTGTTAACTAGAATACAGGCCAGGTACTGATGTTATCTGCGTTTCTTTGTATGTGTGTAGTTCTGTACAGTTCTAGCCCATCTATATATTTAACCACTACTGCAGTCACAGTACAGAACTGTTCCATCACCACAGAACTCCCTAGTGCTACCTCTTTCTTTGTGTCCACAGCCCATCCCCTCATCCTTCGTTTGTCATTTTGAGAATGTTGTATGAGTGAAAGTATAGTGTGTAACCTTTTGAGATGCATGCTTTAAAAATATAATTTGTTTCAATTCTCAATGTAAAATAAACTTCTAAAAGGTGATGGTAGGAAAAACAGATTTTGAATCTACCACCCTAATACAGTCATCATTCTGATTTTTTAATACCCCATTTTATATGATGTTTTATATCATATTTATAGTGTATGCTTAATTTTGTTTGCTTTTTAAATATTTTTTGGCTGTGCTGTGTAGCATGTGGTATATTAGTTCCCAGGAACGAACCCATGCCCAGTGCAGTGGAAACGTGAAGTCTTAACCACTGGATTGCCAGAGAATTCCCTTGTATGATTTTTTTAAGCTTAACATTATTTCTGTGCAATCATCATATATAATTTTTGCTGTTATAAGGAATATTGCAGAAAACACTTAAAAGCATGTATTTTTCTTCATGTTTTTAGTCATTTTCTTAGAGCAGATTCCCAAATATGTGATATTGGAGTCACAGGATATGAGGGTTTACTAATCCTGAGAATTTGGTCAAATTGCTTTTCAAAAGGGTGGTATTACTAGTACTGTTTCACTGTATCTTTGTTAGATTGGATACTAGGGTTAACTTTTACTCCCTAACTTAAGGTGAAAAAGGTACGTCTGTGTTCTAATTTTAGAGTGCATTTCTTTATGTAACAGTTTGTCTGTGAAGAGTACAATTGATCGTAACATCAAAATGCGGTGAACATTTAAGCGGTGAACTTTTAAAAATGTGATTTCGGTTTTAAGTAATTTGGAAAAGCTTTTTAGTATCTGTGCCAGTGTTCAGCAGTTCTGTGCAGGAGGTTGAGTCACCAGCTCCTTCTCTTTACTTTGCCTGTAACCTCTTCAATTTATAGGTTTATTACCTACAGAATGATTACCAGTTTCTGCTTTGCTTCCTCTGGCCTCTACCATGATCTGGCTAATCTCCTCAGTCTGGATCTTTGACCTTTCCCTCTATCTGTTAACTCTTCCCAGAGCACTGCTCCCTCCACTGGCACCACACCAGCACCTCATTCACTTTACCTGCTTGCTTGTCAGCCTTAGGTGCTGGGTCATGCTGATGCATTAATACATTCCTTGGATTACCATAATATTATCCTTACAGTGTAACCCTGAGAGCCTGCAGTCTCAGGACTACTGGACATCTTCACTTTTTCAGTGGGTACCACAGAAGTTACATGGGTAATCATGTGTGGAGTATGTAAAATATACCCAAATACAAAAAAGAGCAGAATAATGAGGAAATTATGTACCTTTTACTTTTCTCTTTTGAAAGAAAGCATTGCTATATTCTTTGAGTAGTAGTCAGACTATCAGGAGTACTAACAAAACCCTTAAAACAGAAGTTTTAAGTAGAATGTCATTAATGCCAACACTTTGCTTTTAGTTGTCACAGTATTCCTACAAATTTTTGAGGTAACTACATGTGAAGATCTCATAAGAGTTGTTGAGTAGGAGATTGGACAAGTTGGTTAGCAGGGGATCATAAAAAGTGATATATATTTTTAATTTTTAACTTGAATAGACATTCTTTCACCACTTTTTTCCCCATAGGGTCAGGGTTTTTCTTTATGGATGGATCTTTCATTCGAGTTCTGGATTGTCTTTTTAGAATAATCCATACCTATGAGGCATTTATCTATGAAGTATCCCTTTCTAACAAAACAGAATTTAAAGGCAGTTTTAATGTTTTACATAAAATCCTTCTACAGTTTTAGGCTTTTTCCACTATTCTTTTAAAGCTGTTTTTTACATACATCTAAATCCATAATAACTTCAGAAAATAATTAGCCTTTGAATCTTTTTGAACTTTTCAACATAATTTTCAGAGAAACAACCCCTTTCACGCTCATAATTCATCAGTTTACATAATCTTAAATTACATAATTACAATAACAAGTACAGTTGGCTTACGTGAATTTGGGAACAAACAGCTGGCTCTTGTTAAGCATCCAGCTCATTTGGTGAGAGTGGAAGGTTGAGGACACAATGAGAAAGCGGGTGACTCAGAGGACTACCAGGTGCAAGTAGTCGGCCTGTGATGAACATCAGGAAGTGATTTATGGAGGAATTTCAGTTCTTTATTTCTCTAAGTTGATAAAGTAGAGGTCTGTTAAATGAGTTTCTACTGAATTATTATTCTGATTTCTGTCATTTAAAAATAATTCTTATTTATTTTATTTTTGGCTGTGCTGGGTCTTCCTTGCTTTGTGTGCTCTCTAGTTGCGGTGAGCAGGGGCTGCTATTCATTGTGGTGCACCGGCTTCTCATTGTGGCGGCTTCTCTTGTTGCGGTGCACAGGCGCTAGGGCATAAAGGCTTCCGTAGCTGTGACACACAGACTCAACAGCTGTGGCGTATGGGCTTAGTTGTTCTGCAGCAAGTGGGATTTTCCTGGACTAGGGATTGAACCCGTGTCCTCAGCATTAACAGGTGGATTCTTAACCATTGTGCCTACAGGGAATTCCTTATGTCTGTTTTATAGAGGAAAGCGGCGAGGCTTCAGAAAGTTAAGTAAGATTCCCTAGATCAGGCAGGTAAGTGATGGAGCCGTAGGACTAAGGAACAAATTGGAGTTACGAACACACTCTCAGAATGGAAATCATTCGTATGGAGGGGACTTACTGTACAGTAATAGGTTTATAACACTTTTTCACACAAATAATACATGAAAAATAAACAGAGAAAATAGTACAACAGCTGGCATCCAGGGGCCAGCGTTGAGGGAACAGGCAAGGAGGTGCTATTGCACTCTGAATAGCATTATACAGGAAAGTACACAAAAGCACAACCACTTGTCGCGGATGCACACACCTGACCGTGTGTGCCAGACCCATGAGCTAACTTACATGATTGGACGTGTGAACACACATTTGCATCTTTGAGAGCTCACAAGGTGAAGGTCTGTACCAAGGGTACTTAGGTATTAGGTCTGCATGAAGCTCAAATATAGCATGTCCTTTTACCTCCTGTGCAGGTGCTAGATGCTTTTTAGGTCTTCTTGTTTACCCAGTCATTAGATATTCTGGAGTGCTCTTTGGGTATGTTTGGGGTAGTGTTTTTAGTTATTCCACATCTTGGGCCCTTCTTTCATTTTTCTCCTTAATGTTTGTTTTGTACTAACTAAAAAATGAAGGTGCATCCCAAGGTGAAAATTAGGCTTATAATTGTTTGTTTTTATCTTATATTGGCTCTGTGTATGTGAGAACAAGACTAAAATCTTGCAGTGTTGTAACTGCTGAGATAACCGTGAAATAAGGGAATGTAAAAGGGAAAAATGAAGTGGGAGCAGACATAAACTTTGCTCTTTCTTCTGTTAAATTTCATTCTTAGTTTGGAATCTAAACAATCATCTTTATCCCTATCATTGTTTCATGGAGCATCAGTAGAGCCATTAGAATTTAAAGAAAAGGATATATGTACACATATGCATATATATAATTAATGTAAAAAGTTATATTTCTGACAGTATGTGATAGGCTATTTAAATCTTGAAAATAGCTTAAATAACTTTCAGTTCTACCCTAGGTGTTACTCGACTCAGGATTGAAAACCACTGATATGAATTTAAATGTTTATTTGTGTAGTTGTTAACTTGTAACTTTCATATGATTATAACTAATATTATGATAAGTAGTACTGTTGAGTTGTTTATTAAGTGCCTTGGACTCTCTTTAGCCGTAGTAAATAGTTTACTAGTAAATACAAAGTAATACAGAACAAAAATGAAAATTATCAGTTGATAACATTCTTTTCCATTTTCTTTGTAAATGTCAGGATATGTAAACTCCACATATTAATTCTAAGGCACTTTTCCCTCCTCCTTTCCTAAGTGTAACTCTATTTTGTGATTTTCTTTTTCTTTTTTGACATTAGTCTGAATGTTTGAATATGGCAAAGGAATATACTGAATTTTTTTATATGCCAGCTAGCATCTTGCACTTACTGAGATAATATATTTTAGAGTTGTAGAAGAATAATCGGAGAAGGCAATGGCACCCCACTCCAGTACTCTTGCCTGGAAAATCCCATGGATGGAGAAGCCTGGTAGGCTGCAGTCCATGGGGTCGCTAGGAGTCGGACACAACTGAGCGACTTCCCTTTCACTTTTCACGTTCATGCATTGAAGAAGGAAATGGCAACCCACTCTAGTGTTCTTGCCTGGAGAATCCCAGGGATGGGGGAGCCTGGTGGGCTGCCGTCTCTGGGGTCGCACAGAGTCGGACACGACTGAAGTGACTTAGCAGTAGCAGCAGAAGAATAATTGGTTATGACAACAAACCTTTGGGCTACGTTATTTGATTTAAAAATATGTGTATTTATTGGTTGTGCTGGGTCTTTGTTGCTGCATGGGTTTTTCTCTAGTTGCAGTAAGCGGGAACTACTCTCTAGTGGCAGTGTGCAGGCTTCTCTTCTGTTGTGGGCACAGACTTTTCATTGTGGTGGCCTCTCTTGTTATGGAGCATAGGTTCTAGGGTGCTTGGGCTTCAGTAGTTGCAGCTCAAGGGCTCAGTAGTTGCTGTGCCCAATCTCTAGAGCACAGGCTCAATAGTTGTGGCACATGGGCTTAGTTGCTCTGCTGCATGTGCGATCCTCCCAGACCAGGGATCAATCCTGTGTCCCCTGCATTGACAGGTGGACTCTTCACCAATGAGCCACCAGTGAAAGTGAAGTCGCTTGGTCGTGTCCAGCTCTCTGCAACCCCATAGATTGTAGCCTACCTTGCTTCTCCCTCCATGGGGTTTTCCAGGCAAGAGTACTAGAGTGGGTTGCCATTTCCCTTTCCAGGGGATCTTTGCAACCCAGGGATTGAACCCAGGTTTCCTGCATTATGGGCAGATGCTTTACTGTCTAAGCCACCAGGGAAGCCTTGATTGATTTTTTTTTTTTAAAGACAAGTCATTAAGACTATAAAATTTAAATGGTACATAGTGATATAGTTGTGTGAAGAGATGGTCAAGTCATAAATTTCATAGTGTTGTTAATGAGACCCCCAAATGATATTTTTTTTAACAAAAAATAAATAATCCTCTTCCTAAATGTTATTGTGTTATTACTCCCTTTCAGCATTTTCCCCCCTATTTTTCTGGTTTTATAATTGGAGGCTAAGATTGTAATAAAGTTGAATCAGAGGAACCAGATTAGTATTAGTGGCTGTTACATTAATTGTTCTTTTTATCTAGTGGCAAAACCAAAAATCCTATGAAATAACATTTTAAAAACAAGGTTGAAAAAGAGTTTGAATTGTTTCTTTCAATTGCTTGAGTTTTAATTACTGACGCAGTGCTATGTTTGCTATTACTTGGAAATCTGAGATAAAGAGAAAAATTCTGTTAGAAAAATGGTATCTTAAATGTTCTTTTGCCATCTGAAACATTCCCCATGACTTTGTCTTCCCCTTCTTTTTTTTTAACTCCTTTTTGGATTTTAATGATTTTGGCACTTCTTAGATTTACAAAATATTTCTGATGCGTGTAGCCATTTGAGATCTAGAACCTAATCAGAAATTTCAACTAGATAGTTTTTTTTCCCCCCTTTTGGCAAAGCAGTTTTAGAGTGCTGATGAATTATACTGCATCCAGTTTTATTTCTGTAATAAAGGTTGCCTTGGGTAAGATAAATTTTTCACTTATTTCTTTACCTGTTATACTTTGTTTTGATTGATGCAGAGTTGCCATAGTTGTACCCATTCTTACTGAAGAGGAAATGAGCCCTCGACCCTTGTGTATTGACTATTGGTAGTGGCCTCTAGTAACTAGCCCTTGGGCTTCTCTTGTGGCTCAGCTGGTAAAGAATCTGCCTGCAATTCGGGAGACCTGGCTTCGATTAATTGATGCAGAGTTGCCATAGTTGTACCCATTCTTACTGAAGAGGAAATGAGCCCTCGACCCTTGTGTATTGACTATTGGTAGTGGCCTCTAGTAACTAGCCCTTGGGCTTCTCTTGTGGCTCAGCTGGTAAAGAATCTGCCTGCAATTCGGGAGACCTGGCTTCGATTCCTGTGTTGGGAAGATTCCCTGGAGAAGGGAAAGGCTACCCACTCCAGTATTCTGGCCTGGAGAATTCTATGGGCTGTATAGTCCATGGGGTCACAAAGAGTCAGACACGACTGAGTGACTTTCACTTCACTAGTAACTAGCCCAGAGCCTCAGTCCTAATTAACATTGCCTACAGATGGTTCAAAATTGGCAAGGGTGTATGTCAAGGCTGTTTATTGTATAGCTTATATAATAAGCTTACTTAACTTACAGAGTACACCATGTGGAGTGCTGGGATGGATGACTCACAAGGTGGAATCAAGATTGCTGGGAGAAATATCAATAACCTCAGATATGCAGGTGATACCACTCTAATGGCAGAAAATGAAGAGGAACTAAAGAGTATATTGATGAGGGTGAAAGAGGAGAGTGGAAAATCTGACTTAAAACTCAGTATTCAAAGAACTAAAGTCATGGCATCCAGTCCCATCCTTTCATGGCAATTAGATGGGAAAAAAAGTGGAAGCAGTGTCAGATTTTATTTTCTTGGGCTCCAAAATCACTGCAAATGTTGACTGCAGCCATGAAATTAAAAAACACTTGCTCCTCAGAAGAAAAGCTATGACAAACCTAGACAGTGAATTAAAAAGCAGCAACATCACTTTGCCAACAAAGGTCTGTCTAGTCAAAGCTTGGGGGAAGGCAATGGCACCCCACCCCAGTACTCTTGCCTGGAAAATCCAATGGATGGGGTAGCCTGGTGGGCTGCAGTCCATGGGGTCGCTAACAGTCGGACAGACTGAGCGACTTCACTTTCACTTTTCTCTTTCATGCATTGGAGAAGGAAATGGCAACTGACTCCAGTGTTCTTGCCTGGAGAATCGCAGGGATGGGGGAGCCTGGTGGGCTGCCGTCTATGGGGTCACACAGAGTTGGACACGACTGAAGTGACTTAGCAGCAGCAGCAGTCAAAGCTTTGGTTTTTCCAGTAGTCTTTTATGGATGTAAGAGTTGGGCCATAAGGAAGGCTGAGCCCTGGAGAATTGACACTTTTGAACTATGGTGCTGGAGAAGACTCTTGAGAATCCCTTGAACAGTAGGGAGATCAAACCAGTCAATCCTAAAAGAAATCAACCCTGATTATTCATTGGAAGGACTGATGCTGAAGCTGAAGCTCCAATACTTTGGCCACCTGATTCGAAGAGCAGACTTATTGGAAAAGACCCTGATGCTGGAAAAGATTGAAGGCAGGAGGCGCAGGGGGTGGCAGAGGATTAAATGGTTAGATAACATTTTTGATTAAATGGACATGAATTTGAGCAAATTCCGGGAGATAGTGAAGGACAGGGAAGCCTAGTGTGCTGCAGTTCATGTCGTTGCAAAGAGTGGGACATGACTTAGCAACTGAACAACAACAGCAGATGAGGAAAGTAAAACTGTTTATGCATCAGAGGATCAGAGAAAATTGTCTAAATTCTTTAATAAAATTTTAACTCCTTTATTTTATTTTTGGCTGTGCTCGGTCTTTGAGGGGCTACTCGCAAGTTGAAGTGTGAAAATTTCTCATCGTGTGGGCTTCTCGTTGCAGAGCACGGACTCTAGGCTCATGGGCGTAGGTGCAGCACATCGGCTTAGCTGCCTTGTGATGTGGGGTCTTCCCAGAGCAGGGAGTGAACCCGTGTACCCTGAGTTGGCAGGTGGATTCTTAATCACTGAACCACCAGAGAGGCTCAACTTACTCATTTTTAATAAAAGGGTAATATATGTACATGATTTAAAACTTAAAGCTGCAAAAGAGTTTTCACTGTGAAAGCAGGCCTCATTCCCTACCTTCCTGTCTACTAGGTCCCCTCCCCTGAGGCAACTACTGTTTGTAGCAAGTTTCTTCCTACATTTACAGTCATATCTGCTCTTTTTATTGGTTGCATAGTATTCATTGTCTTGAATATACTGTACATTCCCTTTTTGGTTGACATGTAGCTTCTTTTGCTTTTATAAATAATTCAGCAGAGTATTGTATACATATATCACACCTGTGTAAATAAATCAGTATTAAATTTTAGAAGTAAAATTTATTTGCCAAAAAAATCTGTGCATTAAAACTTTGATAGGCATTTCCAAATTATTCTTCATGTTAAATTGATTTCTGAAGTTAGAATATTGGTATTATCATATGTTCTTTGCAAAAGTATGGTCTCTAGTTGTTGCTGTGCTCTTTATAACCAGATTTATTTTCTTTCTTTTTATTAATTATCTGGTTGTAAGCATAGTAAATAGCCATCATAGTCAACAGAAGAGTCCAAAATGCAGTATTTGGATGCAGTCTCAAAAACGACAGAATGATCTCTGTTCATTTCCAAGGCAAACCATTCAGGGTCACAGTAATCCAAGTCTTCCCTACCCAGTAATGCTGAAGAAGGTGAAATTGAACAGTTCTATGAAGACCTATAAGACCTTCTAGAACTAACACCCAAAAAAGATGTCCTTTTCATTCTAGGGGACTGGAATGCAAAAGTAAGGAGTCAGAAAATACCCGGAGTATCACGCAAATTTGGCATTGGAGTACAGAATGAAGTAGGGCAAAGGCTAATAAGCGTTTTGCCAAGAGAATGCACTGGTCATAGCAAACACCCTCTTCCAACAACGTGAGAACACTCTACACATGGACATCACCAGATGGTCAATACTGAAATCAGATTGATTATATTCTCTGCAGCCAAAGATGGAGAAGTTCTATACAGTCAGCAAAAACAAGACTGGGAACTCCTTATTCCCAAATTCAGACTGAAATTGAAGAAAGTAGGGAAAACTACTAGACCATTCAGGTATGACCTAAATCAAATATCTTAAAATTGTACAGTGGAAGTGAGAAATAGATTCAAGGGATTAGATCTGATAGAGTGCCTGAAGAACTGTGGATGGAGGTTCATGACATTGTACAGGAGGCAGGGATCAAGACTATCCCCAAGGAAAAGAAATGCAAAAAGGCAAAATGGTTGTCTAAGGAGGCCTTTATTGACTATGCCAAAGCCTTTGACTGTGTGGATCACAATAAACTGTGGAAAATTCTGAAAGAGATGGGAATACCAGACCACCTAACCTGCCTCTTGAGAAATCTGTATGCAGGTCAGGAAGCAACAGTTAGAACTGGACACGGAACAACAGACTGGTTCCAAATAGGAAAAGGAGTACGTCAAGGCTGTATACTGTCTCCCTGCCTATTTAACTTATATGCAGAGTACATCATGAGAAACGCTGGACTGGAAGAAACACAAGCTGGAATCAAGATTGCTGGGAGAAATATCAATAACCTNGGGTTCAGTCCCTAGGCTGGGAAGATTCCCAGGAGAAGGAAATGGCAACTCACTACAGTATTCCTGGCTGGGAAATGCCGTGGACGGAGGAGCCTGGCGGGCTACAGTCCATGGGGTCACGAAAAGTTGGATGCGACTGAACGACTTAACAACAGCCAGCAAATCACAGGAATGAAAACAGGATACAGTGAGGAGGAAATTATTTAAGAAATAACAAAGAAGAGTTTCCTAGAACCTGAGAGGGGGCTTTCCTAGAAGATAATATTTTCTAGATTAAAAGGGTCTACCTTGGACCCTGCCTGAAGTCTGAAAATGAGCCAGTCCAAGGACGTCACTGCAGAATCTCAGGACCCCACAAAGGAGAAGACCCCAGACATTTCCAGGGGTGAGCCAGCCATTCACAGGTCAAGACTCCAGGACAGAATGGCACTAATCACCCATCCTTGTACTAGGCCTGGAAGGTGGGAGACAGTGAAGCAGAGCTTTCAAAACTCCAAGGAGCAGTGATTCTGGTCCTGGAATTCTGTCTCCAGCCAGAAAATCAGCCAAGTGTGTGGATGGAGAAAAGGCTTGTTAGGATGTGTGAGATTTGCGGAAATTTGTCAGGAAGCCGCTGCAGGGTATAGCCTCTAAAACGGGGGAGGGAACCATAGAAGAAGAATTGGGATTCAGAAAACAAGGGCAGGGCAGGGCATTTCCTTGGGAAGAACGGACAGACACCCTGACATGTTTGGCTGTATAAATGGGAGATTTACACTAACAAATTTCAGAGTTTGAAAGTATGGTAGTAATAAATAGTTAAATGTACACACACACACAACCCTGGTACAACGGAAAGCTCCAAAGAAAATGTGTAAGAAACAAAAAAACAAATAGCTTGCACTGTGACTCAGCTGTGAACAGCGTTTACGAGCATCATTCTGTAAACACTGGACTGCGGTAACCAATTTATGTGGAAACTTTATTGATGCTGAGAGAATAGGAAGCCAGGAAACATGTATGAGTGAGGTGGGGGCACAACGAGTGAGGAGGGCGCTGTTTGAGGACAGACTTGGCATCTCAGGCTGGGGAGCCCGGAGGCAACGCCTAAACGGAAGATGCTGGGAAAAGCAGCAGAAGCGTGTTGTCTGGAGACAGAAAAGGGAGAAACCAAGGATATGCTCAACTGGTGCAGGTGGGCTGCCTCCCAGGTGCAGAGTGTGCTCAGAGGCTCTGCCGCTCTTCAAATAATCTTGTAGAACCTCCGCGGGACTTCAAAATTGCACATAGGTAACTTGTGCTGGAACAGACTCTTGAGAGTCCCTTGGACTATGAGGAGATGAAACTAGTCAATCCTAAAGGAAATCAAGCCTGAATATTTATTGGAAGGACTGATACTGAAGCTGAAGCTCTAATACTTTGGCTACCTGATATGAAGAGCCAACGCATTGGAAAAGACCCTGATGCTGGGAAAGATTGAGGGCAAGAGAAGAGGACGACAGAGGGAGGATGAGATGGTTGGATGGTATCACCAACTCTATGGACATGAGTTTGAGCAAACGCTGGGAGATGGTGAAGAACAGGAAGCCTGGCATGCTGCAGTCCATGGGGGTCGCAGAGCTGGGCATGACTCAGTGACTGAATAACAACGTACATTATTGGGATAGAAAAGCCCCAGATAGCTAAGTTAGGAATGATAGGGACATCGCTCTCCAAGGACACTCAGGGGCCAGGGTGAGGACTCAGATGGGGCAGGTGATGCAGGTGAGTCAGGTGTGGGCATCCTGACTGCAGGCTGGGGTGGAGTGACCCTTCAAGGGCTCCTCCCTCCTTCCAGGGACCTACAGACCTCACTTTGGGGAACCTAACATTCCCTTGGGAAACAACTGCTCTCCAATCACAGGACTGGTCTATTGCTGCAAAAAAAAAAAAAAAAAAAAAAGGTAAGAGTGTGTTTCAAGGGTAGGGCATATGGATCATAATTAGAATTAATGAGTAAAAATTCCAGTGTTAGTCTGGGCAGCTTGAGGATTCATTACAGATTCGCTGAAAGAGATTCGAGTTCATTAAAAGTTAAATGTTCTTATTCCTCTGGACGTTGCTCTCAGTTAGTGACATGAGGGTCTCCATTCTCCAGCGCGTCCTGGGCTGAAGCTAAAGCAGGTTAAGTATTGTCTCATCTCCTGGTGCCCCAGCCGTCCTAGAAGCCGTGCTCAATTTCCATGATGAAACCTCTCTAATCCTCTCTGTTTCCCCTCAGGCTGGCTGCAGGCTCTCAACTCTGAATTTTTAATTAAGCTTGAGCTGGTGATGCACATGCAGTTCCGCAATCCCTGAGACGCCAGTGGTTTTTCTGCGCTTCTTTCGATGGCCTTTTCCAGCAAGGCCTGGGGTATAGTTCTCCAAGAGATGAATGAAGGGGGCTCAGGGTAGAGGAAGAGAGAGAGGTGGTTATCATGGTCAAAGGCCCCGGGACAAAGCCAATTCTCTTCTCTGCTGGTTATTTGCAGGCGTCCCACCACATGGTCCCATTTTCTGCCTCCACTGTGCTTTGAGACCCAGGATCTAGGCTTTCTAGGCTCCTTTGCTTGTCCCCTGGCTTCTTGACCTCTGGTTAGCTCTGGGGTCAGCAGGGGAGGATGGTGGGCAGTAGACAAGGGTCTCTGGCGCCAAATTCTCTCAGGGCCTCACTGCATGCTCCCCCTGCTGACCCATCAGCTCCCCAGATGCCAGTCACCACGGGAAACCCCTCCACACCCCCTGAATAGCTATTTGATTAAACTCACTTCACTTAGACTTTGTGACTGGGCCATCTGTTTCCTGCCAAGACCCGAGCTGATAAGCGTCTGGTTTTAGCAGTGTCGTCTACTTGTCTCTAGGTCTCCCCACCAACTTATGAGTCCCCAAGGGCAATGGCTCTGACCTACTCACCCGTGTGTCCCAGGAGCTAGAACACGGGCTGGCGTCCACAGGCATTCAAGGCATACGTGACAAATGAAAGACGTGGCTGCTAGGGAGTGTCTGCATGTGGTGCTGAATTTCAGAGAAACCCTGAAGCTATCAACATACGCAGACTCGGAAACAAGAGTGGAGACTATGACTGAGAAAGGAATATTTACCACTGTGCTATTTCACAGTCACTAATGTTTTTTTACGATTTATTTTTCTTTTGAACTTTTTATTTTGTATTGGGGGGTATACAGATGGTATACCCTGGTGGCTCAGATGGTAAAGAATTTGCCTGTAATGTGGGAGACTTGGGTTTGATCCCTGGGTTGGGAAGCTCCCCTGGAGGAGGGCATGGCAACCCACTCCAGTATTCTTGCCTGGAGAATCCTCCTGGGCAAAGGAGCCTGGCGGGCGACATTCCATGGGGTCACAAAGNAATGTGGGAGACTTGGGTTTGATCCCTGGGTTGGGAAGCTCCCCTGGAGGAGGGCATGGCAACCCACTCCAGTATTCTTGCCTGGAGAATCCTCCTGGGCAAAGGAGCCTGGCGGGCGACATTCCATGGGGTCACAAAGAGTCAGACACAACTGAGTGACTAGGAACAAAGCCGATTAACAATGCTATGATAGTTCAGGTGAATAGCAAAGGTACTCTGCGATACACATACATGTGTCCACTCCCCCAACCCCCTCCCATCCACGCTGCCACGTAACACTGGGCAGAGTTCCCTGTGCTGTACAGTAGGTTCTTGTTGGTTATCCAGTTTAAATGTAGTAGCGTGCACATGACCATCCCAAACGCAACATCCCTTGTATGTGGAACCTAAAAAGAAATGATACAAATGAACTTACAAAACAGAAGGAGGCTCAGAAAAGAAACTTATGGTTGCCAGGGGTGGGGGTTGGGGAGGAAAAGGAATAGTTAAGATTTTTTTAAAATGTGGATCATTTTAAAAATCTTTATTGAATTTATTACAATATTGTTTTTGTTTTGGCTGAGAGGCATGTGGAATCCTAGCCCCCTGATCAGGGATGGAACCTGAACCCCGTGCATTGGAAGGTGAAATCTTCACCACTGGACTGCCAGGGAAGTCCTGTCACTAATTGCTTAGGCCAAGCCCTTTTCCACTCCAGACATGAACGTCAAGACTATCTACAACCTACTAGCCTCTACAACCAACTTCACAGACTCTCACCTGAAGATACTGGATAAACGTGTGAAACAGAAGCCAAGGCATGCAGAACCTAGGGTGGGTTTGGACAACAGGCCCACCATTCTGGATGCTTTCAGCCATTAACAAGACATTCCATTTCTAGGGGCTTAAACAATAAAGTTCCTTATTTATTGTTGTTGTTCAGTCACTAAGTGGTGTTCAACTCTTTGTGACCCCATGGACTGCAGCATACCAGGCTTTCCTGTCCATTACTGACTCCTGGAGCTTGCTCAAACTCATGTCCATTGAACTGGTGACGCCATCTAACCATCTTATCCTCTGTCACCTGCTTCTCCTCTTGCCCTCAATCTTTCCCAGCGTCAGGGTCTTTTCCACTGAGTTGACTGTTTGCATCAGGTGGCCAAAGGATTGGAACATCAGTTTAAGCACCAATCTTTCCAATGAATATTCAGGACTGATTTCCTTTCGGGACTGACTGGTTTGATCTCCTTGCTCTCCATTATTATCTCACACAAAATTCTGGAGGCTCAGGGTCTTCTCTGGTGCCTCAAAACATTGCCTTTTATCCTTGCTGCCCCACCAAATTCCCACATTCAGAGGCCACCACACGACAGCCACTGGCCCAGGGGCCACCTTCACACCAAAGACAGGGAAGGAGGTTCTTCTCACCTGCCTGGTTTTCTCAGCAAGGCCTCAGTACACGTACCCTCTTGTCCATTGGCCTCAGTTGGCTCTCAGGCCCATGACCTGGCCACAGAAAAGGTGGTGAACGAATGTCTGGTGTTTTCAGGCTCCATGATGAGAAGCAATCACTACCAGCAAGAAGAAGGGGCTGAGGAGGGACTATTGAATAAACAACCCACAGTGTCGGGAACACAGACCAAAGATTCAGTAGAGCACAGGTGCCGGATTCTCTGAGGGGTGCACACACACTTCATTGAGAAAGTTATCTGATGGACATACTCACACCCATTCTTCATGTGGGTTGATTTATTTGAGCAGAGTAACTCCGGAGACAGAAGCCACACCGACTTCAGGCTGCCCCTCCAGGAGATGCTCCATTGATGGCCGTGTCACAGAGAAAGACAAATGACAAGCGAATGTTTCGAGGGGCTTTAGGAGGATACACACAGATGAAAGCTGTCACAGGTCCTAAACATACACACACACTTCTATATCTGACGCGATTCTCACACTATTCCCAGCTGTATTTTCATGGTTTATTATATTTACTTGCATTTTATGTAAAGGCATCTAATACACCAGAAAAGTCAATATTTGTCAGTAATTCTGCTCTCAGTCTCCTTTTGCCAAAGTGCTGTTTAAGCAAAAAAAGACATCTCTGGGCTACAGCTTAGGGTAGAATATATCATGAAAGTCTGTGCTGTGTGCTCAGTTGTGTCTGACTCTTTGTGACCCATGGACTATAGGCAGCCAGGCTCCTCTGTACATGGGATTTTTCAGGCAGGAATATTGGAGTGGGCTGCTATTTCCTTCTCCGGGGGATCCTCCCGACCCAGGGATTGAATCGTGTCTCCTGCGTTGGCAGGTGGATTCTTTACCACTAGCGCCACCTGGGAAATTCAGTCATGAAAAGTGAGGTGCTAATATTCTCTTTTGATTAATGAAAAGATGTAAGCTTAAAAAAATTGTTTGAAAGAGGAGAAATCAAATGCTTATCAGGTTCCAAATGTGAGTCAGTTGTAGTGAGGTGGCTGAACCTAGAGCCTGTCACACAGAGTGAAGTCAGTCAGAAAGAGAAAAGCAAATATCGTATATTAATGTGTATATGTGCAATCTAGTGAAATGGTACTGATTAATTTATTTGCAGAGCAGGAGTAGAGACACAGGAGCAGAGAACAGACTTGTGGACACAGTGACAGAAGGAGAGGACGTAAGATGAGAACGTAATTGATGGAATTGAGGACGTAAGATGTTATACACGACCGCATGTAAAAGAGGCAGCTAGTGGGAAGCTGCTGTATAGAACAGGGAGCTCAGCTGAGTGCTCTGCAATGACCTAGGGGGTGATATAGGGATGGGTGGAATGGAGGCTCAAGAGGGAGGGAGTATATGTACTCACAGAGCTAACATGTACAGCAGAAACGAACACAACATTATAAAGCAGTTATCCTCCAATTAAAAATTTTAAAAGAATAAAAGAACATTTATCAGGCTCCTTCTGCAGGCTGCATATTCTGCATATAATCTCACGGCCCCAGGCGTGGGGTGCGTGCTGTGTGTATGTGTGTGATGTGTGTGTCTGGTGTGTGTGAAGCCATGTATGTGTGTGTGTGTGTGTGTGTGTGTGTGTGAAAATCTGTATGCAGGTCAGGAAGCAACAGTTAGAACTGGACATGGAACAACAAACTGGTTCCGAATAGGGAAAGGAGTATGTCAAGGCTGTATGTTGTCACCCTGCTTATTTAACTTATATGCAGAGTACGTCATGAGAAACGCAGGGCTGGATGAAGCAAATGCTGGAATCAAGATTGCCGGGAGAAATATCAATAACCACAGATATGCAGATGACTTCCACCTTTATGGCTGAAAGCAAAGAAGAACTAAAGAGCCTGTTGATGAAAGAATAAGAGGAAAGAGAAAAAGTTGGCTTAAAGCTCAACATTAAGAAAACTAAGATCATGGCATTTGGTCCCATCACTTCATGGGAGATAGATGGGGAAACAGTGTCAGACTTTATTTTATTTTTGGGGGGCTCCAAAATCACTTAGATGGTGACTGCAGCCATGAAATTAAAGGATGCTTGCTCCTTGGAAGAAAAGTTTTGACCAACCTAGACAGCATATTAAAAAAGTAGAGACATTACTTTGGCAACAAAGGTTCATCTAGTCAAGGCTATGGTTTTTCCAATAGTCATGTATGGATGTGAGAGTTGGACTATAAAGAAAGCTGAGCGCGGAAGAATCGATGCTTTTGAACTGTGGTTTTGGAGAAGACTGTTGAGAGTCCCTTGGTCTACCAGGAGATTCAACCAGTCCACTCTGAAGGAGATCAGCCCTGGGATTTCTTTGGAAGGAATGATGCTAAAGCTGAAACTCCAGTACTTTGGCCACCTCATGCGAAGAGTTGACTCATTGGAAAAGACTTGGATGCTGGGAGGGATTGGGGGCAGGAGGAGAAGGGGACGACAGAGGATGAGATGGCTGGATGGCATTACTGACTCGATGGACGTGAATCTGCGTGAACTCCAGGCGTTAGTGATGGACAGGGAGGCCTGGCGTGCTGCGTTTCCTGGGGTCGCAAAGAGTCGGATGCGACTGAACTGAACTGAACTGAAGGTGCTTTTATTCCTTCCATTTGTTTCTACTCTGCCGTACTGGGACAGGGTAAGAGAGGGAGCCAGGAAATGGGATTTTCTTTCCCTTTCTTTCAAGTACTTTCCTCTTTTACTAGTCCTTTTCACAGGATCTTGATACCTGGGATTCAGGTGTGTTGAGATGAATTACAATTTGAAGGAGATCACCAATAGGGCTGAGTATGAAAATATTTGTAATTATCAGGAAGACTTATAGATTCTGAGAGTAGAAAAGAAGTTTTCCAGTGGTAAGACAGAGAGCCATCTTTCTGTCAAGTTTTTATAGTTTGTTCTTTTTTTGAGAGGGGAGGCAACTGAGGGGGGCAGTGTTGAGGGCATTTTTAACATTGTTTTTGGGGGAGATTCTGGTAACATCTTGGCTCTATGTGTACTTTTTAAAAGAGTACTCTAACCATTCTTCCCTGAAGTGAAAACATACACTAAGGCTCTGATTTAAAGAGAGAATGTTCTGTGTATTGTATCTCAGTTGGTTTAAAGGTATCTGTGCTGGTCTCACTTGAAGTGGTAGCAATAATTCTCTTCCTATTTGATTCCATGGTGGAGCAAACCAAAGTTGACTATAGAGCTGTTGTCCTTCAGACATGTCTAAATTTCTCAGTCTATTTATGAGCATCAACAAACACTTTGTGCATACTTCTGCCATGGGTTGAATGGGTCTATTTTCCTTTAATTTAGTTTAAAACTAGTAACGGAATTCCTGAGGTTTTGAGAGGAATAGTGTTGGCAAACTTAGTTTTGAAACTAAAGGCAAATTAAGATACCAAGCAAAACAGAAGGAGACTATTACTTCAGAAAGGGATCTTAAAACTGCTGACATTTGCAAACTCAGTGTCTTATGTTTGTATAAACTTTAGATAGGAACTACTGTTTTTCTAAAATTGTTGGTTTAAAAAAAATTTTTACATTTGTGCATTTTAAAAGTTGCTTCTAACACACTTTGGGCATGCTTGAGCTCAGCTTTTTCAGCAGCATATTCAGACAGTTGAGCATCATCTTTTTTGGTCTTATTCTGTCTCAGACCATTTAAAATAGTTAAAATGGATTGTAGATGTCAGGAAGTTGGTAAACTTCTATTAAAATGTAATCTGTTTTTAAAAATTGCTTAAAGTGACCTTTGAACCTGTGAAAATATACTACCATCATCTGAATTATGAAATTTAGCTGAGTACTGCTAAGGTGAAAAATGATATCACTTGTTTTGACGTTTGTTCTTTTAAGTGTATTGTACCATTGCCCTTTGGAAGATACTAGCAGCAGGTACTCTGAAGGATTATACTAATTAAACACAGGCCTTTCCCTGATTAAATCTGTTTAATTCTAATTTTTCATGCATCTCACTAATACTCATTTGTGACTTCAACTGTTCATGTGAATTTTACCCAGGTGCTTTTTTGAGTACCTGTTGTTAAATCTCTCTACATATCTTGTTTTGTTCTTAGATATCTCTTACTATTTCAAAACTTCTTCATGACATGAGTTGTTTTTTTACATTCTTTGGTAATTTTCCACTGTGCAATGCAATGACTGCTTTATTATGTCGGGTAGATAACTTAGAACTTATTTGCCCATTTGGTCATTTAACAGATGTTTACTCAGTGCTAACTTTGTTGTAGAGGCTGAGTATGCCAGGTCCAATAAGGTAAGAACTCTGGGGTCCATTGGATCGCAGAGAGTTGGACGTGACTGAACTGAAATGAACTGCCTTCAAGTTGCTTAGACTTTGATCGGAGGTTCAGAGAATAAATCTGTTACAGTACCATGTGTCATTCATATTTTGAAGTAATCTTTGAGGGGTCCAGGGCTCTATCTCTGATAGAGAAGATTTTTGTACTCACTCTGAAGAATGGAAACTAAACATTTGTAAAGTGTCTAAAGGTTTCTGTTTCAATTTATCCTCCTAAATCCTTCAACATGAGCGTGTTATCCATTTTATACATGAGGAAACTTAGAGAAGTTACATAATTTGCTGAAAGTCATTTAGGTGATAAATTATAAAGGTGGGATTCTAATTTAGCCTTCTTCCTTTCATACCAAGATTTCTTAACTTTAGCATTATTAACTTTGGGCCAGCTTAATCTTTGTTGTGGAAAACTCTGCTATGCACTGTAGAATGTTTAGCAGTATTCCTGGCTAAGCTCCAGGGCAGGAGTATATGTAAAGAAAGGAGGCACCAGGAGCGCAAAATTTAAGGCATCACTTACTCTCAGGATCTTTTAAGTGCTAACCCAATTTTCAGTCCTCACAACATCTGAGAAAGTTTTCCCACACCAGCCTATTGATTTTAGGTCTTCATTCAGTATTGCCTGGTAACGGTATGAGGGCTAAATCCCCTAGGCATTTAGGTATTCCTTGGGAGCTGAAGAGCAGTAATGAGCAGGAGCTTTTTGCCTAATTTGTCTCTCATCTCAGAATATAAACTCTTTGGCAAAAGTGACTATTAAGAAATGGTATTCATAAGTGCTAAGTAAATACCTTCCATGTGGTACAGAGCTTAGAATCTTTAGGTGATACTTTACAAAACAAGGAAATCAGTTGCATTGAACTAGTGAAAACTTAGAGCAGAAACGGTACATTGAATATCCTCAGTCTTAATTTGCCTTGGTGGTCTAGCACTTAACTGGTGGTATTGATTAGCTGGACTGGAGCTTGCATGTTAAACACAGTCTAGGTAGTTCTTTAGAATGGAGTCTTTAAAAAATGAAGTATGTGATACAAACTTGAATTTTAGGAGTACTGAGCAATAGTGCCTAACAATTATTAATAATATTCTAGGTTTGGAGTCTTAAGTAGTTAAACTTATATTTAACTTTTTGATAAAGCATTACTATTTGACCTGTGATAATATAATTTTTTTCTTTTCTTTTTGTATTGGTAGGATTGGGGCTAGGTTACAGAAGTCCCTAAAAAGCTGGTAGAGTAGGCAGCTCTTGCGATTATAGGCAGTAGAGATCCATTAAAAATTGTCTTTCATTTCTAGACCCAAATTTAAAGGGTTTATGTGGTTAGTTCAGGCTTACTTGGATAATTCCTCCTCATAAGTTAACTTTCTTAAAGTTAACCTAATCATGGGAGTGAAATCCCATTATATTTGCATCCCCAAGGATTATACATGCCAGTACACTAGGGAGCAGGGATGTTGGGCCTTAGTTTTCTACCTGTACAGGCAGTCCCCATTGTGTGGCTGACAATAAGTGTTGCAGTTGCCTCTATTGTGTCAGTCCTCCTCAGTACCTTTATCAGTGGTCTACAAATCGTGAGCTTTTGCAGCAATGGTAGTAGCTTTCCCTTTGGGCTCCTAAGAGGAGTTTGGGCAGAAGTAGCTAGCAGGAAGTGGCCAAGTAGTGCTAGGAGTGATATGGGTAATGGTGGTTCAGATGTGTTATATCAATGAGCAATGTAGCCCGTAAGTTCTTATTTATATTTAAAAATACACAGATCTCTGTTACATCTAAACAAGAATACCGCATAAAAGACTCGTAGTGGAACATAAAAGTTCTTATTAGACATGGAACTATGTTTCTGCCAATAACTCGATGTTTTGAGGACAGATAGCATCCCATTTCCAATTTGAGACTGGGTACAAAAATATCCCTAGGGCTGAGAATAGGCATAGTAAATTGCACCAGCAAAAACCTTTTGTGGATTTATAGTGAAGGAAAAGTCTTCATTGAGTGTGCATGGAAAAGTGTGATATAAGCTCTTCATGCTTTAATACAGTGGATGGGATCTCATATTTATAGTAATTGCTCTATATGATTAATTTTCAGTGCAGATTCCAAAAATGTTTTTGCACATGAGTTACTTATCTTTTTTTTTCCTGTTATTTTCATCTTTAGTTAGTTAGAATCCTCTTCCCCCTTCTGTTCCAGTAGTGTTTCATTATCTTCATATTTACTTGGATTCATGTTTTTACGTTAACCTTAAATTTTCTCCTAGTGCTTTAATAAAATTTTGAGATAGTAAAATTATCTTCAGATGTCTTTTATTTTCACTTTAGCACTGTTTGAGTTGGCTTTTAAGACATACTTATTTTGCATAAATTTATCTTTAGGGAGAAGAGTCATTTCTGGCATTAACACTTCTAGGAATTGTTTCAGAATTTAGTTTATTGTCTTAGTGTTAATAAGAATTCCAGAAGTTTTATTTTTTTGCCCTGTATCTGCAAAGAATATGTTTGATTTTGTCGTTTCACTTGAGTTCTGTAACATTTGGTTTGATCCCAGATATTTCAAGATACTATAATTAACTTTTAGTTTTCTTTCTAGTTTATCCAGTAATTTAGAATAACACTTCAAATACAATTATGCTGATCAGTTGGGAAAGTACTGATATGTATTCTTCAGTGGAAATAATTTTAATAAGACATTAATACTGTTTATTAATATATTTAAGGAGGAGTTGTTAATTTAGTCATTCAGTCATGTCTGACTCTTTGTGACCTCATGGACTGTAGCCTGCCAGACTCCTCTTCATGGGAAATCCCAGGCAGGAAAACTGGAGTAGATTTCTCCCCAGGATCTTCCTGATACAGGGATCAAACCTGAGTCTCCCCTGCATTGTAGGCAGATTCTTCTGCTTGGTAAAAGTTAGTACTGCTTTCAGCTCTTAGATGAAACTGTGGTGGAAGCAGTAAAACGCTGTATGTGCTGAGCTGTGCTCAGTGGCTCAGTCGGCCCCTCTGTCCATGGGGGTTCTCCAGGCAAGAATACTGGAGTGGGTTGCCATGCACTCCTCCAGGGAATCTCCCCAACCCAGGGATTGAACCCAGGTCTCCCACATTGCAGGCAGATTCTTTACTATCTGAGCCACCAGGGAAGCCCAGAATTTGTATAATTTAATTTTTGGTAAGTTATAGAAATTTGTATAGCCTTTTTTACAGTTACTAGTGAATTGTAATTAAAATTAAGTGGTGTCTAATCCTATTAGAATATACCATTTTGTTGGTCAAATATTTAATTAGCATGATCTGTAGTTATTGAAATAGATTGGTAACAATACATAAAAGACCATGTTCTCTGTATGAACTGATAACATTTTCAGAGTATTAAAAATAATAAATTTGTGAATGGCTAATGAGGTACTTTTAGTGAGTGTTATTATTCATTATTGATTTTCTGAATATTACTGATAAAACACTGATCCCAGTTTGTGTTTTGCTTTTGATATCCACGACAATTATTTCCTTGGTGATAGGTTCTTATATGAGCCTATTAAATGTTAATATAAGATATAATCAGTAAGATGTGTGCTAAAGATCGTATAATATATCCAAAGTGAAAGTGAAGTTGCTCAGTCGTGTCCGACTCTTTGCAAACCCACGGACTGTAGCCTACCAGGCTCCTCTTTCCATGGGATTTTCCAGGCAATAGTCCTGGAGTGGATTGCCATTTCCTTCTCCAGGGGATCTTCCCAACCCAGGGATGGAACCCGGGTCTCCCGCATTGTAGACAAATGCTTTACCGTCTGAGCCACCCTATCCAAAGGTAAGTAGAAATAGTGATCCATTGAACACATCCACAAATACATGGCTGTTTAGTGGAGGTGTTTGGGAGCATGGGTATTATCAAAGAGTCTGCTAGGCTGGACATGGCAGGGTGAGTTGCTAAGCGAAAGAACTCACTCACTAAGAAATGTTAAGTGGCAGAGCTGGGCTTATGACCCTTCCACTTCAGGTACATTGCTTTCATATTGTGCCACAGCTGCCTTAGAAGGCTGAAGGTTGTTTGGCTCTTTTGTGCCTCCATTTAGAACTCCTTTTCCCTACTCCTCTCAGTCACACATGAAAACACAGGTAAAAATATTGAAAGAAAACTTAGTTACACCCTTCTCTATCCTGAACAGATAGTTAATTCAGTAGTGGATGCCCACGGAACGGGGGGGGACCTGGCTGCTGCTCAGGGTTTTTAGGTAGGAGTGTAAAGAAAGAGTGTGAAACTCTTTTGCCTTTAGATGTTGGAAAAGAGAAAGAAGTGAGAGAATGTAAGGGATCATGATTCTCAAGTGCTTGACCAATGCGTGTTTTTCAGTTTGCAATGAATGTTAATTTAGGTTTAGGTACATGGATAACCATTTAAATTAATATGATATTATCAACTTAAGGACAATTTTAGTTTAGGTGTGCGTGTTTAGTCACTTCAGTCGTGTCCAACTCTCTGTGACCCCATGGACCATGGCCTGCCAGGCTCCTCTGTCCATAGGATTCTCCAGGCAAGAATACTGGAGTGGGTTGCCATTTTCTTCTCCAGTGATAAAGTATGAAGTGAGTGAAGTGAATTCACTCAATCGTGTCCAACTCTCTGCGACCCCATGGACCGTAGCCTACCAGGCTCCTCCGTCCATGGGATTTTCCAGGCAAGAGTACTGGAGTGAGTTGCCATTTCCTTCTCCATAGTTAGGTGTAAAAAGTAATATTAACTATGATTCCTGAGAAACCTTGTAAGTTTGAAACTAATAACTGTATGGCATAGTAACTTGTACATTTCATGATTGTGTTTATTTTATAGTGTTTCACTTATATTTATTATTTTCTTTGATTTTTGGTCTCTAGGTAGCTGTCAGCATACAATCAAAATAATTTAGATAAACAGTGACGTTAAGTTAGGTGTAAAAAGTAATATTAACTATGATTCCTGAGAAACCTTGTAAGTTTGAAACTAATAACTGTATGGCATAGTAACTTGTACATTTCATGATTGTGTTTATTTTATAGTGTTTCACTTATATTTATTATTTTCTTTGATTTTTGGTCTCTAGGTAGCTGTCAGCATACAATCAAAATAATTTAGATAAACAGTGACGTTCTGTTTATGGGACTGTGACTGCAGCTCTGAAGTTTGTTACTTGGGGAGTACCCTCTCTTTGTCTTCCCATTAGAGTGGCCTGTTGGCTAGAGGAATAGTAATATACCAGTTTACTGGAAAGGCCACCATTCTGGTTGTTAAAGTTTTGTGGTCTTAACTGAGACCCATCTGGCTCTTGTGTATTACAGCATACTTACTTTAAGATGGGCCTTTTTTTTTTTTAAGTAGCATTCTAATGTTTTTGGTTATAAGAAATTGAGGTTGGTGATGAAGTCAGTCCAGTGTGAAATACTTAACACATAAAATAGTGTGTAGTATTGTAATGGATACATGTAGGGCTGGGAGTCAGAAAATCTTATATAGTTTTATTGTTTAAACTTGTTTTGTCAGTCTCTTACTGTGGAAATGAGATTATAACAATTTCATTTTCCCTCCAATAATGGGTTGAGGCTAATCAAAATAATGCGAACATTTATTGATATACAACATGTATGGTTGTTAGGATTTTTCTTTTTTTCTTTGTGGATAATCTTCTCTCTGTTTACTACTTCATTTATTTTCCCTCTTCGGGGCCAATTCTCTTTTAGATTACTTTTTTGATTTTTGCATACATTTGCCTCTGGTATTTCATATGAAAAATTTTAAGTATATGGTAACAGTGAGAGAGAGAACAAGAGAGACAGAGACAGAGATGTTGATCTTTCTCGTTTATTTTTTCAAATGCGTCTCTACTTCTTTGAGACTAGTTCAGTGCCTACTTTTTTTGTCAGGGCGACTGTTACCTTCCTTTGCTCTAAATTTACCCTTTATATTTTGTAGTTTAGTACTCAATCACTTAGTTTTTTATATTGTTCATGAGTCGTTTTCCTGTCTTGGTCTTGGCACCTCTGCCACACACACTTCTTACTCCCTTCTGCACTGCTGAATCCCAGACTTCTTGAGTGAAGGAGTCTTGTCTTATGGGCATTTCTCTCTGTCATTTTCTCTGACACGTGAGTATGATAATGCTTGAGGTTTTCTTTGGTTGCTCTTTTTATTTCTTGTTAGAATATATGGATGCACAGTATAAACAGTATAACACATATGATTTTAATGCTCTTAAACCTTTGTGATAGTTATTTAAGTATTTGTAAATTTGTTAGGTAGCTGACACATGAAGTTGAACAACTATAGCTGTAGATGAGCACAGTCCATTCAGTTCAGTCGCTCATTCATGTCTGACTCTTTGTGACTGCATGGACTGCAGCATGCCAGGCCCCTCTGTCCATCACCAACTCTTGGAGCTTGCTCTAACTCATCTCCATCGAGTCGGTAGTGCCATCCAACCATCTCATTCTCTCTTGTCCCCTTCAGTTCAGTCACATCCGACTCTTTGCGACCCCGTGAATCGCAGCACGCCAGGCCTCCCTGTCCATCACCATCTCCCAGAGTTCACTCAAACTCATGTCTGTCGAGTTGGTGATGCCATCCAGCCATCTCATCCTCTGTCATCCCCTTCTCCTCCTGCCCCCAATCCCTCCCAGCTTCAGAGTCTTTTCCAATGAGTCAACTCTTCGCATGAGGTGGCCAAAGTATTGGAGTTTCAGCTTTAGTATCAGTCCTTCCAATGAACACCCAGGACTGATCTCCTTTAGAATGGACTGGTTGGATCTTTTTGCAGTCCAAGGGACTCTCAAGAGTCTTCTCCAGTACCACACTTCAAAAACATCAATTCTTCAGTGCTCAGCTTTCTTCACAGTCCAACTCTCACATCCATACATGACCACTGGAAAACCATAGCCTTGACTAGATGGACCTTAGTTGGCAGAGTAATGTCTCTGCTTTTGAATATGCTATCTAGGTTGGTCATAACTTTCCTTCGTACTGCTGAAAAGCAAACCAGGTCTTATAGTTTTTATCTTTATATGAAAAGAACTTTGCTAATTAAAAAAAAATTCAGTAGGTTCTGATGTAGTTGCTCATGGTTTTAATCTTGCGCTTTGAAGTATTTTCTTTTTCTGGAATGAAGTTCTTGTTTCAAATGTGTAGAAGGAATATGTTAATTAGATTATATTTAGTTGGTGAATTTGTGCCCATAAGAATGTGACTTTTAAAAAGCTGCAAGTTGTACAGTTCTTGTAGATAAGATTGTTTCCTGTTTTCTTTTGCATATTTAGTACTGTTATATATTTTTCCATGAGTAGCCTTTCAGTTTGTCTATTTGTATCATTTGACACTTGGACTTTATTTAAATTCAGTTCTACCATCACTGGTGCTTACAAATCTTAGTCATTTGAAATGTCAAAATTTGGATTTGATCCAAGAGTTACAAATAATATAAGCCTTTATATAAATATACCCAAATATATATTCTTAGGGGGAAATGAATAAATAAAATACTGTGTTTATAGAGTGGTTTTAAACAGTTAGGCTTTAGAATTGCTACATGCCCAGAGTATTTCTCCAGTGAATTGCATACTGTATCAGCTCATGAATTGTGCTATAAGAAAGGTGTTTTTAAAAAAAGTAACAAGCAGATTTAATAAATTAAATTATACATTTTGTTTAAAGATGTACAAGGCACATTTTGTTTAATTCAAGGTTTTAAAGTATCCAGGAAATTCTGTTTACACATATATAGACCCCAGACAGCAGTGAGGTCAGAAGATGCAGGAAGGGCAGCAGAGCCTCGTACTGCTGCTCTCTGAATGCTGAGAACACAAGTCAGATACATTCAACTTAAAAACAGTGCTGAGAGGTCACTGGGAAAAATCTCTGAAGAGAAAAGTCCACAAAAAAGGGCACATAAACACAAGGGGAAGGTCAGGGTAGTTAATACAACCACTTTGTTCTTAGGACGACTGTGGAGGTGCCTTGTTTGCCCGATTTCCGTTCATAGTTCACAAGGTATTGGCCTACAAGGTACTTGTCATTTTAAATATGTTCATAAAGGCATAAAAGGGCTTCCCAGTGGGCTCAGTGGTAAAGAATCTGCCTGCCAGTAAAGGAGCTACAGGAGATGCGGGTTTGATCCCTGGGTTGGGAAGATTGCCTGGAGGAAGAAATGGCAATCCACTCTGGTGTTCTTGCCTGGAGAATCCCATGGACAGAGGAGCCTGGTGGGCTACAGTTCATAGGGTTTTAAAGAATTGGGCATGACTGAGCAACTGAGCATGCACACGCACAAAGAGACTTAAACTAGCAGATCTGGAAGGACAAGATTCCTATCAATACCATGACCATCAGTAAAAATGGGTAAATTTGCCAGTAGACCAAGTTTTGCGTTTCTACAGTAACACCTAGTAAAGTAACAATGCCAGATACAAGGTACACATAGGGAAAGCAAGAACATAGAGATCACTGGCACTGACAGTTATAGTGAAGGTCAAAATTCTGGATGCCATTTGCCTAAGCCTGCTCAATTGCAGTTTCAAGTACCATCGAGGACCCATCAATGTTATAGCTGCAGTGATTTTGGTGTGCAGGATTCCAAGTGCCTGGTCCTGTGGTGGGAAAAAAACGAGGACTTTGAGCCAAGGGAAGCCTTGGGTGAACAACGATAACCAGCTCAAACAGGAGCCCCAGAAGAAGTAGGGCAACTCCAGCCAGCAGCACTGCAGCTATCAAAGTCCTCAGGACTCTACCCTTTACCCTTCTCAAGGTCACTGCATCCGTGTGGCATCTATGCTGCTAGCACCATGGTTAGCTAGGACATGTAGAAATCATAAGCAGCTTTGCAGAGCTCATGGATTTGGTAGTCCCCATCCAAAATGACATTAACTGATGCCTAGCAAATACTGGTAGAGTCAGGCAGATGAGGCTGGTGATCAGTAAGGTTATTGCATATGAAGACAATGAACAAAAATATCCAAGTGGAAAAATTGAAGGCCTATGCAAGGCTGCAAGCCAGCAGACCCACCCTGCTGAAGTATGGCTAGGTGGGCTGCACGTACACCTTCCCCAACCACAGGGGTAGTGTTGCTACTTCAGACACGCTGGTTTTTGTTCACTGGTTGGTTTGCACAGTTCTCATTTTCTTCCTGGTTCCAACAAATAGGAATGAAGATCCAGCAAGCTTGCCACAGTAAGAGTCTCTGCTGGCACCGTCCCCTTCAGCCATTGCTGCATCCATCCCTGTTCAACTAACGCTGGTAAGGCGGCCTGAAGCAGAAGCAGCTCATGGGACAGTACACTCACTCAGCATCACTGTAGAGCATGACACTGTGTGGATAAAAAATCAGGCAATAGACTAGGTATAGTCTATATAGTATACAGTATGTCAGGCAATAGACTAGGTATAGTCTATATAGTATACAGTATGTCAGGCAATAGACTAGGTATAGTCTATATAGTGTACAGTATGTCAGGCAATAGACTAGGTATAGTCTATATAGTATATAGTATATCAGGCAGTAGACTAAGTAGGTAGCGAAAGCACCAGGCAGACATGGACCCAAAGGCAGTGACTGACAAAATAAATTTTGGAAGATACGTATACAGAGTCAAGTGAATCATTTCTTGTACTGGATTAAAATCTAGATCATTCGGATTCTTAAGAAACCAAAACACACCAGGTTGAAGTACCTGTCTCAGCCACAGAATGAAGGAGGCAAACCAGAAAACAGACACTTCTTCCACTATATGAGCTTTCAGAGTAGCATCAGACATTTCCAGGGAACAGATACCCAGTCCCCAGCCACAGATGATGAGAGGAACACTCTTTTCTGCCACCGATAACAAAGAGACCTTAACAACACCATAGCTAACTCCCAGCAAGCGAGGAGACCTATGAAATTTAACAAGTGTTGCCAAGCCATGATAACGTATCAGTTTTATTAATAAAAGTATATACCCAGTTATGGTTGTATCAGGCCTTCAAACTGAGATGCTTGGATGTGTTCTTCAAATCCCAAATGAACAATGGAGAAATGACCAGTGTGGTCAGGGCAAAATGCATAAACAAGAATGTACTGTGTATTTAAAGACACCACCCAGATGGCATGTTCTAGAAACACTAGTGATCCCTCTACTCTTAGCATTCTTTCCCATGTAAAAACTCTTTGTAGCTCAGTCGCGTTTTAAAGCATTTCAGTTCACGTGGCATCGGGTACGTCTTCCCCACCTATGTTGTCTTCCTCCTTGTTCTCCTCTTCCTCTTCCGCCTGGTCATCCTGGCATCAGGATTTTCCCCCACCACTTTTTTCTTGCCTGGTGGGTTAGCATGCTGGTCAGGGGCAGCATTTTCAGCACCATTTCCTCCTACTGGAGCCTTATTTTGGTGATGCCAGGCAGCATTGAAAAGCAGAGCAGCAAGTAGCATGGCTGACCTCAATATGACTGAAAAGTCTAAGAATTATAGAAAGCTAACACAGTAGTTTGAAAAAAAAAAAGGTGTATAGACAATATAGACCATTTTAGATCTTTTTAATAAAATCATTACAATTTTGTTTTGCCTCTCTAAACTTTTATTTTAAAATTAGAATGATATTTGTACATATACAGTTTTAAAAATTCAAGGCTTATAAAAATAGCAGGGCATCATCTCTCCTCATCTCACATCCAGTTCCTAGCCTTTAGGGGCAGTCGATTTCAGTTCTTTCAGCTATTCTGTTGTGCCTTTATTTTTCCAAGTCAGTTCTGCTTTTTGTTGGCTTTTTATTTTAGACAGTAACTACTCACTTCCTTCTAAGAAAAATGAGGGTTAGTCATCTTAATCTCTCTGCCGCCTGCAAACGTTTATACATATTTCTCCTTCTCTATTCTTCCTTTTATATGATATCAGGTTTGGGGGGTGGTAAATTCTTTATTTAGTATTTAAATTTTTATGACTATGCAAATTTTTTTGCAGCTATGTCACAAGATTCACTATGATTGTATTTCTTTTCTTATCCAACTTAATGTTTTCTCAAATAATTATGAGTTTGAAATTTTATATACTTTGTGCCTATTAATTCATTTGCAATTCTCTGCTACTGCTACGTTGCTTCAGTCGTGTCCGACTCTTTGTGACCCCATAGACGGCAGCCCACCACGCTCCCTTGTCCCTGGGATTCTCCAGGCAAGAACACTGGAGTGGGTTGCCATTTCCTTCTCCAATGCATGAAAGTGAAAAGTGAAAGTGAAGTCGCTCAGTCGTGTCCGACTCTTAGCGACCCCATGGACTGCGGCCTACCAGCCTCCTCCATCCATGGGATTTTCCAGGCGAGAATACTAGAGTGGGTTGCCAAATATGGTTGGATACATCAGATAATCAGATAATCTGTTATTTCCTTTTTCTTCTTGGAGACAACCTGCCTATGTAGAATGCAGACTTTCAAATAATTCTCTTGTTTTTCAGTAATTGTTTTGTCTAGCTTTCAGTTTTGGCTTATGTTCCAAAGATCAGAGTCTGTGGTCCACCCTCTCCAGCAATGGTGAGAAGATCAGTTTTGGGGTGAGGCCACTGAAATGAACTTTCAACCAGTCATCTAGTTTTCAGCCGCACCCTGCATTTTTGTCTTCATCATGATTTCAATACCTGAATCTCTCCAGCATGAGTCATCTTGCTGCTGCTTTTTTAAAAAAAATTGTAGTAATATGGTAAAATATACATAACAAAATTTACCGTTTAAGTGTATAGTTCTGTGGCATTAAGTGTATTTACCTTATTGTGCAACCGTTACCACTGTCCCTCAATCTCTAGAGCTTTTATATCATCCCTAACTGGAACTGAGTACCTATTAACCCAGAAATGCTCATTACCTCCCAACCCCCAGCCCCTGGTGACCATTATTAAACTTTTTGTGTTTATCAGCTTGATGACTTCTTCCTTTCAGGTTTAGGCTTCACCTTTTTTGGTCTAGTTAGTTTAGTTGCCTCTCCCCCACTGCCACATTTCTAGCATCCAGAATATTGTTGACTTCTCTTATTTTCTATTGTGTCCTTCCCTAGTCTCATATCCTTATGGATTTTATATTTCTAAAATGTCCTTTAACTTTTTAAGATGAGGTTTCAGGAAGGAGTCAAGGCCAGTCATGCTTAACTGAAGGTGTGCTCCCCCCACCCCAACTCCTTATTATTAGTTTTAAAATTTAGGTTTTTCTAAAATTAGGAATTTAAATACAAGTATGTCAAATAAAGGCAGTTTTATAGCTATGCTGACTATAAAATTAACCTTGATAGATAGGCTCCTCCGTATTGCTGGTCCCCACAGTGTTGACAGAGGTTTGATCACTTGTACCTATTGCAATCCCGTACTCTCCTCCAGCCAACATAAGATGGTTCTTTTGTGCTGAGACACGTTCTCTGCTACTGCAGCAGTTTTCATAGCAGTGAGAACCTGACCCTTCTGTGGGGAGTGATTTTGGGAGACAGACTATTACCTACAAATTTCCTTAGAAGTCTCTTACTCAAGGTGTAGTTGAGGTATTTCCTCCTCTCTACAACTTCTTTGAATGCCCTAGGCAGAACTAATTACTCCTTCTATGCCCTGACACTTGTGAATAATTCTATTTTAATCTAACTAGGGTAGATCTGTCTAACTAGAAATCTACCTTACATTGATCTTTCTTCAACTTTTTAGACCTAGTATTTCTCAAGGTTTGGAGAATGTTCCCACATTTTGATACAGTTTTTGATCTATAATAAATAACTCTTTACCTAATGAATAAATAATTCATTTGGATTGGTTGAATTTCCTGTTTTCTGGAAAGCATGCTACTATCATCGTGCCCTGTACCACCAGTGTTCATGGAAAGTTATTCAGTGCTTTTTTGCTTGACATTGAGAGTCAATTTTGTGTAGTGATTAGAAGTATGGCCAGAATTTGTTGTTCAGTCACTCAGTCGTGTCTGACTGTGCAACCCTATGTACTGCAGCATGCCAGGCTTCCCTGTCCTTGACTATCTTCTGGAGCTTGCTCAAACTCTTGTCCATTGAATCAGTGATTCCAATCAACCATCTCATCCTCTGTTGTCCCCTTCTCCTCCTCCCTTCAGTCTCTCCCAGTATCAGGGTCTGATTTCTAATGAGTTGGCTCTTCATATCAGGTGGCCCAAGTATTGGAGATTCAGCTTCAGCATCAGTCCTTTCAGTGAGTATTCAGGACTGATTTCCTTTTAGGATTGACTGGTGGATCTCCTTGCAGTCCAAGGGACTTTCAAGAGTTTTCTCCAACTCCACAGTTCAAAAGCATCAATTCTTTGACGTTCAGCGTTCTTTCTGGTCCAGCTCTGATGTCCATACTTGACTAGGGAAAACCACAGCTTTGACTATATATATGTACCTTTGTTGGCAAAGTAATGGCCAGAATACCTATGTTCAAAAAACAAGCAAGTTTCTTTTTTTTCGGCCCCACTTGCATGGCATATGGGATCTTATATCCCAGCCAGGAAATAAGTGGAAGTAAGTGTGCCCTCTGCAGTGGAAACATATAGAGTCTTAACCACTGGACCAGAAGTCCCCAAACAAGCAATTTCAATCTTTCTCTGTTTGAGTTTACCTATGAAATAGAGGTAATAGTAATAATAATATAATGTAATGTTATAAAGTTTAAATTAATGCATCTAAAGTGCTAGTTCAGTGCCTGCTGGCACATTGTTTTGTAGTCAGTCTTTTTCATTTTTCTGGGGACATTGCCTGCTATAATATCATTAGAACTTGATGAAAATTTATGATGATTTTTGACAGAAAATCAAAGTAAAAGAAATCTAGTCATTGTTAAAATATACAACTCTCTGAATTTTCTACATGTTCTGAAATTATTTCCATGGACAATAGCAGATTAAGACATATAGGTAAACTGGGAGAAACAGTGTCTTCAATATATGCTATATACCTACTAAAATACTGTATTTAAAAAATATAAGATATCCAAAGTCTTTTAAACACATGGAAATATATTGAATGGCAGTGTTTAATGTTCATGTTCTTTTCTCCCTAAAAAGAGTTTTTTATGCAGCCCACTAATGAATTTGATATTTGGCACAATTGTTGTCTTCTAATTTGAGAGCCTGCTCTGTTTATTTCTCTCTTCAGAGACTGTGTACTAAAGGGAGAGAAACCTCTATTCAGCAGTCATGAGAACACTTGCTCATGTGCCTAGGCATTGCAGATAACGGGAAAATTAGGCATAGCTGTTTTTCTTAAGGAACCATAATCTCTTCGTCAGTTCAGCAATATTAAAGTCAGATGTTCTGGCAGACTGTATTCCTACTGTTTGACCCAGAATTCCGCTTATAATGCTTTATAAATGTGGAATAAAACTGCGCAGAGATTTATGTACAAGGTGTTCATTAAAATACTAATTATAAAAGCAATAAAAAAAGATATGACTTTTGGTACATCCATTATATTTTCCAGACTTTCAATTAGAGGCATGCTGTTACTTATATAATTAAACTTTTATTAAAAAAAGAAATCTGTTCTGGTGGATTTACTTGGGAGGATGGGTAGAGGGTTAGATCAGTTGAACTGCTCAGTACATTAAAGGGAGTAATAAAGTGCTCAGGTCCACGTTAGAGCCCCAGTTCCACACTGATTGTATGTGTATGTATGACTCTGGCAAGTTGGTTCTTTAAAATTCTGTAAACTTGTTTTTTGTAATGCAGAAGATCGGAGTTCTGTCCCTGGGTTGGGAAGATCCCCTGGAGAAGGGAATGGCAACCCACTACAGTGTTGTGCCTGGGAAATTCCATGGGCAGAGGAGCCTGGTGGGTCACAGCCCATGGGGTCACAGAGTTGGACACGACTGAGTGACTAACGCACAAGTTTGTCATGAGGACTAAACAAAACTGTGCATACGTGCTCAGCTGCTTCGGTCATGTCCAACTCTTTGTTACACTGTGGACTGTAGCCCGCCATACTCCTCTCTCCATGGGATTCTCCAAGCACGAATACTGGAGTGGGTTGCCATGCCCTCCTCCAAAGGATCTTCCTGACCCAGGGATCAAACCTCCATCTCCTGTGACTCTTGGATTGAAGGCAGATTCTTTACTGCTGAGCCACTGGGGAAGCCCAAATGAAACTGTATGTAACCTTAAAAATAAAATAAATAGCTCAGTAAATCTTTGTGACTCTACTGTTGTTTTTCCCTGCTTAATAGTTTTTCTCTGTAACCTGCCTCCTGTCAATTTAAACCAGAAATGGCAATATTTTGCTTGGTCTCGTGACTCCCATTGCTTTGTTATAGCCATCTAGAGGTTTCTGTGGCTTTTGGCCACTTCTGCAGAGCTGTCACCTGTGACCTGTGTCAGCCAGTTTTGAAGAAGGAGAAGTAGCAGTACATGTGCCTGAGGGTGCCGTTTTGCTGTGAACCTTGTCTCTTTATACATATATTCTCTCCCTCTTCTCTTTTGGGTATCAGGTATTTTTTGTTCTTGCCCTTGTTTTGATGGGGAACATGTTAGCTTCATGATTAGCTGGGTCGTGAAGATCTTTTTTTGTACAGTTCTTCTGTGTATTCTTGCCACCTCTTCTTAATATCTTCTGCTTCTCTCAGGTCCATACCATTTCTGTCCTTTATTGAGCCCATCTTTGCATCTTTTGCCATGAAGTGATGGAACCAGATGCCATGATCTTAGTTTTCTGAATGTTGAGCTTTAAGCCAGCTTTTTCACTCTGCTCTTTCACTTTCATCAAGAGGCTCTTTAGTTTTTCTTTGCTTTCTGCCATAAGGGTGGTATCATCTGCATATCTGAGGTTATTGATATTTCTCCTGGCAATCTTGATTCCAGCCTGTGCATCATCCAGCCCAGCATTTCTCGCAGATGTTGTCAATTTGATCTCTGCTACCTTTAATATGACCAAATACAAAGAAACTTTTCCATAAGGGATTATGGTGTATTTTAGGGCAGGTAGATTATGACCAGAAAAAAATAACAGTTTTTTTGTTATTGCTAAATAGCATAAATTTAAATTTATGATATTTAGTATAAGTTATATTCTAATAGCAGCCAGGAAATAACAACCAATAAATTATTACTGGTAATTAATGAAATGTCCCTCAGCACATAGGCAAAACTGATTTTTACACTTCTTGGAAGTTGTGGATACTATGAAAAATTTCTCCTTTTCTTGATGATTTTTTCTTCACTGATAAGTCCAGGGTATTTATAAATTATTGTAAAACAAAACTTAAAGAATATTAAAATTGCTTGCCTTGGATTCAGTATTTTTGTTGTTGTTGTTATTTTAAATCCAAGAATTAATACCATGTTGTGTGCAGTTAACTTTATTTTGACTGCTTGAAGGGCAAGCTGTTTTAATGACATCACTCAGCTAGGAATCAACAGATCAGTTCTATGAGTAACTTAAATCTCAGGGTCACAACAGCTTCTGTCTTATAACATAGCTTTAACTGTCATGAGCCCTAAAATTCTGTGGCCTTTTCTTTTCTTTCACAAATCTTTTTCAAAATTCAGTTTTTTTCTGCTGAGTTTTTAATATGGTAAGTATAGGTTAGATGTCAGTGTATATTTCTAAACGCCTGATTCTTTTTTCCAGATTTTAGTCCAAAAAGACTATCACTTTTTAAAGATTGCTCTTTGGTTTAGATTGCTCTTTTACCCATTAAAACATAGTTCTGGCTCTGTATGGTAGCAGGTTCCTGGGATGAAAAAAAAAATTTAGACCCCCATTTTCTTAATCCCCACAAACCTTATATTACATTTATTTTGACATATAATAAAAATAACAGATTTGAGATTAACATTCTAAACAATGGAAAAAGCATTACTGAACTACAAAATGGCCAGGCAGAGAAATCTGGCAGAGGGAAAGGATTATTTTATGTCCTGAAAAATTAGCCTGTGGCAATCAAGCACTGACTGGCTCTGCACTATTGCAACAGAGTTAGGTGGTTGTATCATACAAATATTTTGCCGAGTTATTTGATAAGATAGGAATATTTAAGGCCTTTTGATGATAATTTAAAATTTTGGTCTTTAAAATAACCCTTAAGGGGAGGAGGGACTCCCTTGGTTATAGGACCCCAAGGAAAAATCTGCTGGCAAGAAAGCTCTTGGGAATACAGCAAAGGTGGTCTCAGGCAAGTTGGGATAATTTCTGTTTACTGTGGTGTTACTTACTCCTTTGCATATAGCTATTTTCCAGTGTCATTACTTCTCCTTGACTGTGTTCCTTAGAAGTAAATCTAAAATAGATTAGGCATTTCTCATATTCTAAATTAGGGGAATTATCCAAAATTTATAAAACTAAGATTTTCAAGACCTCACAGCATAAATCCATTGGTTGAAAGTATACATTACTTTTGTATTTCTTTGGAGAGATTAAAAACAGTACCCCCCCCCCCCCGTGAGTTTGGGGCAGGTGAGAATGGATTGTTTCAGTCAGAATTTTTGGTGGCAATAAAAACCAGTTAAAGCATATTGTGAATTTTAAAAGAACATTGGATAGAGCTCAGTGGCTCATCAAATTGTTTTGAGAGTTAGAGAGCCAGATTCAGGACTGTCGCAGCCAGAAACAATGCCTGAAATCACATTGCACAACGATTCCCATGAGGGCGCCTGTCCCATCTAGAGGCAGACTGACAGACGCCGCAGCCTGCCCCAGTGACACTGCCAGCGCCGGTTGGCTCCAAGTGCTGCCACCTCTGCCCTAGACTTGACCTTCCTGCAGTTGCTCCACCATTAGTATCAGAGAGAGGTCCTTCTGGTCTCTTCTGCTCGCTAGTTGCCCATTTCTACTCTGGGCTGGCCTTTTTGTGTTCGGCAGAGCCTATGTCCTGGCTGTACAGGACATGTGGAAATGTGTCTCACCTTTTGAAATCATAAAATGGTGTGAGGTTCTTAAATTTAAGATGTGGGAAACTCTTTGTCTTTTTAAAATCATAAGGTGGGAAAGTTCCCAAACTTAATAAGGGAGTTCAGATGCTAGGAAGACAAAGAGAGTGATAAGCATTGACTGTAGCTAATATTTTACGTGTAATGTGTGCTGAACTCTCACTGTGTGCTAGGTACCATGCAAATTTGCCTTGTAAGCATTATCACAGGCCATCCTTACAACATTAGAAATGAAGTGATAAGGGGAGACAGTAAGTAACCGGGCTAAGATCACACAGTTAGTCATTGTAGAGCTGGGACATGAACTCAAAGTTGATTCCAAAGCCTCTGCTCATAACTGCTGTACTAAACTTTTTTTTTTTTAATATTTATTTATTTGGCTGCACTGTGTCTTAGTTCCATCATGCGAACTCAGCTGCGACATGTGGGGTCTAATTCCCTGACCAGGGATCGAACCTGAGCCCCCTGCATTGGAAGCATGGAGTTTTAGCCACTGGACCACCAGGGAGGTCCTTAAATTAACTCTCTTAATAACCCTTCTCCAAACATACTTCGCTCAGACTCCTGTAAATAAATCTGTTAGATTAACTCTACTAAGTTTATTAAAGTAGTTTGTATTATATGTCTGTGTATTTAGGCATTTTAAAGGAAGTGAAATTTTATGGCTTTAATTTTATCTATTTTCAACTAATTGAATGATTTTTTTCTGTTTTTCACTTTGTGGCTATTTTTCTTATTTGCCACAGGCTACATACAATCTGATAAAATGTTTTCTTTCTGAGTATTGGTGCTTGGAAGCCAGTAATTGAGTGTAAGAGCTGTTAGCAAGGAGAGGGGACATAGCATGGCCAAGATTGAGGAGGGAGGAAATAACACCTCCCCCCTCCACCCACAGCCTGGGAGAGGGAGGGACAGAGACAAACATATATATGGAAGGAATGAGGGGGACATGCACATTATAAGTTGATAGGTTGAAAATGATGAAACTCCTCTTCTACTTTAGGGAAGTCGTTGAGGGTTTTTTTTTTTTTAGTTAGAATCAATGCTTTCTTTAAACAATTAAGTTTTAAGCCCTTGGACTAGTTTGTGTTTTAAATTAACTTATATACTTCTATTTTAAAGCTTAAAAGTAATGTCTAGGAGTAATAAATAGGAACTGTTATTTAACTTGGGGCATATCCAGCTTGATTTGGAGGGAAATCAGAAGACATACTCTCGTGGTTACCCTGATGTCACCCAAGCTAGAGTATTTCTTCATAAACCAAAACTCTTGTTAATTATTCCTTTAGCATGAGTCTGCCTGTTCTACAGACTTTTCTATGCTACTAAAACAGCACTTTATAATAATGTTATTTTGTTCACTTGTACCTTTGGGACTAAATGGGAGGCTGTAATTTTTGTGAAATTGAGTAGACCAAGTGCCCTTTCACACACATACTCTTGTAGAAGTCTAAATGTGAGTTGGTACTAGAGAAATACTTATTGTAAGGTAAATATCCATGAAATTAAAAGTGACTTTTGTTCTCTTTAAGTATTACATTTTTAATATTGAATATACTATGCCTTTGTCCTTATCCTAATCTAATCTTTAGAATATAAATCTAAATTTGAGAACTCATTTCTCTGTGATTTTTTTTTTTTTTTGGTTCAGTGCAGGCTGTATACAATGAGTTTTTGTCTAAATGCAGTTGATGTTATATATATACTCTGCTGTTCTACTCCTTTACTTTGAGATTTATTCCTCTGTCATGAACAGGTTTAGTGGACCAGCAATCCTCAAATGGGCAGTAGTCCTTTTATGAAACTACCAAGTTGAAACCAGGATGTTGGCATATACACTCTTTCTTATCTTTATAAACATTAGCTAATGGTGCATTTAATTAGTCATCTAAGTAAAAAATGCCATACTGGGCCAGAGCAGTGATCCATCTGGCATAGACTGTCCTAAAGAACTGTACCAAGGAATCAGGTTACTTACTGGAATTCCGTCATCCCTAAAGGATATATAGGCCATTTCTCACTTCCCTTAACTTGTGTACTGTATTCAGAATACATGCATTCATTTAAACTCTTAAACATCCTGATCTGTTCTGATTTTATATATATATATATATATTTGTGTGTGTGTGTATGTATATAATGTATGTGTTAAGCTAAAGCACCTATTTTAGATTTGTTGGAATTGGTAATTCTAGGGTAAAATACTGTTTATAATTTGAACACATCTTTCCTTGCTTATTTGCTGCTTCATTTTCTTCACCTATAAAATATAAAATGATTTCACAGGTTTCTCCTCCCTTCCTGTCTCAAAATCTGTTCTGTTATTTCTAATATGGCCAATTTATGAGGCTTGTCTTTCTCACCCTCCTTCTTACCATTTTTTCCCCCTCTACATAACATTTAAATATAGAATTTTAAGGGCATTCTTTATGTATCAATATAGTGAAGGACAGTTATAGAGGGTCACTGAATTCCTTTGAATTATCAGATGGCTGTAAGTGAAAGTTTTGTGGATTTTAGGAAAAACAATATTTCTTAGCTTTAGTTCAGAGAAAACGGGTATAGCTTATTTGAGTCCCCTGGGTTATGGATTTACTGAAGGTTCTATCATGAATCATGAATTCTGCTTTTCATTTTGTTGAAAACTGATTGAAGGCATTGGTCATTCTTTCTTTCATTTTCCTTTGTGAAGTGCCCACCGTGAGAAATTAAGAGTTTGATTGTGGGGAAAATTTGTGTCTGTTACATTTGTTGAAAATATTTAGAGTCTACCAGAACTACTAACCGGAGAAGGCAATGGCACCCCACTCCAGTACTCTTGCCTGGAAAATCCCATGGGTGGAGGAGCCTGGTGGGCTGCAGTCCATGGGGCTGCTAGGAGTCGGACACAAGGAGTCGGACACAACTGAACGACTTCACTTTCGCTTTTAACTTTCATGCATTGGAGAAGGAAATGGCAACCCACTCCAGTGTTCTTGCCTGGAGAATCCCAGGGACGGGGGCGCCTGGTGCGCTGCCGTCTATGGGGTCGCACAGAGTGAGACACGACTGAAGTGATTTAGCAGCAGCAGCAGAACTACTAAAGAATGGAAATAGTAGTTTCCTCCTAGCAGATAAAGAAGGAATGTAGAAAAAAAAGTGTAACTCTTCTAGGTTGACTTCTATTTTTGAATTACTGATTATCTCCTAGAAAATACAAGGGCCAAAGTGAGCTTTATAAAAATTGTTTCCGTTTTTGAGGAAGTTAATGCAGTCGGGTTACAATTTGTGGGGACACGTGCGTATTAGAGCATTTTCAAGAAGAGACTATCAAATACTCTTGGTATTCAAAAAACTCAACCCCCTGGAATAGAGTCAAAGTAAAACTGCCTTCATACCAAACTACTCTCCATAGTGAGTATTTTTTTGTGTTATATTAAAAACTCATGAAAAACAGTAAAGCCACAGGCTCTGTGATATTTAGATATGTATACATCTCTTCATTATATATAATGTTGAAAACATAGAAGAAAACTTAATAAGGAGACACTTACCTTAATGTTCTACATAGACTCATATGTTAAGATGTCTTTTTAATTTTTTTAAACTAAGAAATATATTTTATTATCGTGGCCCGAATGTGAGGAGCATGTTTGTATATAAAACAAAAGTTTTAATGGAATTCCTTGGCAGTCCAGTGGTTAAGATTTTACCTTCCAATGTAGGGGGTGCAGGTTCGCTCCCACATGCCTCTGGGCTAAAAAACCGAAACATAAAACAGGAGCAATATTGTAACAACTTCAAGAAAGACTTTAAAAACTTTTTTAAAGTAATAGTTATTCATATTGTGTACCAGAGGAAGGAAGGGAAGGAGAGAGACAAACACTAACTATAGGGAGAGGAGGTGTGTATGATAAAGCTTCAAGAAACAATACACTATATGCTGTGCACTTCCATTTTGTTAAAATGCAAAACAAAACAGCAAACCCTGTAGGGGAAAGCTGTATTGTTTAAAATTAGTGCCCTGGAAGAGTGTGTCGTCCTCTTCCCTTCATCACTCTTAACCATTAGTGCAATGATTTAAGATTGTGAGGGGGGTTTCTTTTTTTAAGTGTTAATTTATGCTGAAAATTCCCAGGACACAATTAAGTATTTAGAAGATACAATCAAGGTATTTGGGAATTTTAAATCATGAATCTGTTGAGTCTTTGTTCTGTGTAAAGCAGTAGGCTATTTAAATGGCGTGTTTTTTAGTCAATGGGGATAATTTGTTCCAAGGAATCTTCACGTTCTCCAAATAACTGAGGACATTTCCAGGGTAATGTGTCTTGATAGTTAGCTAATCACCTTGATTTTTATTTTATGATAGGTATGATGCTTTCATTGTTTGATAGGCAATGTGTGCATCTAGTAACAAATGTACAATTTAGAAAAAAGTAAAATGACATGCTAAAAATCAGATTCTATTGAGTATAAAGAACTGAAGTCTTGAAAAACAGTTACCCTCCAATTAAACATAAAATTGCTTCTGGGTAAATATCACCAACAATAAAAAGAACTGAAGTCAGTACGTGTTATAGTGTCAGGAAGGTGTTCCACATGAGAGAATTTTCCAGAAAAGGAAAATTAGGAATCATAACTAATAATCTTGTTGTAAATTTTAAGAAGTTAATGAAAAACTTTTAAGGTATGTATGTGTATGTATATATCTATATAACAAGAGAGAAAGAGACAGAAGTATTTCAAACATCCAGAAAAGTACAGAAACTATTTTGATCAGTATCTGTGTTACCTACTCTATTAAATCTTAACATTTTTCCCCTGACTTCTCAGAGAATATGGAATAGCTATCAGATACTTAGGGTGATTCAGATGAATCATTATGAATGAATACTAATTAGTGAGCTGTGCTTTTACTCAGTTCTCTGAGAGATAAATGTAGCATATTCTTCTGGTTCATCCCTAATGCTACATGTCTCTTATTAATGTGTAACAGTGGACCTTCCTCTTTTGCATTCTTATTTAAAGCAACTTTGGAAGAATAGATTTCTCAAATGAGCAGCCTGGAGTTACATGTTATTCCTATGGGGCAGATGTGGTATTTGTGACTAATCATTTTATTCTAGTTTAGTGCAGATTATAACAGTGAAAAAGGGAGACTGAGATTTTGCATTCTGAAGCTGTTTCTTTCTGGTTTGGACAAGTTATTTAACGACTCTGTTTTGTTAATCCCTTTCCCATAGGGAAGTTCTGAGAATTAAGCAAGCTAATATAAATATCTGGCACACAGAAGTTGCTCAGTAAAGGTTCCTTTAATATCACTAGCCTTTTCTTAAGTGGTTGAAGTCTGATTTCCAATGAGTGGGGGCATTGCTACACAACAATATTCAAGAGTTCTCTTCACCTCCCTCCCCAAACAAAGCAGATTTTAACGTTAGATTCATCATCCAACTCTTAGAACTCCAGATGATTATTTTCATTATTCTTTTGGTTTATTTTTGTATATGAGGTCTGATAGGCACATAACAAATGCTTTGTGAGCCTTAAACTAAGTGAAAATAGATTGTTCAGATGAAAGGTATGTGGATAAGTCAGTTTGGGGGCAATTCTAGAGAACTCTTGCCAGAACTGGTATCTTTTGTTTTGGTCTTCGGAGACTGTTAAATATGATCACTGCGTCATACTTGTTTTCTCTGTCCCCTGGCTATCTCTCTTAGGACCCTGAAGCCTGCCAGCCACACACAGGATGTTTAAAAGGCAGAGTAGGCCTTAGCCCACGGGGAGTTTGTTTATTTTTTAAAAATTATTCAGTTCAAACATCTCTACCATGTCATAACTAGTCTAGTCATGTTGGAGTTACTGAGTTCCTTTGATTCCTTCTGGTGATCATGGTGCCTAAAGGTAATAGATAAATTTGAGAGTCAAACTTTTCTTGAGTTTACTTGGAATTTAATAATGTATTCTCCAGCAAATCCCTACAGGAGTAGGAAGAAAGGGAATGCTGTTTATTTTGCTAGCTGCTTTTTAATGGGACTCAATACTGCAAATCTTTCACCACTTCTTTCTAGGGTTATGATACAGATGATTTAAAAACAAAATCAAACCTGAAAAAAAAAGCCACCCACATTATGATAACTGTATTTTCATTAATTCTTTGAAGTTGTTAACATAAGAATCTTTTAAAAGGGACAGTATAGCTTCATAGATGTTTAAAGAAAAGAAAGAAGTGAAGTCGCTCAGTTGTGTCCGACTCTTTGCAACCCCATGGACTGTAGCTTACCAGGCTTCTCTGCCCATGGAATTTTCAGGCAAGAGTACTGGAGTGGGTTGCCTTTTCCTTCCTCAGGGGATCTTCCTGACCCAGGGATTGAACCCAGGTCTCCCGCATTGCAGGCAGACGTTTTACCATCTGAGCCACCAGGGAAGCCCATAGATGTTTAGACACAAAGATATGAAAATTGATTACATTTGTGTTTCAATGATTGTTCTTGTTCGGTTGCTCAGTCATGTCCGGCTCTTTGCAACCCCATGGACTGCAGCATGCCGGGCTTCCTTGTCCTTTACTGTCTCCTGAAGTTTGCTCAAATTCATGTCCATTGAGTCGGTGATGCTATCTGCCCATCTAATCCCCTGCCACCCTCTTCTCCTTTGGCCTTCAGTCTTTCCTAGCATCAGGGTCTTTTCCAGTGAGTCAGCTCTTTGCATCAGGTGGCCGGAGTTTTGGAGCTTCAGCATCAGTCCTTGCAGTGAATATTCAGGGTTGATTTCCTTTAGGATTGACTACTTTAATTTCCTTGCTGTCCAAGGGACTCTCAAGAGTTTTCTCCAGCACCACAATTAAAAGCATTAATTCTTTGACTCTCAGCCTTCTTTATGGTCAGACTCTCACATCTGTACATGACTCTTGGAAAAACCATAGCTTTAACTATATGGACCTTTGTCGGCAGAGTGATGGCTCTGCTTTTTAATGCACTGTCTAGGTTTGTCGTAGCTTTACTGACAAGAAGCAAGCATCTTTCAGTTTCTTGGCTGCAGTCACTGTCTGCAGTGGTTTTGGAGCCCAGGAAGATAAGATCTGTCACTGCTTCACTGCCATGAAGTGATGGACCATGTGCCATGATCTTAGTTTTTTGAATATTGAGTTTTAAGCCAGCTTTTTCATTGATTTAGTGATTATCATCTTCAGAATTTATGACTGACTGCTTACATATTCTCTACCACATAATGAAATCCACGGCAGGTATTTCGGGTTTGCCTAGGGTACCAGATGGAGAAGGAAATGGCAACCCACTCCAGTATTCTTGCCTGGAGAATCCCGTGGACAGAGGAGTCTGGCGGACTGCTGTCCACGGGGTCACATAGAGTTGGGCACGACTGAAGCAACTTAGTAGCAGCAGCAGGGTACCAGGATATATCTCTTTAATNGCCTAGGGTACCAGATGGAGAAGGAAATGGCAACCCACTCCAGTATTCTTGCCTGGAGAATCCCGTGGACAGAGGAGTCTGGCGGACTGCTGTCCACGGGGTCACATAGAGTTGGGCACGACTGAAGCAACTTAGTAGCAGCAGCAGGGTACCAGGATATATCTCTTTAATGAGATGACTTAAAAACCAAGTCTTAAGGGAAGTAAAGGAGGAGTTAATTAGTACAACACCTGAGCATGAAGTGAGAACGTGCTTGATGAGTTTAAGAAAAGAGGCCAGTGTAGCTAGATTGGAGTGAACAAGAGGGAGAATGGTAGGAGGTGAGGTTAGGAAGATAGGGAAGGGAAGTATCAGATCATAGTCCTTATGGTCTTTGTAAGGATTTTGGCTTTTAGATTGGTGTGAAGTGAGTGAAAGTTACTCAGTTGTGTCTGGCTCTTTGCGACTCCATAGCCCACCAGGCTCCTCTGTCCATGGAGTTCTCCAGGCAAGAATACTGGAGTGGGTTGCCATTCCCTTCTCCAGGGCATCTTCACAACCCAGGGATCGAACCCAGGTCTCTTGCATTGCAGGCAGATTCTTTACTATCTGAACCACCAGGGAAGCTTCTTAGACTGGTGAGATGGANAGGCTCCTCTGTCCATGGAGTTCTCCAGGCAAGAATACTGGAGTGGGTTGCCATTCCCTTCTCCAGGGCATCTTCACAACCCAGGGATCGAACCCAGGTCTCTTGCATTGCAGGCAGATTCTTTACTATCTGAACCACCAGGGAAGCTTCTTAGACTGGTGAGATGGACTCAGTTAGAGGATTTGAGCAGAATACTGATATGATCTGATTTTCTTTTGAAAAGAAATAATCTGACTATCTTGTTGAGGTGAGCAAGGGAAGCAGCTAGGAGAGAAGATGGAGAACTATTAATGCAGATGAGAACTAAAGTGGCTTGGACCATCGTAAGAGTGGAGGTGGTGGAAGTGGTAATATTACGGATATTTTTTGAAATTGAAACTCCCAGGATAAATATTAGGTTTATTTTTTCATTAATGATTGTAAAATGGGTATTTTATAATTCTGTCATTCTTTCTACATTCATTATTTGGAATCCTATAAAAGATTGCTTTCACTTATTGACCATCTGGTTACTCTAGGGTACCTTTCATGTAGGAACAGCAGGATGTATACTTGATTCTCTTCTGTTATTAGTTTTCAGGATAATCACTTCTTGCCCTAATAACTGTGAAAGATGATGATGGATTTTTAAAAATACATTTAATGTTTCAGTCAATGGTAGTCATTATAATTTTGATGTTCAAAATGTCATTATCATTTGATGTTCATTTGACTTTAAAACATGTCTTCAGAGTAAAAACTGTGAGATATATTCTGAGAAGAATAACTTCCATCCCTGTCTTCTATAGATAACCATTTAAAAAGGATTTTGGTTTATCCTTCCACTGCTTTTTGAAAGGAAGAAAAGCAATTTTATAGTAATATTTGTATTTCCCCTCAGTTTTCTACTGAAAGAGCATCATTGTGTGGAATACTAATTCAGCTGCTGCTGCTGCTAAATTACTTCAGTCGTGTCCGACCCTGTGTGACCCCATAGATGGCAGCCCACCAGGCTTCCCCGTCCCTGGGATTCTCCAGGCAAGAACAGTGGAGTGGGTTGCCATTTCCTTCTCCAGTGCATGAAAGTGAAAAGTGAAAGGGAAGTCGCTCAGTTGTGTCCGACTCTTCATGACCCCATGGACTGCAGCCTACCAGGCTCCTTTGTCCATGGGATTTTCCAGGCAAGAGTACTGGAGTGGGGTGCCATCGCCTTCTCCACTAATTCAGCTACAGGATGGGAAGTAGTGGGTACTACTGGGTTCCTTGAAGGTTTTTCTTGAGATCAGTGAGGTTTTCACTCCATATAAAAGATTTTTTCTTATATTCCTAGCTGTCTCCACAACAGAGAACATGCGTATTAAGTCACTTCAGTGGTGTCTGACACTTTGCGACCCCATGCAATATAATATAGCCCACCAGGCTCCTCTGTCCATGGGATTCTCCAGGCAAGAATACTGGGGTTGCCATTTCCTTCTCCAGTGGACCTTCCAGATCCAGGGATCACAGCCACATCTCTGACATCTCCTGCATTGGCAGGCGTGTTCTTTACCACCAGTGCTACCAGGGAGGTACCACAACAGAGAGCATACGTGTTTAAGAAGAAAAAGGCCCTCATCCACGCCATTTGGCAACATTTAGGGAAGTCGCACATCCAGCAGTTCTCTTCTAGGAGTCTTACCCAGAGGTTGCAGTCATAAAATCACAAAATATATGGCTTTGTTCTGTTCCTTGAAGCTTGGGGACCATGTCTTGATTGTCTTTTAGGTATGGACTTTGTTTGTTGGAGAAAAGAAACAATACTAAAGACGTATTCAGTAGTCAGCACTAACATTAATGGTGTATGTTTGGAAGAAATGATGTTTTGAAACGTTGCCACTTTGACATACTGTCAAGTTAAATATTTCATCAATTAACATTAAATCATTCATAATTTTATTTATTCTTTCAGTGACTGTTTACTGAGCACTTAGGGCATGGCAGTCATTGTCTTAGATGCTCTAGAGATAGCAGTAAATAAGAGAAAAAAATCTGCTCTGGAGTTTAGGTTTCTGTAGATGTGAGGGGGAAATTAATAAATTAATAAATAAACAATTATTTTATTGTTTTCAAACATTCAATTTTAGGAATTCCCTAGCTATCCAGTGGTTAGGACTTGGCACTTTCACTGCCATGGGCCTGAGTTCCATACCTGGTCAGGGAACTAAAATCCCTTAAGGGGCAAGGCGAGGCCAAAAGAAAAGGCCCAAAAGCCAAATGTGCAACTTCAGGATTCCTTTTCTCGTTTTCCTGTCAATAAATGGCATCCTTAGAAATGGCAAGATTGATGGGTGAAAGGGATTGAGGACTGAAGACAGGGTTGATTTTTATACTTAGTATGTGTACATAACTGTTTAATTTTGGTGCCCTCCCACCTCATTCTCAACCCTGTTAATTTTTTTTAGAAGCTTGGTTAAGAACTCTTTTGATAGTTCCTGTAGTCGCTAATATTTAGGTAATTGTCCTTAAAGATTTTATATTTTTGTTATAATATGTTCTTAATTACTACATCTTTATTTCAGAAATGACCATTAAGAAGTAGATGCCCAGATGTAAAAGTGATGAAACAGTCAATTTGTCATAAAGTAAGATGCAGCTGTGGCTTTTCAACCAGATTAGTAAGTATATAAATTTAAAATTCTTTTTTAGCTTTATACTTAGTCTACTTTGAAAAACATTTAATAAAAAATATAGCTGACTTAAAAAAAATGTGTCAACTTGTATTTTTGTTTTTCTTTTGGATTGCAGTACAAATTCTAGCATATAGCTCTAGAAAATGTATGTCTTAGCTGTACCTTTTTTAAGAGCTATAAAGGTAATATAAAATTTTAATTTTGAGAAAATATAAGAAAAAGAATCACTGTAATACTGCTGTCCACAGCCACCCTTAGAATTTTTAGATATTTGTTTTCCTGATCTTTGTTCTGCACATTAAAAAAAAAAAAACTTAACGATCATAGTGTTGTAAAGAATATGCTTTTTGTATATATTTTAAAATTAAATTTGTTAAGATGTTTCTTCCTGGGAATAAAAATACCCTTCAGTACAGAGTTTCTTACTGGAGTGATGAAAATGTTCTAGAATTAGGTGGTGATGATGGTTGCATAACTTTGTGATTATAGTAAAAACCTGTGAATGTTACATATTAAAGAGCTATATTTTATGACATGTATATTATAGCTAAAAAAAAAAGTACACTTCAGAATATCAAATCTTGGCAACAGTAAAATCCGATTAAATACTGATGTCTTAGAATATGAAAACATGCCATTCAGTACGTTATTATGTACTTAGCAAAATAATTTGTCAGTAAACTCATAAGTATTTTTATAATACAATAATCAATATTATAATAAATGTTTTAATGAAGATAGTAAATGCTTTTATTATTTGAGACTTAATGTCGCTTAAGCTTTTTAATACCAAATGTTGTAATAATCTAAATGTACTGTGCCAGCATTTTGTAATTTCATTTTCAGAAGACTTTCTGGTTGAAACTAACATTTCAACTTTTCTCCTTGAAATTTTTTTAGGGACAAAATTGTATCTATTTTTCTCAGAAGAGAATTCCACAAGGTAAGACATTGTTAATAAAATAATAAAATAAATGTAGACTTAATTGCTCTGGATTTTTTTTTATACTTTCCCCATACTTATTTCATGTCTTTTCTTATTTGCTAGCAGGACACAGGTCATCTTATTTAAAGTTAGGATTAAAAGGATCTGATTAAAATAGTCACCTTAAAATTCAAATACTGCTTTTCATAGTCAGGGCTCATTCCTAGCATCTTTAGGAGTAGGTTTGACCATTTTGAGGAAAAAGTTCTTTTTTTCATTGAGGCCCATTTATCTTTTACCTCAGTAGAGAGTGCTATCTAAATGACTTCACTATAAAGTGGGATCATAGGAACTCTCTTAGGGGTTATAAGTTAAAGGAGATAATTTAGCTATGCTTCTATCTATGGAAAATGTATAACTCCTTTATTTAAAAAGTGGAATGCTTCCTACTAGATAAATAGTAAAAGATTGAGGAACATCTAGTATTTTTTAAAAAAATCCTGAATGATCACCTTTACAATGGAGTTTAAATCATCATTGATGTACATTATAATTCTCTTTATAAAGGATGAAATGTTCAAGTGAATAGATAGTAAAATTTCAATATCAGTGTGCTTACCTTACCTTCTACCAGATAACTTAAAATCAATTGCTTGGCAGCATTAAGAACTTATTTGGTTAAGTTTTCTCAGCAACTTTTGGCATCGGTAGTAGTGATCACTACAGATTAATTCAATCTGTCAGATCAAGTAACTTTCTCATTTTTTCTCCTTTTTCAGTATCCTCTGTCCTGAGGGGGACACACACACTCAACACACATCTTTTCTACCTATTTTTGTATCTGCCACAGATTTAGTTAATCAAGTCAGTTTTTATCCTGATAACTGAAAATAAAGGGGACCCGTTAGCTGATAAGGAGAAAGGTAGAGCCAATTACCAAGCTTTCATTTCCAAGTTTCTTGTGAAACACTTTTCCCCTACTTTTTTCTTCTACTTATAGGGGGTTAAGGGAGGGGATCCTTGAACCTTTGAATAGCACTGTCTGATCTTCCAGGGCATTATTGAAAGGCAGTACTTCAGGAGAGATCCAGATCCTTCTTTTCCTGGACAACAATGCTTAAAAGTTAAAACGGAAATTTCAGAAAATTTAATCTTAGTGAACTGATCTGTTACATCTTTGACAACTGTTCTTTTGGCAAATAAAACTTAAATGTCAAACATCAGTAAAAAGTATGATACATTGATGGTGCATATCTTATCTATATATATGTTGTCTGTACCCATAGGGTTCACCTATATGTATTCAGTAGATCTATATTTTTGTACATATCTAGATGTTTTCATAACTTTTTTAGAGTAAAAGTAATCTTAAAAGGATTATTCACATTTATATAGTATCATTCTGCTACACAGTTAAAGGTATTAAAAGGACATGACAAGTTAAATTATTGCTAACCCTACATTTAAAAATGATAAATTTCATGTTATATATATTTTATCAGAATTTTAAAAGTTATTTAAATTTGGGGCAACTTTTGTTTATTATGGAAGAGGATGGCTTTGTCTGAAGTACCAGTGTATTGCTGTTGCCTCTGTCAAGAGGTCCTCTCTGCTACTACTCTCCTAGGTCCTGGTAGTGACATTTCCTTTACCCTTAAGACTGAGGAGTGGTAAAAGCTCTGGCCTCCACTATTGCTAAGCCCGGGGAATTCCCCTTAACCCTGCCATAGTCCTGTAACACAGGTTTAACTTCTGCTCTCCACTGAAGACAAAGGAGGAAAGGCAGAGGATTTCATGTTGACTAGTCTAGAATTGCACATCAAAACATATGTTGCTGCTTGAGACACAACATAATTTAGGTGCATACAGAATTTAAAATGCACAAAAATTTGCACCTTTTTAATGCTAGCTATTGTACCTTATTTTGGAGTGTCATTTAAAAAGAAAAGTGTCAAGCTGAGAGTTGAAGAAACAGTAATCCTTACAAAATATTACTGAGCTGAAATGGGAACATCTGAAGTATCAGGGTGATAAAAAGGACCCACAGACAACCATGGATTTAAATAAAGTAATAATTCAGTAGTGATCACTGATGGGATGAGTGATCGCTGAATGATGAGAGAGAGGCCATGTATCTAAGCAGTCACATGATTATCTTATTCAATACTAAGTACTAGTTTTTAACCTCACGATTAGGGATAGTGAGTTAGCGATATTCCTCAGTTTGTGTCATATCCATTTATCATTGGTTGATTAAAGAATTGTTCTTCCATTTCCTAACTAGTCCCTGTATAAGTGACCTTTAAATGTATTTGTTGTGTATCTTTTTGTGTTTATCTTATTAAAGGTTTTATTATTTTATATGTTTATATTTTAATAATCTAATTCTTATAGTCCCCTCCACCTTCCTCTCTTATTTTTTTTCTAAGATCTGGCTGAGTGTTCATCTAATTTGTTTTGTTCTCCTGTTTCCTTGTATTCCAGGTTGTTTGTTAAAATGAAGCTATTAGATGTAAAATTTCTTAAACGTATAAGGCAAATAAAATGAGCATTTAAGTTTCATTTAAGTAAAGGTCAATTTATGCTTATTTCTTTATATTAGAATTGAAGTTAAGAATTAGAACAGAAGTTAGGATCCTGTGGAAGATTACCGGAAATATAAACATCTGTTTAGAAGAGTGTCTATCTAGGAGTCTGTTAGAATTTTCAAAGAAAAGAATTGTAGGGCCCAAGAGAATCCTACATCTTTTTTTTCTAGAAACAGTATGTTAAAATGCTTAGGTCTCAATATTAGCTGGCAAAAGCCCAATAGTTGAAAGATAATACCAGTAATACTAGAGAATCTGCTCATTACTTATTGCTTGTTAATTAATTTCTGCGTAAGTTATATATGAACATTCATCTTCTTTTTTCTGTTACTCCATTGAAGCAGAATCATGTTCTTTGAATCCCCATCACTGAATCTTAACACAGAGTAAGAACAGTACAAATGCAAGATTCTAAATTTGAGATGCAGAGAGACATTTTCATCTGTTGTAAGCATAGTGTCAGCAGAAGTAACTTCTCTTGGATCCCCTAACTAGATACTATAAGTGGAAACTTTGGAATCTTCCAGTGTGTGGTGATGATATGCCTTCTAGTCTTGAAGAGGGGAGAGGGAGAAACTCCTAGGAGAGGATAAGATGGACTCTGACATTAAGGAGGATAGTGACAGCACTGATCATACCAGAGAGGGACTTCTATCAGATGGAAAAAGATAATGAGCTATTTGGGAGCAGTGTTCTTTTGGTGGGAGGAGGATCTTAGGGGACAGGAGGAAGTGTGGAATTGATTCAGTAGTGGAGTGGAAAAGGGTCAAGGAATTCACATCTGCTAAAAGCCAGTGTTGAGGCTTTTTGAAAGAAGTAGTTATTTGTATGTCAGCACTTAAATATTTGTAAAATATTTGGTTGGAAGACTGGAACCTCTTGAAATTGATACTGATTTGGTATTCCATTCATTGTTGAATACTCCCCTGACTCTTTTTAAAAATAGCAATTCAGGGAATTAGAACTCACGTAATATATAGTCCCTTTGTCTGGTTGCTTAAACTGGAGTTTTTTGTATGGCATAATAATTTCATTATTTTTACATTATTATATTAACACATGCCATCAGTAGAACGAATAGTATTATCATTTTACAAATAAGGAAACCAGTCATAAAATCAGCTTTAGTTTCTTTTTACTAATCTACATTGCCACCCTATCAATGGATATTTTGCTCTGTATAAAAGATGTAATTACAAAGATTGTTTTAATGTGGAAGAAATGTTTCTAACCAAAGGAACTGCATAGCCTGAGAAGTTTAAAAAACACACATATATATGCAAAAATATAACCAGTAAATGATAAAGATGGTATTCATTGAACTTAACATCCACTATAATAGTACTTAATAAATTAATATGGATTTTGCCCAATTTAAAATTATTTCAGCAATTTTCCAGCTTAGAACAAATACACAAATACTGTGAATTTTTTTAGTTTGAACTTGCCTGTTTTATGCAAAAATAAAGTGTTTAATTTTGACCAGTGGGAATTAGATTCCTTTTGTGGATATGGAACAAGCAATTTGATCTCACATATTTCAGAATGTGGTAGCCCCTCCCCTCCCCAACAATTTGTTTTTAGTATGAAAATCAGGCAAACTGTATCATAAACCTGTATCTTTCATCTGAGAGACTTACTTTGGTTCAGGCCTGGCTTTAGTGGTGTACACACACAGATCAAGGTTGGTTTTGAGTAATCCAGTGCTGTGCTAGGTCATTCCAGGTCTAGAGGATCCTGGGATTATACTAGTCATTTGGTTAAATATCTGGTTTACATTTGAGCCTGTGGAAAGATTTCACATGTAGGTCTTGGGATAAAGGGAAACAGATCGACTCATAGTCTATTAAATAGATTGGAGTTACAGCACTTTGAAGCTTAGCAATGTTGTTGTTCAAAAATAGGCTATGACAGGTCTTGCTGACTGACTTCTTATTGTATATTAAGTCTTCAGATGTTGTGGTTCAGACTAAGTAAGTTTTAACTTTCAAAAACGCAGATAGCTGTATCTTTTTATAAAATACAGTTATTTCAGATACCTTTTTGTTTCATGTTCCACTCTTTCTTAGAATTCCATTTTAGCTGCTTTGATTTTATTTTTTAGCCATTTGCTTTTAAATTAAAAACAAAAAAGCAAAACTCAAAGTAGGTTGAAACTCAACACAAATTGCTGCCGCAGAACAAAAGTGCTGATCAAGTTAAATCAGCCCCTGCAATGTGTATTGAAAGGAAAACCTCTCCTCTCTCCCCTAATTTGAAGAACAAGCATTTTCCCTGCCAAGAAGGGCTGACTTTAAATGGAGCAGCTGTCCATATTAGGAGCATAGGGTTGCTAAGGTGACCATGGCTGTTTGGAGAAGAATGCAGCTGAGAGGGCAAGTTCTTGATGTGTGAGCTGAGGGAAGGAATGTGGTGTGATTGTGCATCATTCCTCCTAATCACATGCTCACAAAATGCTGTGTGGGCAGCATGTAGAAACTACAAGTCTGAGTGCGGGAGCTTGTGTGTGGTTAAAATAGTTTTGTTTTCATGTGAGCCAGAGGGTTACAATTCAGGTTTAAAATGTTTACCTTGTGTATATATATATGTGTGTTTTGGGTAAAGGGAAGGGTGTTCTGTGGTGGATGAAATGGGAATGAGTTTATTCTGCTTGATAGGCTTATACTTTCATGTTGATAAAAAAATTTTATCTTGAGATACATGTTCTTTCTGACATATCCCTTTCAGTCATGTATACTGTGATAATAGTTTCCCAAGTGAATGAGGTGTTGCTGATAATTGTTTATTTTGTACTTTAACTTTAGAATTATTTGGAAGTACTAAGAATATGTTGTCTAGTTGGGAATCTTATTGACATAGGTCTTGGTAATGATTTTTTGTATCTGACTCTGAAAGCAAAAGCAAAAATAAGTGGGATTACATCAAACTAAAAACTTCTCAGCAAAGGAGACCCATCAACAACAGCAAAAAAGGCAACCTCCTGAGTAGGAAAAAATACTTGCAAATCATATATCTGATAAGGGGTTAATATCCAAAATATATGAAGAACTCATATAATTCCGTATCAAAAAACAATCTAGTTTAAAAAATGGGCAGAAAATCCAAATGAACATTTTTCACCAGGAAGACATACAGATGGCCAGCAAGTACATGAAAAGATGCTTTATGTCATTAATCATCAGGAAAATGCAAATTTAAGCCACAATGAGATAGCGCTTCACACCTGCTAGAGTGACTCTAATCAGTAAGACTAGAATTAAGAGATGTTGGTGAGGATGTGGAGGAAGGGGAAACCCTTGTGTATGTTGGTGGGAATGTAAATTGTTGTGTCCACTATGGTAAATAGTATAGAGGTTCCTCAAATTAAAACTAAAACTACCATGTGTGCATGCATGCTAAGTTGTTTCAGTCATGTCTGACTCTTTGCAACCCTGTGGACTGTAGCCTGCCAGGCTCCTCTGTCCATGGGATTCTCCAGGCAAGAATACTGGAGTGGGTTGCCATGCCCTCCTCTAAGAACTACCATATGATCTAGCAATTTCACTTTGGGATATTTATCTGAAGAAGATAAAAGCACCAGCTCAAAAAGATATATGCCCCTCCCCATGTTCATTGTAGCATGATTTGTAATAGCCAAGATATGGAAATAATTAACTATCCATGATGGATTAATAGATAACGAAGTGGTATTTATAAACAATGGAATATTATTCAGCCATAAAAAGAAAGAAATCTTGACATTTGTAACATGGATTGACTTGGCATTATGTTAGGTAAAATAAGTCAGTAAGAGACTTATCAGTAGAAGAACTTATATGTGGAATCTAAAAACAAAGAAACCAATAGAGGTTCTTCACCATGCCCAGCTCATAGATAGAAGAGTACAGTGGTTGCCAGAGGCAGTGGGTGGAGGGTGGGAGAAATGGACTGTGTTTTTGTTTTTGTTTTTACTTAAATTGAATTTTTTTTAAAAAGGAAGGACATTAGATAAGTCCTATTAGAAGGATGTTCAACAGTATAATTGACCCGTATTCCCCAGGAGTATTAGGGTCATCAAAAACAAGGAAAATCTGAGAAACTGTAGAGCCAAGAGGCGCCTATAGGCATATGATGATTAAGTGTAATGTGTTATCATGGGTAGGATCCTGACACAAAAAGACTTATGTAAAAACCAAGAAATTTGAATCAAATCCTAGAAGATGATGCTGTTAAAGTGCTGCACTAGTATGCCAGCAGATATGGAAAACGCAGCCATGGCCACAGGACTGGAAAAGGTCAGTTTTCATCCCAACCCCAAAGAAGGGCAATGCCAAAGAATCTTCAGACCGCTGCATACACAGTTGCACTCATTTCATAAGGTAGCAAAGTAATGCACAAAATTCTCCAAGCTAGGCTTCAACCGTACGTCTTCATAGTGAACCAGGAACTTTCAGATGTTGAAGCTGGATTTGGAAAAGGCAGAGGAACCAGAGATCAAATTGACAACATCCATTGTATCATAGAAAAAGCAAGGGAATTGCAGAAGAGCATCTACTTCTGCTTCACTGATTTCACTAAAGCCTTTGACAGTGTGGATCACAATAAACGGTGGAAAGTTTTGCCTGCCTCTTGTGAAACCTGTATGCAGGTCAAGAAGCAACAGTTAGAACCGGACATGGAACAACAGACTGAGGAGTACGTCAAGGATGTATATTGTCACCCTGCTTATTTAACTTCTCTGCAGAGTACATCATGAAAAATACTGGGCTGAATGAAGCACAAACTGGAATCANGTGAAACCTGTATGCAGGTCAAGAAGCAACAGTTAGAACCGGACATGGAACAACAGACTGAGGAGTACGTCAAGGATGTATATTGTCACCCTGCTTATTTAACTTCTCTGCAGAGTACATCATGAAAAATACTGGGCTGAATGAAGCACAAACTGGAATCAAGATTGCTGAGAGAAATATCAGTAACCTCAGATATGCACATGACACCACCCTTAATGGCAGAAAGCAAAGAAGAGCTAAAGAGCCTCTTGATGAAAGGAGAGTGAAAAAGTTGGGTTAAACTTCACATTCAAAAAACGAAGATCATGGCATCCATTCCCATTACTTTGTGGCAAATAGATGAGGAAACAATGGAAACAGTGGCAGACTTTATTTTCTTGAGCTCCAAAATCATTGCAGATGGTGATTGCAGCCATGAAATTAAAAGACGCCTGCTCCTTGGAAGAAAAACTATTTCAAATGTAGACAGCATATTAAAAAGCTAGACATTACTTTGCTGACAAAGGTCCGTCTAGGTGAAGCTATGATTTTTCCAGTAATGTATGGATATGAGAGTTGACTATAAAGAAGGCTGAGTACTGAAGAATTGATGCTTTTGAACTGTGGTGTTGAAGAAGACTCTTCAGAGTCCCTTGGACTGCAAGGAGATCAAATCAGTCAATCCTAAAGGAAATCAATCCTGAATACTCATTAGAAGGACTGATGCTGAAGCTCCAATACTTTGGCCACCTCAGGAGAAGAGTTGACNGAGTACTGAAGAATTGATGCTTTTGAACTGTGGTGTTGAAGAAGACTCTTCAGAGTCCCTTGGACTGCAAGGAGATCAAATCAGTCAATCCTAAAGGAAATCAATCCTGAATACTCATTAGAAGGACTGATGCTGAAGCTCCAATACTTTGGCCACCTCAGGAGAAGAGTTGACTCATTAGAAAAAGACTCTGATGCTGGGAAGATTGAAGGCAGGAGAAGAAGGTGATGACAGAGGATGAGATGGTTGGATGGCATCACCGACTCACTGGACGTGTGTTTGAACAAGTTCCAGGAGATAGTGAAGGACAGGGATGCCTGGCATGCTACAGTTAGTGGGGTTGCAAAGAGTCAGACAAGACTGAAGGATTGAACAACAACAGTTGTAGCAAAGTTACAATACCAATATAAAATGTTAATAGGTAACTCTGGATGTGGAGTATATGGGAAACGTGTATTATCCTCTCAGTTTTTTTCTGAAATTGTTCTAAAAATAAAGTTTATTATAAAAAAGTACTGAACCCTCAACATGTTTTTTTAAACCCAGAAAGCATGTGCTTCACAACTTTTACCAGATTTTTGCTTATATTCTACTCTTAAATATATCTTACTCCTGGAGCAACAAAAGTTTTAAAAAATCTAGTAAAAGAGTAATTTGCTTGAGGATATTGCATAACTGGTTCTTGCAAACAGGCCCAACATTTATTACGCTGCATTTGCTGCCAGCTGAAAGCCTACTCACAAATGTTAGAAAGTTGTGTTTATTATAATCTAAGTCCTTTACTGTCATAAAAATTTTCAATCTTTAAATCAACCAAAATTCTTGTAAGAAATATTGACAACACCTTTGAATGAGTAATTTGTTGCCTAGAAGTTCTTTCTTAACTCTTTAATTAATCTTATTTTTAGTAATTTAAATAGAGATGTTGATTTCAAATAAGTAACTTAATTTTCAGAACAATTTTGCCTTGGAGACTTGAATGATTAATTGGTTTCCATACATTAGGAAAACAGCATTTGTTGCCTCCAATCCACATATTTCTTGGCTGGTAACAAGGAGGAGTAATATATTCTGAATATTTTCCCTTTCTATCAGTCATACTTAGTTTTAACAAATAAACATTTTTTTTTAGTAATTTAATTAAAGTGAAAATGTGCATGGTTGCTAACCCAATCTTAAACAGATTTCAGCCTTAACATAATAGGAATGTACAGCCTTTTTTAGATTTACTTTTGGCTTACTCGTAGATGAAGAGAAAAAAAGATGAGCCCTTTATTCTTTGAATTTTTAAATAAACTTTTGCATGAATTAATGCAGAGAAAGAAAATATTTGAAGAAATTAATATACTGTTAATAGCTTAATCATTATTTCAGTAGCCTGTGATTTTCCAAACTTGTGCTTTCCACTTATGTAATTGCATTCCTTTTTTTAGCTGAAGTAACTCCCAAGTAGCTAAATCATAGAAATATCAAATAATTAGACCAAAGACATTGATTTTGGAATTGCACATCACAGTTCAACCGCTATTAAGACAATACTAGTTAATATTAGGCACCTTTGAAGGTTAATGTAAACAGAAGTCTCAGTCCTAGAGTATTCTCCTTCAAGTAGGCCCATCCCAAGACTTCAAGAACTTCAAGGACTGACCTAGCTTGGAGGAACTGATACAGCTTGGATAATGACTCTTATACAATTGAATTGCCCAGATAGACTCTTTGGGCATTGCATGTATAAAAACTGCAATCCAGATGGCAGTCTTTATATAGTATGAAAAGGGAGACATCTGATACAGTTTGAATCTTGTGCGTATACTTGCCCACTTTTAAACCACATGATAGCATTACTTCTAAGAGAAATTTTGTGGCATTATATACTAAAATTCACAGCATTTTTCATGAAGTGACTGTCAGTGTTTATACAAATCTAACATAATTTTAAGCTCTATTTTAAAGAATGCAAGTAGCTGAAATGTATAAACTTTTAGTTAGAAGATAGATAAGTATTAGGGATGTAATGTACCATGTGATAAATATAATTAACACCTCTGAATGCTATCCATGAAAATTGTTAAGAGAGTAAGTCTAAGAGTTCTCATCATAAGGAGAAAAAAATTATTTTATTTTTATCTGTGTGAGAAAGTGAATGTTTACTATATTGTAGTAATCATTTCATGTCAGATCATTATGCCATACATCTTAAACTTATATATGCTGTATGTCAATTACATCTCAATAAAACTGGTAAGAGAAAAACAAAAAAATAACTATTAAGTAATATATTAACCAGTAGAGATATGAGATTGTTTGTTTGTAGTTTTATCGATGTGTTTTAATATTTTTAGAAATTCAGGGGCAGCATTTATCATATGTGTGTTGCTAATGTGAGACATTATCCAATAATAGGGTATTTATTCATTCAAAGTAAAACTGTCTGAGCAATTAACATGTGTATGGCACTCCCAAGCCACTGGGGATACAGCAGTGAAGACAAGTCTTTGCCCCCATGGAGTTTGCATTTTGTTGTGGCTTTAGGGAAGAATCAAAGAAGAAATTAAAATATAACATTGCTGCTGGTAATAGTCATTTGGCGAATAACATAGCAGTGTAATAGGGCTTCCCTGGTGGCTCAGTTGGTTAAGAATCTGCCTGCAATGCAGGAGACACTGGTTTGAAGCCTGAGTGGGAAGGAGCCCCAGGAGAAGGAAATGACTGCCCACTCCAGCATTCTTGCCTGGAAAATCCCATGGACAGAAGAGCCTGGTGGTCTCCATGGAGTCACAAGAATCAGACACGACTTAATGACTAAACCACCAACCAAAGCAGTATAATAGGAACAGGGGTTGGTTTTTTGGAGTGAAGGTTTAGGTGTTTTCTGCAGAGTGCTCAGGAGAGTTCTCTGAGAATTGGTTTGTGAGCAAAGACCTGAGACGAGTAAGGGAACAGACTGTGGGTATTTGGCAGAAGAGTGTTCCAGATAGACAATTACAGAAACCTTGAGGTAGGAGCATGTTTAGTGTATTCAGAAACAGCCAGGAGCCAGCCTGTGTGGCTGGAGCAGAGTGGAAGGGAGAGTTTTTTAAGCACCTGTGATCAGTACTGGAGTCAGAAGTGCAGAAAACCATACTAAAGTGTTTGAGACCTTGTAGGCCAGGCTGTTAAAAAGTCTTTAATTTTTACTTTTGGGGGAGTAGGGGGAGCCATGCAAGTTTTTGTCAGGCAAGACTGTAAACAGCTTTGAAATGGACAAAAAATGATGAACAGTTTTTCTATCTTGCTGTTCATTGGAGTTATCTCTGTCTTATTTTCCTTCCTTCCTATCTTTGCATTTTGCTTAGGATTAATTGAATATGGTTTTTAAAATTCCGTAGAACCATTACTTTATATTTATAAGTATTTAAAAGCTTTTTTTCTTACATCTTTCCCTGTGTTCTTTTTAATGCAAAGTATTTTTGTTTAGTTTTTGAAATTTACTTCAGTTGTAAGAAACTCAAGTCATCTCATCCAAACTCTTAACCAGTAGCAGAATCTACCGAACACTGGTAGTGATTGAGAAAGAACTCAACATTTAAAGGGAAATCAGTTCTTTGTTAGATTGATGGAAATCTATGTTATTCTCATAGATGCCTGTGGTTTTGTCCAAGTCCATTATACCATAAAACAAAAAGCTTAAAGATAGCTGACTTACTCCTCCTCATTGCTACATATTATTTTCTCCAAACTAACTGATTATGGTTTCTGCAGTCTTACCTTACTGAATGGTACTAGACTGTTTCCTGTATCCCATCTCACCTTGAATCATTGTCTTCTCTAGGCTCCTGTTGTTGCAGGAAGTCTCACCCCTTCCAGGGCCCAAAACCGGGCTCTTGTCTAACACTCGGAAATGAATTGTCCGAGGAGACACATGTGCTGACAAAGCAAGAGACTTTATTGGGAAAAGGCACCCGGGTGGAGAGCAGTAGGGTAAGGAAACCCAGGAGAACTGCTCTGCCGCTTGGCTTGCAATGTCGGGTTTTATGGTGATGGGATTAGTTTCCGGGTGGTCTTTGACCAGTCATTCTAATTCAGAGTCTTTCCTGGTGGCCCATGCATCACTCAGCCAAGATGGATGCTAGCGAGAAGGATTCTGGGAAATGGACGGACACACAGTGTCTCCTTTAGACCTTTCCCGAACTCTTCCGGTTGGTGGTGGCTTATTAGTTCTATATTTCTTATAAGGATCTCCTGTCATAAAACAATTCATGCAAATGGTTACTATGGTACCTGGCCAGGGTGGGTGGTTTCAATCAGTGTGCTTCCCCTAACACTGATATATTATTATTGGTGATTTTCTTCCTGCTTCTTAGTGCCTGCTCAGTCTCTTTTGTGGGCTTCTCTTCCTCTGTAGTTTCTTTAAATATTGGTGTTTCTGAGTTTCTCTAGGTCTTACTTTTCTTCTCACTGGGGAAATCTCATTTTGTCCTCTGCCTTGCATCCATAAGCTGATGACTCTTAAATCCTTATCTCCAGTTCAGATCTTTCTTCTGCCTCTGCACTGTATTTCTGTTTGTTTTTTGGGCATTTCCACTTGGATATACAGGCATTACAATATGTTCAAAATTGAGATATCTGCTTCTCTAAACCTTGTGTCATTCCTGTGTTTTCCAGCTGTTTGAATAGACGTTAACTAAGTGGAATGTAGGTATGCTCCTTGACTCCTGCTTTTCTTCCCAATCTAGTTGGTTAGCGAGTATTGTTGATGCCTACTTCTGAGTATTGCTCTAATCCATCCTTCTTTCTCCATCTTCATTGTTCGCTACTCTGATTTAGACTCCAGATTTCTGCAGCAGCCTCTAAACCTGTAAAAATCATAAAGAGTCAGGCAGTAGTGGTGTTTTTAACTTGGCTATGGGGAAACATAGATTCAGAGATGTTAAGTAAGAGCTCAGCTCTTTCCAATTCTAAGGCTCATATTTGCACTATATCATAGCATTATCATAGATTGATACTGCCTTCTATTGGAGGAATTTAGAATGCTTAAAATGAAGCATTATTTCAGATTATAATGTGGCGTTTCAAAATACATTCAGAAAGCAGACCTGGTGTAGGTCATATATGAGGATTAAAATTCTTGCCTTAGAAATAGTTTGCTTTTATTTTTGGCAGGGTTAATAGTTTCAGAGAATTCAGATTTGGTATTTGCATGTAGAACATTTAAAAATTTTAAGGCTCTAACAAGAATATTTTATGAGACTGATATTCTTTCTAGCTAACTGTTAAATTAACTAAGTTCTTGGTTTGTTTCTTGGGGTGGGGGTTTGGTTTCTTAGTGTTTTGTTTAAGAGAATTTAAGGTAGATAACTTCAGCCAGTACTAGTGAAGAAGCATTTTGAAAGTGTGACAGAGGAAAACATCTTAGAAATTCTGACTGTTTTCCTTAGAGATTTGTTTCTCCTCATTTGTCTTTTTTAAAAAAGAAAGGAGTTGTTCTAGCCATTGCTTTCAAATTCTGTTTTATCGTAAGTTGTGCTCAGAGGGAATAGCCCCAGTGACCTTAGCTATAGTTTCTAATACAGCTCTTCAGAATTCTCTTTATCACAGATGATTGATATTCCGAGTTTAAGATCAAGATAAATCTGAAGCAAAAAACCCCACCAACCCTTTAGGGAGAGAGTGCATATCATCTTTGTTAAAGTTGTAGACAGGGACACTAAAAATTCTAAATTTGTCTTTCTGTAGAATCTTGATTGATTTTTTTTTCCCTTAAGTTCCCCATTTGAAGATGGAGAAGATAGTTACCAACAGTCTGCAATACAAGATTGTCCTCTGGACAAATAGTTATCATGGCTCAAAAGAATATTGGGTATTGGACACTGAAATCCTGTTGTGCATTCTAAACTGCTTCAGTCGTGTTCCATTCTTTTACCACATGGACTGTAGCCCNTGGAACTCTCTTGCTTTCTTCATGATCCAGCAGATGTTGGCAATTTGATCTCTGGTTCCTCTGCCTTTTCTAAAACCAGCTTGAACATCAGGGAGTTCACGGTTCACATATTGCTGAAGCCTGGCTTGGAGAATTTTGAGCATTACTTTACTAGCATGTGAGATGAGTGCAATTATGCGGTAGTTTGAGCATTCTTTTGCATTGCCTTTCTTTGGAATTGGAATGAAAACTGACCTTTTCCAATCCCGTGGCCACTGCTGAGTTTCCCAAATTTGCTGACATATTGAGTGCAGCACTTTCACTGCATCATTTTTCAGGATTTGAAACAGCTCAACTGGAATTCCATCACCTCCACTAGCTTTGTTCATAGTTATGCTTCCTAAGGCCCACTTGACTTCACATTCCAAGATGTCTGGCTTTAGATTAGTGATCACATCATCATGATTATCTGGGTCGTAAAGATCTTTTTTGTACAGTTCTTCTGTGTATTCCTGCCACCTCTTCTTAATATCTTCTGCTTCTCTTAGGTCCATACCATTACTGTCCTTTATCGAGCCCATCTTTGCATGAAAAGTTCCCTTGGTATCTCTAATTTTCTTAAAGAGATCTCTAGTCTTTCCCATTCTGTTCTTTTCTTCTATTTCTTTGCATCGATCTAGACAGCCTGTTAAAAAGCAAAGAAAGCATTTTTCTGACAAAGGTCTATCTAGTCAAAGCTATGGTTTTTCCAGTAGTCATGTACAGATGTGAGAGTTGAACCATAAAGAAGGCTGAGTGCTGAAGAATTGATGCTTTTGAACTATATGATGCTGGAGAAGACTCTTGAGAGTCCCTTGGACAGCAAGGAGATCAAACCAGTCAATCCTAAAGAAAATCAACCCTGAATATTCATTGGAAGTACTGATGCTGAAGCTGAAGCTCCAATACTTGGCCACCTGATGCAAAGAGCTTACTCTTGGAAAAGACTGTGATACTGGGAAAGATTTAGGACAGGAGGAGAAGGGGGCAACAGAGGATGAGATGGTTGGATGGAATCATCGACTCAATGGAATGAGTTTGAGCAAACTCAGGGAGGTAGTGAAGGACAAGAACACCTGGCATGCAAAGTCAGATACAACTTACTGAGTGAACAAGAACAAATGTCCTGCTCTATTACTTAGTAATTGTTTGATATTGAAAAATTTATCTAGCTTCTCTGAACATCATTTGCCTCATCTGTAAAATTAAGATAATAATAACAACTTCCTAAGATAACTCTTTGAGCATTTAATAATTTTAATATATGTAAAACATTTAGAACTATACCTGGCACATAGGAAGATTTTTTTAAGCTCTAGCTATACATATTGCATATTAATAATTTTGACCACTTTACAACTCTTGGGGATGGGCGTGATCAGAGTTTACCCAGAATGGAATGAAAAGTCTCAAGAGGCAACAGCTTCCTGTCTTTAGAAGTGATCAAACCAAAGCTAGATAAATACTCCAAAGGGAAACTGCACATCAGTTTAATTCAGTTAATATTGACTAGACCAGGAACCACTGCGGGCCTTTTCATATATCATATCTATATTTCCACATATCTTTTTCTATCTTGGCTATTTTTTCCTGCTTCTCCATATCTATCCTAGATCAGAGCATCTTGAATTCTCTTGATCCTAGACTTCTTTTTTAGCCTGAAGGTGTTTCATAAAGAACCTTCTTTCAGATGACAAAACTGACATTTCATAAAAGAAGGAAATAAAAATATGAAAAATGTTTTCCTCACTGGAAATCAAATATTTGGTAATATAAAGAATGCCCCTGCCTTGTGTATATAGTTTTTAAACCATTTAGGATTTATTTTTAAATAGTGTAAAATGTTTTCTGCCAGCTGACATACAAAGCAAGTCTTTCTGAAAGATAAATGAAATAGGAAAGCTAATTTGAAGCTAATATTTTCCAAATAGAGATTTAACATGCATTTAACTATAAAATTAATTTCCCTGTTTTTCTTCTTCCCTATTTCTTTTATGTTCAGGAAAATTCTAAATAAATAAATATCTTTTTATCCCTGTGTTCAAAGAAAAGCCATTTTCTAATCAGTGAAATCAATAATATTTATCAGAGTTTGTCCCCACATCTGACCTTTTCTCTAGCCCCAGAATGTGGGGTGTTCTTCCTTCATTTAATATAAATGAATATATACAAAACAGATAAAGAGCAAAGGCCCCAGTGTATAGTGCAGGGAACTATATTCAATATCTTGTAGTAAACTATAATGGAAAAGAATATGAAAGAGAATGTGTATATATATATATATATATATATATGAATATATACCTGAATGATTTTGCTGTGCACCAGAAATTTACAACATTGTAAATCAACTATACTGCAAAAAAGAATATTTTTAATAAAAAAATAAAGTCCACTATCGCCTCCTCTGAGAACTTGCCCTCATTTTCTTCTACCTGTAAATTTTCTCTCTATTCTGACTTTCTTCCCTCAACCTATATATTTTCCTCCATTCTTCACATTCATTAAAAATCTTCCTTTGACCTTAGATTCACCTCCACCTACCAATCAATCAATTACCTCTGTATCTTTGCTCAACTTTTCTCCCCTCCACTACCTCTCTCCTCTCCTCTTTATCTCTCTATTGACCCTTACTACTCTTTTTAGAATTATCTCAGATGTCATTTCCTAGCTGTGATACCAGCCACCACCATCACCCCACTGAGAGTGATGGGTGTTCCTCAAGTTACCCTATAATATCCCAAAGTACTCTATTAGAATTATCAGTCCACTTCAATGGCCTTGAGGATTAGGCTACTAGGCTTGGCTCATACCAAATAAAGAGATATACACTGATCCTCTATGGAATAAATGAATGTCCCAATCTGACAAAATTTGCATGAAATGGAACTGATATGATATACTCTATAACCTTGAGATGAACTCTTGGTCTTTGGAGTTTTATAGTTTTGCAGATCAATAAGAAGATTATGGCATCTGGTCCCAAAACTTTGTGGTAAATAGATTGGGAAACAGTGACAGACTTTATTTTCTTGAGCTCCAAAATCACCGTGGATGGTGACTGTAGCAATGAAATTAAAAGATGCTTGCTCCTTGGAAGAAAACCTATGACAGACCTAAACAGTATATTAAAAAGAGACTTCACTGTGCCAACAAAGTCCATCTAGTCAAAGCTATGGTTTTTCCAGTAGTCATGTACGAATGTGAGAGTTGGACATAAAAAAGTCTGAACGCCAAAGAATTGATGCTTTCCAACTGTGATGCTGGAGAAGACTTTCAAGAGTCCCTTGGACTCTTGAAGAGTCCAAAGAGATCAAACCAGTCAATCCTAAAGGAAACCCACCCTGACTATTCATTGGAAGGACTGATGCTAAAGCTGAAGCTCCAATACTTTGGCCATCTGATGTGAAGAGCCAACTCTTTGGAAAAGATCCTGATGCTGGGAAAGACTGAGGGAAAGAGAAGGGAGTGACAGAGGATGACATGGTTGGATGGTATCACTGACTCAATGGATGTGAGTTTGAGCAAACTCCAGGAGACAGCAAAGGACAGGGAAGCCTGGCATGCTGCAGTTCATAGGGTTGCAAAGAGTCAGACACGACTTGGCTATTGAACAACAAAGGTAAGTCGTTAGTAATCTCTTTGGTTGTGAATTCTATCTCTGTATGCAAAATGTATAAGCTCCAGCGTGGAAATACTAGTCACTTCTTGGTGTCATCCAATCAGTAATACAATAGTGAATACATATTCTCCCTTAGGCCATTTGAAATACTAGTCACTTCTTGGTGTCATCCAATCAGTAATACAATAATGAATACATATTCTCCCTTAGGCCATTCAGTATATTCTCTCTATGATCTACATAACTTCTCTTGACCTTTTCTTTCACGTTCATAGAGCAGCATACTGCAGTGGGCACCCTACACTGTCATTATTTCCTGGCTGTCATAGAACAGATTGAAACTCCACATCATAGAATTTGAGACATAGGATGATCTGGAGAAATAATTGAAACTTTATTTATTTAACATCACATAGTTCGGCAATTTTTTGTTTCTCCGTTTTTGTTTTGTTTTGTTTTGTTACTTTGGGACTTTATCAAAATTAAAAGTTTTGTATCTTATTTTTAAACTCCCCTTCATTGAAGCATATTGTGCGATAAAATTATATTGAGGTTCATTTACTTTTACTCTTTCAATTTTACAACAACCCTATCAACTTCACATTATAATTGCAAATTTTACAATTTACCTCCATTTGACAGTTGAGGAAACTGAGGTATAGAGAGATTAGGAAAATTGATCTAAGCCATATGGCTAGTAAGGTCCTGAGTCAGGATGGGTTTTCCCTGGGGCCCAGGTTCTTAACCAATATTCTACATTGTGGTAACAGGAATAGATACTCAGAGTAAAACTGACTACAGAAACTCAAGTATGTAGTTCAAAAGAAAAATAAAGCCTGGAAATATATTTATTTATTCCTAATAGAGTGTGTAAGTTTTTCTTTT
>SJYX01001030.1:181327-192144 GCA_006410675.1 Oreotragus oreotragus | reverse complement strand
CTGTCTGACTGAGAGACTGAAAAGGCTCTGGGAGAACGGAATGTTGTTGTTTCTCTGTTTTTGAACCCGCTCTTCTTTTTGATGGTGTTTATACTTTAAAATTTCACACTGTGGTCAAAGGAGGCAAGGTATAATTTCACATGTCCCTGTAAACACTGAACAACTAACTTGCCCAGTGTGCACACAGGCACACAAATATTCTGGACATTTAAGATGGCTACCTGTGGGTGAAGGGGAGTCACACTTTAATAACTCAAACCATGATCGTCAAATATTTTAAATGCATCCTCTTTGGGGCTTTTCCAATAGCGTTTCCTGCCTTTTTTAACAGAAGTAACATGTAAATCCCAGTGCTGTTTTTTTTTTCAATTATAATTTAGAGTTACATTGAAGAAGAAAGTTATAAATAAGATAAAGTAAAATATATATTTTAGATCAAGCATTCTACAGTGACATAAAAAGCAAGCTTGAAGTTTACTGACAAGGAACATTACAGCAAGTACCAAAAGATTCCACAGCTGCTAGACTAGAGAAACCATTTTTCTTTCTTTGAGCCTGACTCGTCTCTGGCAATTACCTCATAACTAATCAAAGCATCTGTGAAAACGTTAGTAGCCAAAGAGCCACTTTGATTGGTGTCCCTCCATTGGTATGCCATTTACAGCCCTGTTTATTGCCACTGATAACTTTTTTTTTTAATTTTAAAATTTGTTCTCTTGAAATCTGCTCTAATAGCAATAAAATATAATCGAAAATACTAACACATTATGTACATAGAGTCCATTTTCTTAAGCATTTTCTCAAGTATTATTTCACAACATCTAATAAAAAATGTACTCAGGGAAAGGGAAGGAATGCAGTTATTGATTTTGATAACTGTTGTATCTGAGTTTGGTGGAACCTCTTATTATTTGAGGAAACACTGCTTGGAAGAGCTATTATCAGATTGTGTGTGTGTGTGTGACATAGATATTCAGGCTCCCCCGTCCCTGGGATTCTCCAAGCAAGAATACTAGAGTGGGTTTCCATTTCCTTCTCCAATGCATGAAAGTGAAAAGTGAAAGTGAAGTCACTTAGTCATGTCCGACTCTTTGCGACCCCATGGACTGCAGCCCACCAGGCTCCTCCATCCGTGGGATTTTTCCAGGCAAGAGTACTGGAGTGGGTTGCCATTGCCTTCTCTAGTGATAGGTAAACAGCCATGCTTAAATTAGATTGTGATCCATATACCAGATGTTTGACCAACACTTTTTATTAGGTTTTGCTAATAGTGGATTGGCCAGATTATTCAAGTTTTTACACCATTTTACAGAAAACCGGAAGGAACTTTTTACCCAAACCAATATAATCATGCTTCAGACATAAATACTGCTCTTAAGATGCATGCAGTTCAATAAGGACTTTAGAGAATAGTGTTCCTTGCTACTAGGTCCTAGGCCTTTGTCTGAGTAGGCTAACACCAAACAATGCTGCATAATAACAACTAAAAAATCTTGACATTCTAGTGGCTTACAAAAATAAGCAATTTTTTTTCTTGCTCATGTATGTGTAAATCAGGCTTAGCTGATGTAGGTCAGGCTCAGTGGGGCTTGGCCTCAAACTTTGGGTAGAGTACAGGTCTATTAATCCCTCCATGAACCAGTTGCTATTTAAGGCATATTCTTTTCAAAGCCAAAGGAAAGAGCACAAAAGGGAAAGTTATACCACACAATTCAAGCACCTGTTATTGTCACACTCACTGACATCTCATTAGCCAATATGAATCATATGGCCAAGCCTAGCATCAATGGGACATGGAGGTATACTCTTCCCATAGGAAAAAGCAAGAACGAACACTTGCTGAACACAAAACCAATCTTTCAAAACCCTTGTCTCCTTTCACATAATTCTTTCTTGCTCTAGGAGAGCTCATCAAACCCAGAAACTTCCTTCTTATTTGTATACAGATAATTTACCAACTTATATATCTAGCTCAGAACTCTCATCTTAGTTCTAGAGTTTCATGGCTAAAGAACTACTTGGTATTTGTACTTGGATATTACAAACATGAGTTCAGTTCAGTTCAGTTGCTCAGTCGTGTCCAGCTCTTTGCGACCCCATGGACTGCAGCACACCAGACTTCCCTGTCCATCACCAACTCCCAGAGCTTGCTCAAACTCATGTCTATTGAGTCAGTGATGCCACCCAACCATCTTATCCTCTGTCATCCCCTTCTCCTCCTGCCTTCAAACTTTCCCAGNCATGGACTGCAGCACACCAGACTTCCCTGTCCATCACCAACTCCCAGAGCTTGCTCAAACTCATGTCTATTGAGTCAGTGATGCCACCCAACCATCTTATCCTCTGTCATCCCCTTCTCCTCCTGCCTTCAAACTTTCCCAGAATCAGGGTCTTTTGCAATGAGTCAGTTCTTCGCATCAGGTGGCCAAAGTGTTAATACTAATAGAAGACTTCAGAGTAGAAGGACATGCGCTCATCTTCTCCTGCAAGAACTCCAAAATTACAACTCACTGCTGAACAACTATAGACAGGAGAATGTTAGATCCCACCAAAAAAAGATATCGAAGGGCAAAGCAGCAAGACAGTAGGAGGGGCGAAATTGCATTTAGAATCAAACCCCATACCTGCCAGAGACGCTCAGAAGGCTCAAACAAAACCTTGTGCACACCAGGACCCAGAGATCCCACAGAGACTGAGCCAGACCTGCCTTTGAGTGTTTGAGTATCTCCTGCAGAGGCGTGGGTCAGCAGTGGCTTGCTGCAGGGGCAGGGGCTCTGGGTGCCGCAGACCTGGGTCACAGAGTGTGGGGCATAAGCCTTTTTGGAGGAGGTCACCATTAACCCACCATAGAGCCACTGAGCAGATGACTCACAAACTGCAGAACAATTATACCAAATAAATTCCAAACATAATACATCTTAAATAAAACCCATGATCAGCACTGCTACCTTGGACAGACCAAAACTGATAAATCTCTTTGCATTCTGCATATAACTGAATGCCGCAGCGGTGGTGGTGGTCTAGTTGCTAAGCTGTGTCTGACTCAGGCAACCCCATGGACTATAACTCTCCAGGCTTGCCAGCAAACCAGGAATCTCGGATCTATAGTATCCCCTCTCCTTCAGCTGCCAAATCCAACGGATCTCATTTTACCTTCTAAATGTATTTTGGCCCTTTCATTTATCTTCATCTTCACCAGCACTATATTCCACCATATCAGTGAGTCATACCTAGATCCCTCTAATATCTATTAACTGATACTAGCCCTATGTAATTATTTTCCATTCAGAGTAATATTTTTGAAAAGCAAATCTGATCGTGTCATCATTCTTGTTTTACACTCTTCAGTGGTTTGATGATCTTCAAATGTACCCTAAATTCTTTGGCACTGCTTCTTTCAAAAGGTGGAGAATTGGGTCACTAGTAGCACCTGAAAACAAAAAAAGGAAGTGGAGACTAATCCCCCTCCCTTTGAATATTTGTAAGAATTAGTGACTTTCTTCCATTAAACGCAATGTGACGCAAGTACTATGTGACTTCTGAGTCTAGGTCTTAAAAAGAATAACTACATATCTATCTACCTACCTACCTATCTTCTCACATGCTCTAGGGGGAAGACAGCTGCCATGCCATGCTATTACTCAAAAGAGGTTGATGTGAATAGGAACTGAGATACATCACCAACAACCAGGACCGCTTTGCCAGCTATGCACGTGAGCCACTCTGGAAGCAAACCCTCAGCTCAAGCTAGGACTCTGGGTAACAACAGAGATTTGGCTGACATCTTGACTGCATCCTCATGAGAGAACTCCACCCAAAACTGCCCAGCTAAGCTCTCCTGGTTTCCTGATGCAGAGGTTTTTTATTTTTAGGCCACTAAGTTTGAAGCAAATTGTTCATAATTTGATAATATTCCATTGCTTTTAGGACAAAGAATAAAATGCTTACATGCTTATAATAACAGATTCCCAGCTCTCCTGATCCACCTATAACACTCCACACTGCTCTTTGCCTCCTGGACATTCAGGCTTTCTTTTAGTTCTTTGAACACACCATGCTACTTTATACCACAGGACTTCTGTTCATAATTTTTTTTTTCTAGTGAAAGTATTTCTTTCTATATTCACTGAGTTATGTCCTATATTTCCACTAAGTCCCAGCAACTTTATCATTTTCACAGGTGTATTTTTCCACAGATCCCTGACCTGGTCAAATTCCCCTGTTATAATTTCTCTCTGTATCATGTATCTCCCTCACCTCATATACATATTTATCCTGTGATAATTTGATTCCTATCTCTCATATACCAGACTTAATGAGACTTCAGTTTGCTTACCAGTATAGCCCTAGTACCTATTATGTGACTGGCATAGAGTTGATGATCAAGAAGAATTAGCTGAATGAATAGATGAATGAACCTAGGAGCAACAATAATACAAGGCAAAAACTGGCAGGTTCAGAGTGACCATAGCTGGAAGGTTGCATGCATGAGTTAATTGTAGATTGCCAAATTTACCTTTTATTTCTGCCTTTGCACCTATCCTTCACAAGTTACCTTCCCCTTCATCCCTGCTTCACTCTCAGTCATGTCCGACTCTTTGCGACCCCATGAATTGCAGCACACCAGACCTCCTTGTCCATCACCATCTCCNGGAAAAGTGTCAGACTTTATTTTTGGGGGCTCCAAAATCACTGCAGCTGGTGACTTCAGCCATGAAATTAGAAGACACTCCTTGGAAGAAAAGTTATGACCAACCTAGATAGTATATTCAAAAGCAGAGACATTACATTGCCGACTAAGGTCCATCTAGTCAAGGTTATGGTTTTTCCCGTGGTCATGTATGGATGTGAGAGTTGGACTGTGAAGAAGGCTGAGCACCGAAGAACTGATGCTTTTGAACTGTGATGTTGGAGAAGACTCTTGAGAATCCCTTGGACTGCAAGGAGATCCAACTAGTCCATTCTGAAGGAGATCAACCCTGAGATTTGTTTGGAAGGAATGATGCTAAAGTTGAAACTCCAGTACTTTGGCCACCTCATGCGAAGAGTTGACTCATTGGAGAAGACTTTGATGCTGGGAGGGATTGGGGGCAGGAGGAAAAGGGGATGACTGAGGATGAGATGACTGGATGGCATCACGGACTCGATGGACATGAGTCTGAGTGAACTCCGAGAGATGGTGATGAACAGGGAGGCCTGGCGTGCTGCGAATCATGGGGTCGCAAAGAGTCGAACACAACTGAGTGACTGAACTGAACTGAACTGAAGAGTCGGACACCACTGAGTGACTGAACAGAACTGATCTTGCTGTAAGACATGTTTTTCCAGGAAACAGAAACTTTCTGGCTAATCTTGTTGTCATAAGATGTATGTGTGGAAGTGAGTCTGGTAAGACATTTACAACCTTGAGACATTCTTTGGATCTATTCAGTTCAGTTCAGTTCACTGAGTCGTGTTCAACTCTTTGTGACCCCATGGACTGCAGCATGCCAGGCCTCCCTGACCATCACCAACTCCCAGAGCTTGCTCAAACTCATGTCCATTGAGTCAGTGATACCATCCAACCATCTCATTCTCTGTCATCCCCTTCTTCTCCTGCCTTCAATTTTTCCTAGCATCAGGGTCTTTTCCAACAATTTTGATCTATTATTAGTAATCAATTGAAAAAGTATATAGTATCTTGCTAAAAACTAGCAAGGGGGTTACTCTCCTTCCCCCTTCCAATGCCCCTTAAAAGCTTTTTCTATCCCTGTTACTTTAATAAAACTTTGCTACATGAAGCTCTGGGTGACTGAGTCTGTGTCCTTCGGTTCCAAAGTGAAATTATCTCCTTCAGAGATCAAGAATCTGTTCACTGCTGCCCTGTAACCTATCATTATTCTCAAAAGCAGAGACATTACTATGCAGACTAAGGTCCGTCTAGTCAAGGCTATGGTTTTTCCTGTGGTCATGTATGGATGTGAGAGTTGGACTGTGAAGAAGGCTGAGCACCGAAGAATCGATGCTTCTGAACTGTGATGTTGGAGAACTCTTGAGAGTCCCTTGGACTGCAAGGAGATCCAACCAGTCCATTCTGAAGGAGATCAGCCCTGGGATTTCTTTGGAAGGACTGATGCTAAAGCTGAAACTCCAGTACTTTGGCCACTTCTTGCGAAGAGTTGACTCATTGGAAAAGACTCTGATGCTGGGAGGGATTGGGGGCAGGAGGAGAAGGGGACGACCGAGGATGAGATGGTTGGATGGCATCACTAACTCGATGAATACGAGTTTGAGTCATCAGGAGTTGGTGATGGACAGTGAGGCCTGGCATGCTGCGATTCATAGAGTCACAAAGAGTTGGACACGACTAAGCGACTGAACTGAACTAAGCATATGAAATCATTGCTAAAACAAAACAACAGAATTGGCAGAGAATATATCTTTTTTTTTTTAAGTAGCTATTTAAGCATATTCTCAATATTTTAAATTATTCTCTTTAGCTTTTTGATAATTCATTTTGTTTTATAACAACTTTGTTAAAACATGTTTTCCTAAAAATCAGTCCTTTCACCTAGGTTCCAGATCAGTTAGCCTGGAAATAACTAATTCAATGTAATCTTCTGTATTTGTTTGTATTTGCTAATATAATCTTTTTTCCAAAAAATTGTTTTTTTTTTAATTATTTTCTCTTTTTTTTCTGGATTAAGATACACAATTTATTGATATTTAAAAGAACTACTTCTTAGATTTATCCAAATAAATTTTCTTGTTTTTCTCATTTATTAACTTTTCTCTTTAGTCTGTTCCTTCTGCTTTCTGTACATTTTTATGTGAGGTGTTTTGGATAGAAGACTAATATACTTTTTAGAATCTTATGAGTTGTGTTGATTTAGTTTGTTCTTATTTAGTAATTAAATTGTAAGTTTTCTTTAATCTTTCCTCTTATTTCAGCAATTCCTACAAGTCAAAAATTAATAATGCAATATGCTTATGGAATTATGTTTCAAATATTGTGAACATATTAAGGTTGCTGCTCTTTATCCAAGAACAGCCCTTGTTTTTGTCAAGTAATCTAAATGTTATTCTATTGCATTTATAAAAGGTGTCAAAATTACTATTTCTGATTTGTAAAACAACGTGCCAAATCTAGGTAAATTTTTAATTTTATTTAATTATTTTGTGTTTCAAATTTTAAAACATCATTAAAATTTCAGTATTGTGGTAGAAGGCACATATAGAGAAGAACACAAATCTTAAATGGATAGCCAAAAAAAACTAAAAATAAATTTAAAAACTAAAAATAAAATAAAATAGCTCACCTGGAAAAAAAATAAAATAAAATATATATCCAACTGTGTCATCCCCCATATCAACATACAGAAAATTTTCAGCAGACAGAAGGCTTTTCCTGACCTTTCTCTCATAACTACCACCTCTCCTGAAAAGAAGTAGCTCCACTCTGATTTCTGTTACTCTGTATTAAATTAGCCTACTTTTGAGTTTCTTATAAAGAAAATCATATACCATCCACTATTTTTGATGTGAATCATTGTCTACCTATTAATTTGGGGACTTGTTTCCTTTGTTCAACATTTACCTTTGTTGTTGCCTGTGGTAGTAGTGTTGGGTCTACTGTGAGGAAGCAGGAGAGACTCCATCTTGAAGCCTGTCATCCATCTTAAAGACAGGATGTGAACTGGGCCTGATCTCTGCCCAAGAATGAGGAAACCATTACTAATGAAAACCAGGTCTCCTGGAGACTTACCTCCCAACAGATGGCAAATGGAGATTGTAGTTGAGGTCAGGCTGGCCCTGTGAGATTAACCACGGAGACATGCCCCATGATGTAAAATTATTGTTCCCTCCTTTAACCTTAATTTTTTGATCTCCTAGCACCTGCTTGTTGTAAAATTCAATCATATACATCAAAGAGGTTGTGAACATGTCACATAGTGAGGCGTATAGAACTAAGTCTCTCAGAAACATTAGAGTCCTTGTTGGGAACTGATTCCCTTTGGACCCACTGGCATAATTAACTGTACTACACTGGCTTAAGTGTCCTCCGAGATGTGTTTTGCGACTCCAGATTCCACACAGCAATTTATTCTGCTATGTTACTGTGTGGTATTTCATCATACAAATAATCCACTACAATTTATTAATTTATTCAGCATTGATAGGTATTTGAACTGTTTCCAGCCATTTGGCTATTATGAATAAAGCTGCAATGAATATTATGATGCTTCTTATCAGAGGAACTTATGTATGCATATCCCTTAGCTCTATACCTAAGACAGAAACTTCTTTCATATGATGAAATTATTTTTAATGTTAGTGAAGTGAAAGTGGCTCAGTTGTATCTGACTCTTTGGGATCCCATGGACACTACAGTTAATGGAATTATCCAGGCCAGAATACTGAAGTGGGTAGCCATTCCCTTCTCTAGGGGATCTTCCCAACCCAGGAATTGAACCCAGGTCTCCCACATTGCAGGCGGATTCTTTACCAGCCATAAGGGAAGCCCAAGAATACAGGAGGAGGTAACCTATCCCTTCTCCAGTGGATCCTCTCGACCCAGAAATCGAACCGGGGTTTCCTGCATTGCAGGAGGATTTTTTACCAACCAAGCAATCAGGGAAGCCTCTTAATGTTGTTGTTGTTGTTGTTACTGCTGTTGCTGCTGCTAAGTCACTTCAGTCGTGTCCGACTCTGTGCGACCCCATAGACGGCAGTCCACCAGGCTCCCCTGTCCCTGGGATTCTCCAGGCAAGAACACTACGGTGGGTTGCCATTTCCTTCTCCAATGCATGAAAGTGAAAAGCGAAAGTGAAGTCGCTCAGTCGTGTCCAACTCTTAGCGACCCCATGGACTGCAGCCTACCAGGCGCCTCCATCCATAGGATTTTCCAGGCAAGAGTACTGGAGTGGGGTGCCATTGCCTTCTCCACTTAATGTTGCTGCTGCTGCTACTGCTGCTAAGTCACTTCAGTCGTGTCCGACTCTGTGCGACCCCATAGACGGCAGCCCACCAGGCTCCCCCATCCCTGGGATTCTCCAGGCAAGGATACTGGAGTGGGTTGCCATTTCCTTCTCCAATGCATGAAAGAGAAAAGTGAAAGTGAAGTCGCTCAGTCTGTCTGACTGTCAGCGACCCCATGGACTGCAGTCCACCAGGCTACTCCGTCCATTGGATTTTCCAGGCAAGAGTACTGGGGTGGGGTGCCATTGCCCTCCCCGTAATGTTGCTAGATACTATCAAAACATTTTCTAGAGTGGTTGTGCTGATATATGCCCCCAGTTACATTATATTAGATTTCCAGTTGCTACACATCATTGGCAAACCTTGATCCATCTTTACTTTTACCCCCAGTACCTAAAATTTATTGGGTGCTTAATATGTGCCAAGTATTATGGTAAAATCACTTTTATTAACCAATTTATCTTCTCCATTCAGTTCCTGAAATAGTCTCAAAGGATAGATACTATTACACACCCAAAATTTGTTTTGTTTTTGTTCTTGTTTTCAGTGATATTTTATTGAAACATAATGTATGTGGAGTTATACTAAATATATTTATTACATATCAAAGGTTTTTTATCTGCCAAGATAGAGAAAATTTTATCACTTAAAGGCTTTCTTGTGTCTTGTCCCCAACCAATCAGACCAGCAGGCATAATGACCATTCTGATTTGTATCAGAAAGATTGAGTTTGTCTATTTTTGAATAGGATCACAGAGTATGTACTCTTTTGCACCTGAAGGCTTTCACTAAACTTTATGTCTGTGAGATCCAACAATGTTGCTGAGTTCATTCTTTTATAGTGCTGGTCATAGTAATTCACCATTACTATCATGGTATAGTATTCTACTGTATAAATATTAATATTATTCTTAATTTATTAACTCATCTATGTTCAAGGGAACTTGGATTTATTCCATTATGAGGGCATTACAAAAAAAGCCTCCTTTTGATCATGCCTTTCAGTCAGTTTATTGCTTACTTTGAGGAGTGTATACTTAGAAGTACAGTTGCTGAATAGAGGGCATATATGTGTTTAATTGTAGCAGATAATACCAAAGGGTTTTCAATATTGGTTAACTTAATTTGCACTCCCATTGATAAAGACTTCTAATTCCTCCAAATTTTTGTCAATACTTGATATTATTTTTTTTAATTTTAGCAATTCCGATGGTATGTAATGGTATGACATTGTTCAGTTCAGTTCAGTTCAGTCCCTCAGTCATGTCCGACTCTTTGCGACCCTATGAATCGCAGCACGCCAGGCCTCCCTGTTCATCATCATCTCCCTGAGTTCACTCAGACTCACGTCCATCGAGTCCGTGATGCCATCCAGCCATCTCATCCTCTGTCATCCCCTTCTCCTCCTGCCCCCAATCCCTCCCAGCATCAGAGTCTTTTCCAATGAGTCAACTCTTCGCATGAGGGGGCCAAAGTACTGGAGTTTCAGCTTTAGCATCATTCCTTTCAAAGAAATCCCTGGGCTGATCTCCATCAGCATAGACTGGTTGGACCTCCTTGCAGTCCAAGGGACCCTCAAAAGTCTTCTCCAGCACCACAGTTCAAAACCATCAATTCTTCGGTGCTCAGCTTTCTTCACAGTCCAACTCTCACATCCATACATGAACACTGGAAAAATCATAGCCTTGACTAGGCGGACCTTTGTTGGCAAAGTAATGTCTCCGATTTTCAACATGCTATTTAGGTTGGTCATAACTTTTCTTCCAAGGAGTAAGCGTCTTTTAATTTCATGGCTGCAGTCACCATCTGCAGTGACTTTGGAGCCCAAAAAAATGAAGTTTGACACTGTTTCCACTGTT
>SJYX01001030.1:69869-166512 GCA_006410675.1 Oreotragus oreotragus | reverse complement strand
CCAACTTTCACATCCATACATGACCACAGGAAAAACCATAGCCTTGACTAGGCGGACCTTAGTCGGCAAAGTAATGTCTCTGCTTTTGAATATACTATCTAGGTTGGTCATAACTTTTCTTCCAAGGAGTAAGCGTCTTCTAATTTCATGGCTGCAGTCACCATCTGCAGTGATTTTGGAGCCCCCAAAAATAAAGTCTGACACTGTTTCCACTGTTTCCCCATCTATTTCCCATGAAGTGATGGGACCGGATGCCATGATCTTCATTTTCTGAATCTTGAGCTTTAAGCCAACTTTTTTCGCTCTCCTCCTTCACTTTCATCAAGAGGCTTTTTAGCCCCTCCTCGCTTTCTGCCATAAGGGTGGTGTCATCAGCATATCTGAGGTTATTGATATTTCTCCCGGCAGTCTTGATTCCAGCTTGTGATTCTTCCAGCCCAGCGTTTCTCATGATGTACTCTGCATATAAGTTAAATAAGCAGGGAGACAAGCCTCATGTAATTTCTGTGTTCTGGTTGTTGTTGATGTCATATGACTGTTAATTCCAAATGTGTAGATAAGAAGTCAGAATTTAGTGAGTCACTAAAAAGGTCTGTATGATGGTTCTTTTTTGTTTTCATCATGCAACTCCAAAGCTATCTAGTGTCATAATTTTGTCTGGATTTTGGATTATCTTTTGACCAGATCATGGTCATGGCTCTGTTATGACTTTGCATAGTCAGGCTCTTAATGTCAGTTGTGGTCCAGAGAAGAGCCCACACTTCCACTCAGATTTTTTCCATGGAAATAGGACTGTTAATTAAGTAGTCAATTATTAATATTAACAAAAACTTAAAAAAAATGACATTCAGATAGTGTAAGATTCCAAGAAATGTGAGCACTAGTTGAAAGTTAGTGAGAAAACATCAAACTTTGCTGATTATGGCTCTCTTACATGCCTCACGCTGCTTCTATCCAGCCTTGAGTCAAACAGGTTTATTTTGGAAGTATCCTGCATTCGGTTCCCATTTTCCAGGGCCCATAGCTGGCAGCTGCGTCCCTCTTTCAGCCACAAACGACTTCTTCATTCTTTCCAGCTATTCAGTGGAGAAGTGGGGACTTCATTGAATCATTCATTCTTGATCAGCTGTGGGAAGTTTTCTCCTTTCTGCCTAAAACTTTCTCATTTAACACAGTTGAGAGAGGAAGAAACAGTTGAGTGGATTGTTCTGTGTGAATCCTCCTGTGATTTTTATCACCACCATCACTAACTTTTCTATAGTTCCATTGCAATATTCTTCTCCTTCACTTAGTGTGTTATTGCTAATTTAAAAATGAAGATATGGCTTCTTCATTAAACTCTTCTCTGCTGCACTGTTTAGCATGGTCCTGTAACGTTTCTGGATCATTTACTGACCTGCTTCTGCTTCACTCTGCTTTCAGTTATAGCCTAAGCTTCCTGTTATGTACTTTTTTTTTTTAATTAATTAATTTTTTTTTGTATTTATTTATTTTTTTAAGTTCGTGTTATGTACTTTTAAAAGCATATTTAAACATAACAGCATTCACAGTTTAAAACCAGAGATATAAAATGACCTTGAAAATAGGTACCTATGGCTTTGCAGTTAGACAGACTGACTCCTAAATGATTTACTAATGACAGGTTATGGTGAACAATGTCAGATTCATGATCTCCAAAGAAGATTTTGCTTTGGGACCAGGGACCAGCTTGATCATTCAAGAGCTTTTGTGTAGCAGAGTTTTATTAAAGTATAAAAGGACAGAGAAAGCTTCTGACATAGACATCAGAAGGGGGATGAAGAGTGCCCCACTTGCTAGTCTTATCAAGGCCTTATATACTTTTACCAGACCCATTCTCCCAACATATATCTTAAATTAACAAGATTAGAACTAGCAATGATAAGGTCTTACCGGACCCACCCCCACAACACACTTCTTAATAAGATTAGTCAGAAGGTTCTTGTTAAGGAGAAATATGTCCTTGAGCAAGATACATTGTTATATTGACTAAGATAAAAAAATGTAGGAAAAAAACCAATTTGTCCTTTTCTCCTCACTGAGGGCCCTGGAACCCTTCCTCCTTGAGGACCCTGGACTCCTTATCTACCTAAGGATTAGCTCTCTCACTAATGATTTCACTTTTTAAATATATTTCATGAAAAAAATAGGTAAAGAATTACCAATTCTTCTCTGTCCTTTTATACTTTAATAAAACTCTGCTACACAAAAACTCTCAAGTGATCGAGCCTGGTCCTTGGTCCCAAAGCGAAATCTTCTTTGGAGATCATGAATCTGACATTGTTCTGCCTGCAGTGTGGTTAGACCTGGGTTCGATCCCCGGGTCAGGAAGATCCCCTGGAGAAGGAAATGGCAACCCACTCTAGTATTCTTGCCTGGAAAATCCCAGGATGGAGGAGCCTGGCAGGCTACAGTCCACGGGGTCGCAAAGAGTCGGATATGACTAAGTGACTTCACTTTCTTTTTCTTTTCTTTCTTTCTTGTGAAAATTAGTCTGGATATCTGGCTGGATTGTGAGTTAAGTGTTAAGTTCTTAGGGAGCTGCATCTCATGGAGTTTATAGTCAGTTTAAGAGAGGCAGGTGAACATTTAATTGGCATTAAGATATTCCTAAAATAAAATCGTTATTCTTTAAATTCACCTCATAGACTGACTCAGTGAAATCTTCCAAGTTCTCCATTCCCATGGAAACATATACTAACTTATGGTCAGGGTAAATAGAAGATTACAAGACTACATACATGCCCAGATTCTTCTTCCTGTATCAACTGGTTAGTTTTCTTGCCAAGAATGAATTGGTTTTCAAACCTTTTTATGACAGATGCATATATAAGTTAACACCATAAACTAACGACATTAAATATGGATAAAAAGTGTATTTTTTTCTATGAAGACCAACTCGAGTACTTTAGAAAGATGATAAAGGTAAATAAAACATAATTCTGTTGAATTATAGAATGGGCAAGATGACTATAAAAGATTGGGGAAGATCTTAAGTTCCACAAAAAGTTTTACTTAAGGAGTCTTTAGGTTTTCACTCTGTTTCAATAAAATACACACTAAGACTCATGGGTTACTGCAAGAAAGATATTTCATGATTTCAATCAGCAGATTCATACTTAAAGAAAAGGCTTTCAGTCTATATTATTATATTGGCAAATTATGTGTTTTTAGGTAAAGTAAATTAAATTATGTCAGATTTTGATTCCTTCTTTAACTTTTAAAATTATCTTAGTATCTCTTAGCTTTGCCCATGTGTGTTAAGCAGGCTTTTATCAAGATAAGTGACAAGAACCAACTGGGTATACTAACTGTGTTGGTTTAAAAATTGGCAGAGCCATGAAATAAGGCATAAGCATGAAGAGAATTCTTTGGAATAGATTATACTGCTGTTAATTGGGCTGGTAATAAACTTCTTTTAAGGCTTTTATTTTATTTAAATCAAAGTATAGTTGATTTACAATGTTGTATTAGTTTCCAATGTACAGCAAAGTGATTCAATGATACATGTATGTGTAGTCTTTTTATTATGATTTATTACAGGATACTGAATATAATTCTCTGTATTATATACTAGGCCCTTGTTATTTGTCTGCTTTACATATGGTAGTTTGTATCTGCTAATCTATCTTTCCCTACTCCCTTTCCTCTTTGATAACCACGTTTGTTTTCTATGTGAGTCTGTTTCTGTTTTGTGAATAAGCTCATTTGTGTCATATTTTAGATTTCACATATGAGTGATATCATGTAGTATTTGTCTTTCTCTTTCTGACTTACTTCCCATAGTGTGATGATCTCTATATCTATCCATGTTGCTGAAAATGGCATTTTGGGGGGGGAGGTAGTTTAAAGAAGACTTGCTTAATTAAATACCAGGATGAGGCCAGGCAGGGCAGGGGGGAGGGAGTCACCCCAAAGCAAAGTCCCTTGGGGCCCTCCCCCTCCACCCACCTCTAGAGGCCACAGCTACCAGGTCCCAGTGACTACCGGTCCCTTCAGGCCCCCAGTCCCCCACCCCAGGACCCTAGGCACTGCCCCTGGATCCTGGCAGGGCCGGTTTGGGTCCACACTCGTGCCATCCAAACGCCCCAGCCCCACCTTGGGAGACAGAAGTTTCTGGAACAGTTTGGGAGGGTCCCACAGATCTGCAGCCAAAGGCTATAGAATAGGTATTTTCACGGTAAGGGACAGGGAGCCTGGGTCCCTTCCCATTCCAAGGCCAGGGTATTCAGTCTCTGTCCAAAATGAAATCCAACCTCAGCCACAGTGGGAGGGCTGAGGGATGTGGCATTTATCCGTCCCCCACCCTAAGTTCAGACCACGCAAATCCTACCCCGACACCCACAACCCCTGAGGACAACCGACCACCCACAGGGGCCCAGATCAAGGAAGGGATTGGAGCCTGAAAAAACTCGGTCCAAAAAACAATTGAGCTAGGCATCCCTGGTGGCTGAGAGGTTAAAGCATCTGCCCCCAAAGCGGGAGACCTGGGTTCGATCCCTGGGTTGGGAAGATCCCCTGGAGAAGGAAATGGCAACCCACTCCAGTACTCTTGTCTGGAGAATCCCATGAACGGAGAAGCCTAGTAGATTACGGTCCACGGGATCGCAAAGANATCTAGATGTGTATAAGAGACAGGAAGATCCCCTGGAGAAGGAAATGGCAACCCACTCCAGTACTCTTGTCTGGAGAATCCCATGAACGGAGAAGCCTAGTAGATTACGGTCCACGGGATCGCAAAGAGTCAGACACGACTGAGTGACTTTACCTTTACTTACCTTATACTTCCCGCCTCCGAGGGTGGGACCTCAACCGCGGGTCCAGGGGTCACCTGGCTGCCACCGCCAGGGGCCAGGATAGAGCCAGGGGCCGGGGCCTCTTCACCCCCATCCACAGTGCTGGGAAGGGGTCCACTTGGCCCAAAGGCTGTTCTGGTCCAAATAGGAGGGACTGATTGTCACATGATGCTGCTCAAGGCCAGTGTCAGGGACTCTTCCCTTGCAGGAGGGAGGCCGGCGATTGTCTCACACTCACACACTCTCACACTCACCCAGCGAGGGGCAGTGCAGCCCCCTACTCCAGCAGACAGGCATTATTTCATTCTTTTCTGTGGCTGAGTAGTATTTCGTTTTATATATATTCCACATCTTTATCCAGCAAGCTGTTGATGGATATTTAGGTTGTTTCATGTCTTGGTTATTGTGAGTAGTGCTGCTATGAATATTGGGCTACATGTAACTTTTGGAATTAGAGCTTTCTCCAGATATATGCCCAGAAGTGGGACTGCTGGATCATATAGTAGTTCTATTTTAGTTTCTTAAGGAACCTCCATATTGTTCTTCATAGTGGCTGCACCAATTTACATTCCCACCAACTGTGTAGAAGGATTCCTTTTTCTCCATACCCTCTCCAGCATTTATTGTTTGTAGAATTTTTGATGATGACCATTCTGACTGGTGTGAGATGATTCCTCATTGTAGCTTTAATTTGCATTTCTCTGCTGATTAGTGATGTTGAGCATTTTTTCTGAATATCTGTATGTTGTGCCTGTTGGCCATTGGTATGCCTTGTTTGGAGAAATGTTGTATAGGTTTGGTTTTTATTTTTCAAAGTCTTTTATAATAATGATCTCACATAGAATACAGAGAAACTTCTTCAACAGCTCATAGAAAAACATCATCTATTCCATTTGAATATAGACCTCTTCAGGTTTAAACTGGAGTCGCTGTGACGGCAAGTGATTTTTCCTGAGCATGTGTCTGGGACTTATTCTGGGATTATTAACTCCTCTATGCAGACGCTTCCTTGTTTCTGCAACAGCACGGGGATTAAGTGTTGTTAGCTTGGCTCTGTTAATGACACCCCTATCGGTGGGACAGAAAAGGTACAACTTCTCACCCTATTTGGAACCCTGTTTTGGGCTGAGTGAGACAAAGTGGTGGACATCACTGTGTAGAAAGGAAGCCTGCATGCATGCTCTCCTGCGGCTGGGATGTGGAGGGGGCTAATGACAGTCCAAATACCGACTAAGAGGGTGTGTTACTTTGTTGTGTCCACATGTATTACACAAATGGCAGGGTCCTCTTTTGGGGATCAGAACATGAAGTCATCCAGAGCTCATTTTTCCATTTCAGCCCTGTGGGGCACAGAGGTGATTTCTCCATGTAGCCAAAGGGAAAAAATGTTCTGTGTCAACACTGCATTGGTAAATCTGCTGCCTTCTGACTCTGTGTAAAATGTTTAACTCACCTTCTGATGCACTCACTGAAGTCTCAGTTCTTATTTTATCTATTGATGAGCCTGTTGAAACTACCTGAAAGAGTATCAGTAGTCACATTGGACTCAGACATGTGCAGTTATCCTTATAACTGGATGGATGATGGATTAAATAAAACGATCAGTTCAGTTCAGTCACTCAGTCATGTCTGACTCTTTGTGACCCCATGGACTGCAATATGACAGGCTTCCCTGTCCATCACCAATGCCAAGAGCTTGCTCAAACTCATATTCATCAAGTCAGTAATGCCATCCAACCATCTCATCCTCTGTCGTTCCCTTCTCCTCCTGCCTTCAATCTTTCCCAGGATCAGGGTCTTTTCCAATGAGCCAGTTCTTCCCATTAGGTGCCCAAAGTACTGGAGCTTCAGCTTCAGCATCAGTCCTTCCAATGAATATTAAGGACTAATTTCCCTTAGGATTGACTGGTTTGATCTCCTTGCAGTCCAAGAGACTCTTAAGAGTCTTCTCTAGCACCACAGTTCAAGAGCATCAATTCTTTGGCTCTCTTTATGGTCCAACTCTTGCATCCATACATGATTAATGGAAAAACCATAGCTTTGACTATATGAACCTTTGTCAACAAAATAATGTCTCTGCTTTTTAATATGCTGTCTAGAGTTGTCATAGCTTTTCTTTCAAGGAGCAAGTGTTTTTTAATTCCATGGCTGCAGTCACCATCTGCAGTGATTTTGGAGCCCAAGAAGAAAAAGTCTGTCACTGTTTCCATTCCATAAAAGCACAGAAGACGTGTTATCAGGTGTGATAAACACTCTTTTCTCTACAGGCAAGCATTGAATTTCCTCTTTAGGTCTCTTTTATTTTCTTTTGTGTTTTCCTTGCTTCATCTTTGATAAATGGTAAAATTCTGGTGTATATATATAAGTATGTATTATAATACACCTCACTTCCTTTCAGGCATTTCCTGCCCATTTCCTTAGTGTGGAAGCTTATTTTTACCAAACAGGTCAATTGAAATGAGGATGTTATTTATTTAGGGGTGAATGGGCTTAGGCCACCCTACATCAAAATTTGACTCCTTGGCATGTAGACTGTTGTAAACTGGACGAATTTGAGAAATGGCAGCTGCAGGAAGGATTTGCTAATCTTCTTCTGAAACAGGTCATAAGACCCTCACGTGAGAGGTGTCCTCTCTATACCCAGAGGAAGGAGCCTCCTTATCTCTCAAGATATAGGGGCGCTGAGGGGAATCCAAGCCAATAGAGCTTGCTGCTTCCCAGCATTCTCTGCACTGAGCTCAGGATCTGTCTTCTCCCATCTTTCCAAGACTCTCCAGAATCCATGAAACCTACATTAACATTGTTTTGTCGACTTAAAAGGCACAGCATGAAAGTTGTGAGTTAAGTTTTATTTTGGGCTAAATGAGGACAGCAGCCCAGGAGAGAGCACCTCAGATAGCTCTGAGAAAATGCTCCCAAGAGGCAGGAGGACAGTCCATCTTTGCGTGACTGTGGTGAAGGGGGAGTGTGTGAAATCAAGCACATACAGAAGATTTCTACTAGTCCTGAGGAACAGTCGCCACCATGTAAGGATTTTAGTGCTTTTCTAGATATGAGAAGGTATAACAATTAGGATCATAAAACCTTCTGAAAATACCTATCTGAAGACCTGTTCTGCCAGTTTTTCCCTGAGCACAGATGCCTCATTTCTTCTCCCCACACTGAACTCCTTTCAGGGGGTGTTGAAGGTCAGCAGCTGTAGCAGCACACAGTTCAATCCTTGTAGAAGTAGATGCGTGCATGCATGCTAAGTCGCTTCAGTCATGTCCAACTCTTTGCAACTCCATGGATTGTAGCCTGCCAGGCTCCTCTGCTCATGGAATTCTCCAGACAAGAATACTGGAGCGGGTTGCCTTTCCCTCCTCCAGTGATCTTCTCGACCTGGGGATTGAACCTATGTTTCTTGCAACTCCTGCCTTGCAGGCAGATTCTTTACCACTGAGCCACCAGGGAAGCTCACAGAAGTAGATGGCAAGTGCCAATTTGTAGTTGATACTTTCTTCATTTCCTTATGAAGGCTCTTGTGTGACATAAACCTTGTGTTAGATTAACTTGTATGATTTTCTTATGTTAATCTGTCTTTTGTTATAGGAGTCCCAGTTAAGAACTTAGAAGGACAGAGGAAAAGGATTTTTCCCCCCAATACAAGGGGATGTATGTCAATGTTGCTTTCATAAAAGGTACCAGTATCATCAAAAAGTAGACTAATAAGGTGTGAATGAAGAATGTCTTCTGCTGTGAGTTCAGTTCATTAGCTCAGTTGTGTCCAACTCTTTGCGACCCCAGGGACTGTAACACACCAGGCTTCCCTGTCCATCACCAACTCCCAGAGGTTGCTCAAACTCATGTCCAGCAAGTCGGTGATGCCATCCAGTCATCTCATCCTCTGTCATCTGCCGGAGTCCAGCTCCAGCAGCCAGGGATTCAACCTGAAGAGATAGATGGTGTCGGCGAAGATGATGTAGCCTCTGACTCATAGTATGGGACTACATGTTTATTTCAAGCTTCAGGTTCTCTTTTATACTTTGACAAAAGCATTAGGTCAGAGGTTTGACGATTTTAGTTTCCCCTCACCCAGATTTACTGTACTTAACTTGTGATTACATTGTAACTCGTGCTACATTCCTGAGTTTATTTCTTGTCTTTCTAAATCCTGTTTTCCCCTAGCATCTTAAGATCATTATCTCCTAAAAAGACTTCTAACTAGAAGAACTGTACAAAAAAATACCTACATGACCAAGATAATCAGGATGGGGTGATCACTCACCTAGAGCCAGACATTCTGGAATGTGAAGTCAAGTGGGCCTTAGAATGAATCACTATGAACAAAGCTAGTGGAGGTGATGGAATTCCAGTTGAGCTATTTCAAATCCTGAAAGATGATGCTATGAAAGTGCTGCACTCAATATGCCAGCAAATTTGGAAATCTCAGCACTGGCCACAGGACTGGAAANTGAACTGTGGTGTTGGAGAAGACTCTTGAGAGTCCCTTGGACTACAAGGAGATCCAACCATTCCATTCTGAAGGAGATCAACCCTGGGATTTCTTTGGAAGGACTGATGCTAAAGCTGATACTCCAGTACTTTGGCCACCTCATGCGAAGAGTTGACTCATTGGAAAAGACTCTGATGCTGGGAGGGATTGGGGGCAGGAGGAGAAGGGGACGACAGAGGATGAGATGGCTGGATGGCATCACGGACTCAGTGGCCATGAGTCTGAGTGAACTCCAGGAGATTGTGATGGACAGGGAGGCCTGGCATGCTGCGATTCATGGGGTCGCAAAGAGTCGGACACGACTGAGCGACTGAACTGAACTGAACTGATAACCCACTGTACCTTGATACTCTCAATGGGATGTCATGTCAATTTCTGAATGGCCACTTGCTTATTTCATAAACATTTGTTGAGAACCTACCATGTGAGACCAATAGCATAAGTGATAGCCAGGACTTTCAAGGAGCTCAGGCCAAGTGGAGAGTCAGAGTTAAAACAGGAAAAAAGAAAAAAAACAGACATGATAAAAGTGACATGTGTATGAATAAAGACAAGATGAAATGGTATGAAAGCCCAAAATAAGGAGCTTGGAGGACTTATTAGAGATCCTAGAACAGGAGAGATTTAAATTGGATCTTGAAAGAGATCCAAAATGCATTTGACAAGCCAATAGATGGAAGAAGGATGTTTCAAACAGAATAATCAGTTTAACAATAAGAAGAGACAGATGTGGTTTTAATGCTTATCATTAGTCAAGCTGGATAAAAATGTGTTTTTATTCATTATGAAAGTGAAAGTCACTCAGTCGTGTCTGACTCTTTGCAACCCAATTCTCCAGGCCAGAATAGTGGACTGGGTAGCCTTTCCCTTCTCCAGGGGATCTTCCCAACCCAGGGATCAAACCCAGGTCTCCCACATTGCAGGCAGATTCTTTACTAGCTGAGCCACAACAGAAGCCCAAGAATACTGGAGTGGGTAGCCTATCCCTTCACCAGTGGGTCTTCCTGAATGAGGAATCGAACCACAGTCTCCTGCATTGCAGGCAGATTCTTTACCAACTGAGCTACCACGGAAGCACTGAAGACATTCATTATGAATCTCCTATAATTACCATTATTATTCCCACACTACATATTAAGAAACTAAATCTCAGAAATGTCATATAGCTAGTAAAGGGCAGATTTGGTATTCAGACTCAGCTAGTCTAACAGGTTTTACACTCTTAACAATACCACTTAGATGGCATAAGAAAAGATGCAGGTAGAGGGTGAAAAAGCTTTGAGTAGGTGCTTTAGTTAAAAAGCTTTAAACCTCTCCAGAGCTAAATTTAAAGCACAGAGTTTGTAATTTCAAGTATACCCTATTCCAAGAATAAAATATTTTTGTGAGTATATTTTTAAATGACCAGGTGGTTCAGAACTTAAACTTAGGGGTTTGTTCTCTTCTCTTAAAAAGTGTGGTGCCTGTATCAAAAAATTATTGTCTTCCCCAAAATTTTCCAAAGCGACCCTCTTCTCTATCTTGTTCCAGTTGCCATAGAAAGAACTAATCATAAATACACCTCTGCTGGGCTTTTTAATCTCTTAAAATATGCAGAATTTCTTTTTCTTTTTTTTTCTAAAGAAAGACTGTTTTGGAGTCCCAGCACCTCTTCCTCACCTTCAGTAGCATATGTTTAATTAATATTTGCTTATAACCAAGTTTACCGGTTTTTTTTTTTGGTCTCTTTAAGTGAATTTTTAGAGATAAGTCCTGAAAAACTAATAATGGCCCTGGGGCAGGATGACACACCCAAAATAACATTGCAGCTGGCTTGGTTTTTTGTTAATTTTATAGGAATGTTCTGCTTTAGAAATACCCACTATATAACCCTTAATTTGAATATATATTTAGGGCAGTAGTTAGTACTGTCACATAAGAATTAACTTCAAACTTTACTCATGAAGAGGTATTACTAAGCCAGCATGAAAACTGGCAGGGGGGAAATGAAAGGTTTAGATAGGCCTTGGTAGGGAGGTCAGGGTCCCCAAGTGGCAGGAGGAAATAAACCACAAGTAGCAGACATTTGCTGTTGTTGCTTTCTGTTTTTCTCTCTTCTCTACACAAGATTAAAGGAGGCTTCTTTTAATCCTTTGTTGCCATGATGACACTTGAAACTAACTTTGAGCTGCTAATGGCTCAACAAAACAATAAGTATTACTCAGGAAAATGTTTTTCTTGAGCTATGTTAATGAAACTATGTATTTGCTTGGGAATCTGCCTTTCTACAAGACTCATGTCAATTGTTGTATGGCTGTGGATGACTCCCTTTGTGCAGGTGCTATCTCAAAATGCATGTGTTTGGAGAGAATCTTGGTGCAACTCTAAGCCTTGAGGTGCTTCTTTTATCTATGATTAGCAGCTTCAATTCAGTTCAGTTCAGTCGCTCAGTCGTGTCCGACTCTTTGCAACCCCATGAATTGCAGCACACCAGGCCTCCCTGTCCATCACAATCTCCCGGAGTTCACTCAGACTCATGGCCATCGAGTCTGTGATGCCATCCAGCCATCTCATCCTCGGTCGTCCCCTTCTCTTCCTGCCCCCAATCCCTCCCAGCATCAGAGTCTTTTCCAATGAGTCAACTCATCGCATGAGGTGGCCAAAGTACTGGAGTTTCCGCTTTAGCATCATTCCTTCCAAAGAAATCCCAGGGTTGATCTCCTTCAGAATGGACTGGTTGGATCTCCTTGCAGTCCAAGGGACTCTCAAGAGTCTTCTCCAAGACCAGAGTTCAAAAGCATCAATTCTTTGGCGCTCAACCTTCTTAACAGTCCAACTCTCACAGCCATACATGACCACAGGAAAAACCATAGCCTTGACTAGACGGACCTTAGTCAGTAATGTCTCTGCTTTTGAATATACTATCTAGGTTGGTCATAACTTTTCTTCCAAGGAGTAAGCGTCTTTTAATTTCATGGCTGCAGTCACCATCTGCAGTGATTTTGGAGCTTACTAACTAGTATAAAACGCCTTGCTAAAAAACCAGCAAGGGGGCACTCTTCCTGTCTCCTTATTATGTCCATGTCAGCTTTCTCTATCCCTTTCAGTTCAGTTCAGTTCAGTTCATTTCAGTCGCTCAGTCGTGTCCAACTCTTTGTGACCCCATGAATCACAGCACGCCAGGCCTCCCTATCCAATTACACCTTAATAAAACTTTGCTACACAAAAACTCTGTGTGATCAAGCCTCATCTCTGGCCCCAGATAGAAATTCTCTCCTCGGGAGGCCACACATACCGGTCCATTTACAGCTTTCAAAAACTAAGTGCAAAGCATCAGGACAAGGGTAACTGATGACACTAACCTAGTTAAAATGCCTTCTACCTTTTATTTTTGCTTATAAGACAAGATAGTAGACTAGTAGATGTAGGTGGTGATAAAGAAATTGTATTTAACCCTTACAGCAACTATGATGATTGCTAGGGATCTATTGATTTTATTTTTATGTAACATTGTAGAATTAAAACAGTTATAGTTATCCTATATTTAAATTTCTCCTCCTATTTAAACCATCCATTCTGAAGGAGATCAACCCTGGGATTTCTTTGGAAGGAATGATGCTAAAGCTGAAACTCCAGTACTTTGGCCACCTCATGCGAAGAGTTGACTCATTGGAAAAGACTCTGATGCTGGGAGGGATTGGGGACAGGAGGAAAAGGGGACGACCGAGGATGAGATGGCTGGATGGCATCACGGACTCGATGGACGTGAGTCTGAGTGAACTCCGGGAGATGGTGATGGACAAGGAGGCCTGGTGTGCTGCGATTCATGGGGTTGCAAAGAGTCGGACACGACCGAGTGACTGAACTGAACTGAACTGAAACACTCATAAAGATTTTTTTTATTCTAACACTTATATGATCCCTTCCTCACACAATATTCCCATGCTTTCTTTTTTCTTTATCTCAGATTACCTAAGTGAGTATTTGTGGCAGGCAGTCTCTAAGTTGGCCCCTACTGATTCCTTCCTCATGATCTTCATGCCCTCATGCCATATTCTCTTTTTATATTTGAGCTGGTCTTATTGACTCCCAGTGAATAGAATACAACAGAACTGTGTCTATTTTGATACTGGATTATAAAACGACTATTGCTTTCATTTTGATAGTGTATAGACACTGCCTGACATAATGGTTTGATTTACAGCTTTTCAATTTTATGATGGTTTGAAATCTATTTGCATTCAGCATAAATGTGAGTTCAAATTTTAAATTTTTATATTTTCCCTGTCTAGTGATAAGCAGTGTGATACTCTCTTGTGATGCTGAGCAGTGGCAGTTAGACCCAGTTCCCAGTCAAGCCACTCAATCATAAGAGTAAACTACCAGTACACTTACAACTATTGTCTATCCATACAATCTTTCTGTTTTAATCTCTCACACAGTATTCAATAATGTACATGAGATATTCAGCATTATAAAATAGACTTTGTGTTAGATGATTTCACTCAGCTATTGGCTACTGTAAGTGTTCTAAGCACATTTAAGATAGTGTAGACTAAACTAGGGACTTCACTGGTAGCTCAGCTGGTAAAGAATCTGCCTGCAATGCAGGAGACCTTGGTTCAATTCCTGGGTCAGGAANTTAGATGATTTCACTCAGCTATTGGCTACTGTAAGTGTTCTAAGCACATTTAAGATAGTGTAGACTAAACTAGGGACTTCACTGGTAGCTCAGCTGGTAAAGAATCTGCCTGCAATGCAGGAGACCTTGGTTCAATTCCTGGGTCAGGAAGATCCCATAGAGAAGGGAAAGGCTACTCACTCCTGTATTCTTGGAATTCCCTGGTGGCTCAGACAGTAAAGAATCCACCTGTGAACACAGGAGACCTGGGTTCGATCACTGGGTTGGGAAGATGCCCTGGAGGAGGGAATGGCAACACACTCAAGTATCCTTGCCTGGAGAATCCCATGAACAGAGGAGCCTGGCAGGCTACAGTCCATGAGGTTGCAAAGAGTCAGATACAACTGAGCGACTAAGTACAGCACAGCTTAGGCTTAACAAAGGCTTCCCTGATGTCTCAGATGGTAAAGAGACTGCCTGTAATGCAGAACACCCAAGTTCAAGGATGTTCAGTGAGTTAGATATTTTAACTGCACTTTTTTCTTGTGATATTGTCAGCTTATAATGGGGTTTATCAGGATGTAACTCCTCTGTAAGTTGGGGAAGATCTGTACTCTCTTGCTGCCTCAAGCTAGAAGGAAACCAGCTAACATCTTGTGAGCTGCCCTGTGTAGAGGCCTCTATTACTTTGCTAGGGATGCCATAACAAAATACCATAGACTGGTGGTTCAAGCACAGACATACTTTTTTTTTTTTTAACAAGACTCAAATCAAGGTGCCAGCAGGATTGGTTTCTCCCAAAACCTCTCCTTGGCTTCTAGATAGCTGCCCCTTGCTGCATCTTCACTTGGCTCTACCTTGGTGTCTGTTTTTGTGTCCAAAGTTGTTCTTATGAGGACACCAGTCATCAGATTAGGGTTCTCCCAACAGTCTTATTTTAGTTTAATCACCTCTTCACTTTAAAAAGCCCTATTTAAAGGACCAGTCTCCAAATATAGTTACATACTAAAGTGCTGAGGATTAGAGTTTCAACATATGAATTTGGAGGGGGACACAATTCAGCATACAACAAGGCCTAAATGGCAAAGTACTAAGGGAGGCCTTAATTCAACAACCTCTTAGGAAACCGCTGCCTACAATCATGTAAGTGAACTTGGAAGTAGATACACCTCTAGGAGAGTCTTCTGATGAAATCAAAGCCTTGGAAAATTGCCTGACTGATTCTGGCGAGTAAACTTGAGTCAGAGGCACCAAGGTACATCAAAACTAATTACATTAGTGACCTGTAGAAACTGTGAGGTATATCTTTTTTCTTGCAGACTTTTAAGTTTCAGGATAAGTTTTTACACAGCAAGAGATGACAGTATCTTGTCTATAACATCAATTTTAGTTTTGTGCATCTGTTTTTCTGTAGTAGAAGTACATTTTAATGAAATTAGTGGAAATGACTATGGTTGGTATTGTAGCATGCCATCCAGATTCCCACATCATATTTTCCCAGCTACTGAGTGTTGGTTCCTAACAGTACACAGCTGCATCCCTATCAAAAACTGCATACAGCTGAAAGTTAATTTTTTTGATGAGTCAAACCTTACCTGTCTTCAAGTTAGGGAGTCTGAGCTTAGTGAGAACTGATGATCTACCTACATAGAGATTCTGGCTTTTCAGAGTTTCCTAAAGGGTACCTCACAAATGAGATACAGATCTAAGGAAAATGTAATATGTTGTGTCTCCTCTTTTCTTGGTGCTATACTCACCTTGGCATCACTGATTCAATGGACATGAACTTGAGCAAACTCCTAGAGCAGGAGATAGGGACAAGGAGGCCTGGTGTGTTGCAGTCCATAGGGTCACAAAGAGTCAGACACGAATGAGTGACTGAACAACATACTCACTTTGGGGCTTCCCTGCTTGGCTCCAAGCAGTACCAAATCTGCCTGCAGTGCAGGAGACCTGGGGTCGATCCCTGGGTCAGAAAGACCCCCTGGAGAAAGTAATGGCTACGCATTTCAGTATCCTTGTCTAGAGACTTTCACGACAGAGGAGTTGGGCAGATTATAGTACTGGGCTGCAAAGGGTTGGACACGACTGAATGACTAACAAACACTTTCACTGAAACTTCATACTCACCTTGGGATTCAATCCTTGTTCATCTTCATCAAGATATATTAGACTTGAGGGGGGAAAATGCAGAAGAGCTACCTCCAAGTGATATGAATTTTATTCCTTACTCTAGGATGAAATACCCAGCTTTGTTTATGCTAAACTCAGAAATTTTTCTCTTGGCTCCTCCAACTGTGTTTCAACTTACAGACGCCACTAGGGAGCAGCAAAATAATAGGATTGCTTTTCCTGATTATCCCTTGCAAATATATTATTCAGAACAAGTGAAAACAATTAAAAGTGGATCACTGGCATTCATCTCAATGATGACCATTCTGTTTGTTTCTCCTTCCTCAAAATAAAACATAGCAGAGTATAATTATTTTTTATCAAAAAAATTGTCTATTCTTTGACAAAATGAAACAGATTTCTTAAAAACCTGCAATATGAAGTTACAAATTGAGTGAAATAATCTGTGTTGTCAAAAAGACTGAATATTTTTAAATCTACAATAAATTTTATTCATAAGTTTTATATTCAACAACTATTAGGACTCCATAGTCTCCTTTTTGGAAATGTCAAAGCAAAGTGCTCACACATTAAAGCTGAAATGAGAACACTTAACTACATCAATGAGCTACAATCTAGCCAGGAAAATTGATCTTCAATAACATGATCACTCAATAATGTAATAGAATGGCATAGTCTTAGAAAGTCATCATGAATGCACGCTAAGTCATTTCAGTCATGTCTGACTCTTTGCAATCTGATGGAGTGTAGGCTGCAGGTTCCTCTGTCAATGGAATTCTCCAGGAAAAAATTCTGGAGTGCATTGCCATGCCCTCCACCAGGGGATCTTCCCAACCTAGGGACCAAACCTGAGTATTGGTAGTCAGATCCTTTACCAACTAATAATGCCCCCTGGGAAACCTGAGAAATTCATCATCTAATGGCTAGATTCTTCTGTGCTGCATTAAGAGAGATACTAGAATGTGCAGATAATAGCATCCAAATAATTGAGTATCTAGATAAGAAAAAAGGAGCATGTTTAAATATCCTCAACACGAAACAAAATACAGTACAGTTTTCAAGTTCTTACCTTTGTTTCATATTTATGATTGACATTCATCAGATTAATCTTCAAAGCTGTTTTAAACTCCTTGTTCAGTTCAGTTCAGTCACTCAGTCATATCCAACTTTTTGCGACCTCATGTACCGCAGCACGCCTGGCCTCCCTGTCCATCTCCAACTGCCAGAGTCTACCCAAACCCGTGCCCATTGAGTCGGTGATGCCATCCAACCATCTCATCCTCTGTCATCCCCTTCTCCACCTGCCCTCAATCTCTCCCAGCATCGGAGTCTTTTCCAATGAGTCAGCTCTTCACATCAGGTGGCCAAAGTATTGGAATTTCAGCTTCACATCAGTCCTTCCAATGAAGACTCAGGACTGACTCCTTTAGGATGGACTGGCTGGATCCCCTTGCAGTCCAGTGGACTCTCAAGAGTCTTCTCCAACACCACAGTTCAAAAGCAACAATTCTTCAGCACTCAGCTTTCTTTATATTCCATTGTGTATATGCTGTCTCTTATACACATCTAGATGTGTATAAGAGACAGCCTCATGCGGAGAGTTGACCCATTGGAAAAGACTCTGATGCTGGGAGGGATTGAGGGCAGAAGGAGAAGGGGACGACCGAGGATGAGATGGCTGGATGGCATCACGGACTCGATGGACATGAGTCTGAGTGAACTCCGGGAGTTGGTGATGAACAGGGAGGCCTGGCGTGCTGCGATTCAGGGGGTCGCAGAGTCGGACACGACCGAGTGACTGAACTGAACTGAATTGAACTGAAACCCTAAACTCAGCAAACTTCTTTTGCCATAAACATTCCCCTCACAAACAGGTCTCAGATAATAACCCTTCCCATGGCCTGAAGCTGTGGCCTACATGCTCATCCTGGGACATTCTTTGTAAAGATCCTGGAACAAATGTCAATGGTTATTTTATAGATTATTTTCTGGGCACAACTGTAGAAGGCTTTGTGCTTTCTCATGCTTCTCTCAAGCACCTTAACATTCTTTCCAGCCAACTCAACCAAAGAAAGAAAAGAACAAGTCAGAATCACAGGGCCTAACTCCTTCATCCTGGGACTGTGCCTGCGAGATGAGGAGAGGGGGTTGGGGCCGTGCCTCCGTTTTGTCAGTAATGCCTAACGCGGCTCCTGACACCCATCCTCCTCTCCTCCTGCCTTCAATCTTTCCCAGCATCGGGGTCTTTTCCAGTGAGTCAGCTCTTCGCATCAGGTGGCCAAAGTATTGGAGCTTCAGCTTCAGCATCAGTCCTTCCAATGAATATTCAGGAACTGATTTCATTTAGGATTAACTGGCTTGATCTCCTTGCATTCCAAGGGACTTTCAAGAGGCTTCTCCAACATCATATTTCAAAAGCATCGATTCTTCAGCACTCAGCTTTCTTTATAGTCCAGTTCTCACATCCATACATGACTACTGGAAAAACAATAGCTTTGACTAGATGGACCTTTGTTGGCATTGTCTCTGCTTTTTATATGCTGTCTAGGTTGGTCATAGCTTTTCTTCCAAGGAGAAAAAGGATATTTTAAACAAAGGATGTTGTGGCCTTCAAGCTGTCAGCCTCTTAGCACCCCTTACTGTGTGCTCTGAGAGGGTTCAAGATGGTGAATAGCAGGACACTGATGCCAGAGATCTGAGGCACAGATAAAGGAATGGTTTCAGTGAGCCCAGAGCTTTGCATCTTCCCGGACCAAGAAAAGTGCTAAGTCCTTAACCTGAGATGTTTGTTTTTCCTTTCATTAGCAGTAATCTTTTATGTATTTATTTATTTTTTGTAATCGAAGGATAGATGATTTACAATGTTTTTACTTTTAGATAGGACTTCCCTGGTGGCTCAGACAGTAAAGCGTCTGCCTACAATGCAGGAGACCTGGGTTCAATCCCTGGGTCGGGAAGATCTCCTGGAGAAGGAAATGGCAATCCACTCCAGTATTCTTGCTTGGAAAATCCCATGGATGGAGGAACCTGGCAGGCTACAGTCTATGGGGTCGCAAAGAGTCAGACATGACTGAGCAACTTCACTTTCACTTTATTATAGTTTATTGGAGCTATCAAATATAATTTCCTGTGCTCTATGGTAAGCCCTTGTTATTTATCTAATTTACCTGTAGTAGTTTTGATCTGCTAATCCAAACCCCTAATTTAAACCCCCTCCCTTACCCCACCCCTTTTGCCTTTCAGTAACCATAAATTTGTTTTGTACTTTTGTGAATCCAGCAGTAATCTTTTGATGTTCAACTGTCTTATTTTGTAGCAGTTCTTTGGCAAAACATCTCCTATATATCCTGGCTCCTCTCTTACCTTTGCAGAGCAGCCCCTCAGAGATGTCAGAGAGCCTGTCTCCCAGGCTTACGTCCTCAGTATTTCTCACTCATACACACTCACAGAGCACACTCAGTTTTTAGGTTATGCATTATTTTCAGTCTACAGTTTTTATTAATATGGACTTCTAGGTTCTACCTAAAGGCAAAACCCAACTGTTACTGAGAGATTACAGGTTCAGAACTTAAATATTACAGATGACTTAACTCCTATATCAGTGCTGAGAAAGTGAAGCGCTGGTTGCTCTGTCATCTCTGACTCTTCAGCCCTCCAGGCTCCTCTGTCCATAGGATTCTCCAGGCAAGAATACTGGAGTAGATTGTCATTCCTTTCCCGAGGGGATCTTGCCAACCCAGGGACTGAACTCAGGTCTCCTGCATTGCAGTCAGAGTCTTTACCATCTGCGCGACTGGGGAAGCCCCTGAGAAGTAGATGCTTTTGTACAGGTCAGGAAACAGACTTGCCTGAATCCAAAACTCTGAATTCTAAGCCCTTGACCCCGTGGTTTCAATCCTGGCTGCACAGGAGAGTCACCTGTCTTGCATTAGGAACTTTCAATTGTCGGGGTGAACATCTGGAAATTAACAGAAGGGGCATGAGCCTATGATGCCAGGGTGCAGCCAAAGTTAACACGCATGTTAATCAACATCTGTGTGTCTCTCAGGTGTAGTGACAGAGCAGTAGGGAAGCATGGTCCAGTCTGCTCTTCTGCCTCATCCTCTCAATAATTACGAAGAGAGCTATAGTGGGGCTTCTGCCTGAGTGGGCTAAGCCTTAGAAAAACTTGTCAGAAATAGCACAGCTGGAAAACTGACAAGAGGATCCACTGAACAGAAGATAATAAAAACTCTGCTGTTTTCTTTCTTATAAGTCCAGATGTGTTTGTTAGATGGAAATTCCAGTAAATCAGAAGTTAGTGTGAGATTTTGTCATTTTCTTAGGCAAGAATGGACTTACAAATAAAATCAATAAAGTCAGTTGGTCATTACCTTAGGCTAAATCTTGTTTAAAACAACTGATATTTGTGAAGCTCCATTTATTGATCAAAGTATTTTTTAAAATTAATTAGTTTTAATTGGAGGATAACTACTTTACAATATTGTGGTGGTTTTTGCCATACATTCACATGAGTCAGCCATGGGTACACATGTGTCGCCCAATCCTGAGCCTCCCTTCCTCTTCCCTCCCCACCCCATCCCTCTGGGTTGTCCCAGAGCACTGTGTTTGAGTGCCCTGCTTCATGCATTGAACTTGCACTGGTCCTCTGTTTTACATATGGTAATATACATGTTTAAACACTATTGTCTCATATCATTCTACCCTTGCCTTCTGCAACATAGTCCAAAGGTCTGTCTTTACATCTGTGTCTCTTTTGCTGCCTTGCATATAGAATTTTAGTTACCATCTTTCTAAATTCCATATATATATGTTAATATGCTGTATTGGTGTTTCTCTTTATGACTTACTTCACCCTGTATAATAGACTCCAGTTTCATCCACCTCATTAGAAGTGATTCAAATATGTTCTTTTTTTATAGCTGAGTAATATTCCATTGTGTATATGTACCACAAATTTCTTATGCATTCATGTGCTGATGGACATCTAGGTTGCTTCCATGTCCTAGATATCGTAAACAGTGCTTCAGTGAACACTGGTTGACATGTGTCTCTTTCAATTCTGGCTTCCTCAGTGTGTATGCCCAGCAGTGGGATTGCTGGGTCGTATGGCCATTTTATTTTCAGGTTTTAAGGAATTTCCACACTGTTCTCCATAGTGGCTGTACCAGTTTACATTCCCACCAACAGTGTAAGAGGGTTCCCTTTTCTCCATACCCTCTCTGGCGTTTATTGTTTGTAGACTTTGTGATGGCAGCCATTCTGACCAGCATGAGATGACACCTCATTGTGGGTTTCATTTGCATTTCTATGATAATGAGTGATGTTGAGCATCTTTTCATCTGTTTATTAGCCATCTGTATGTCTACTTTGGAGAAATGTCTGTTTATTTTTTTTGCCCACTTTTTGATTAGTTTGTTTTTCTGGTATTTAGCTGTATGAGATACTTGTATATTTTGGAGAGTAATTCTTTGTCTGTTGTTTTCTTTGCTATTATTTTCTCCCATTCTGAAGGCTGTCTTTTCACCTTGCATATAGTTTCCTTCATTGTGCAAAAGCTTTTACGTTTAATTAGGTACCACTTTTTTATTTTTGTTTTTATTTCCATTACTCTGGGAGGTGGGTCATAGAGTGTTTTGCCTTTGTTTTTCTCTAAGAGTTTTATAGTTTCTGATCTTACATTTAGATCTTTAATCTATTTTGAGTTTATTTTTGTGTATGGTGTTAGAAAGTCTCCTAGTTTCATTCTTTTACTCATGGTTAACCAGTTTTCCCAGCACCACTTGTTAAAGAGATTGCCTTTTCTCCATTGTATATTTTTACCTCCTTTGTCAGAGATAAGGTGTCCTTAAGTGCAGTTTTGTAGTATAGTCTGAAGTCAGGAAGGTTAACTTTGAGGTTTTTCTGTTCTTCTTTTTCTAGCTGCTTTAGGTGTAACCTTTGTTTGTTTATTTGAGGTTTCTTTTGTTTCTTGAGGTAGGCTTGTATTGCTATGAACCTTCCTCTTAGCACTGCTTTTACTGAATCCCATAGGTTTTGGGTTGTTGTGCTTTCATTTCTTTTTTTTTTTTTTTTTTGCGTATATGCATATTTTGATTTCATTTTTGATACCTCTTGTGATCTATTGTTTATTCAGAAGCATATTGTTTAGTCTCCATTTGTTAGTGTTTTTCATAGTTTTTTTTTAATGCATTGTGATCAGAAAAGATCCTTGACTTTATTTCAATTATTAAAAATTTACCAAGGCTAGATTTGTGGCCCAGGATGGGATCTATCTATCTATACATTCTCTATGGAAAATGTTCCGTGTCCACTGGGGAAAAAGCTGAAATCTCTTGTTTTTGGGTGAAATGCCTGTACATATCAATTAGGTCTAACTGGTCCAGTGTATCATTTAAAGCTTGTGTTTCCTTTCTAATTTTCTGTTCTGTTGATCTATATATAGGTGTGAGTGAGGTATTAAATTCTCCCACTATTACTGCATTACTATTAATTTCACCTTTCATACTTGCTAGCATTTACCTTACATATTGAAGTGCTCCTATCTTGGGTGCATATATATTTATAATTGTTATATCTTATTGGATTGATCCCTTGATCATTATGTAGTGTCCTTCTTTGTCTTTATTTCAGAGTCTATTTTATCTGATATGAGTATTGCTACTCCTGCTTTCTTTTGGTCTCCATTTGCATGAAATATTTTTTCTAGCCCCTCTGACTTTCAGTCTTTATGTGTCCTCAGGTTTGAGGTGGGTCTCTTTTAGATAGCATATATAGGGGTATTGTTTTTGTATCCATTTGGCCAGTTTTGTCCCATGTAAATTTAAGGTAATTATTGATAAGTATGATCCTGTTACATTTACTGTGTTGTTTTGGGTTCATTTTTATAAACCTTTTCTGTGTTTCCTGTGTAGAGAAGATCCTTTAGCATTTGTTGGAGAGCTGGTTTGGTGGTGCTGACTTCTCTCACCTTTTGCTTATTTGTAAAACTTTTGACTTCTCCTTCATATGTGAATGAGATCCTTGCTGGGTAGAGAAATCTTGGTCATAGGTTTTTCTCCTTCATCACTTTTAAGTACATCCTGCCATTCCTTTCTGATCTGAAGAGTTTCTATTGAAAGATCAGCTGTTATCTTTACGGGGATCCCCTTGTGTGTTATTTGTTGCTTATCCTTTGCTGCTTTTAATATTTGTGCTTTATGTATAACTTTTGTTAATTGGATTAAAACGTGTCTTAGGGGTGTTTCACCATGGATTTATCCTGTATGGGACTCTCTGGATTTCTTAGACTTGGGTGGCTATTTCCTTCCCCGTTTTAAGGAAGTTTTCAACTATTATTGGCTCAAGTATTTTATCATGCCCCTTCTTTTTGTCTTCTTCTGGGACACCCGTGAATATTGAGGTATTTAACATTTGAATGTTGGGATATTTAACATTGATTCAGAGGTCTCTGAGGTTGTCCTCATTTATTTTTATTTTTTTCTTTTTTCCTCACCACTTCATTTATTTCAACCATTCTATCTTCCACCTCACATCTTCTCTTCTGCCTCAGTTATTCTACTGTTGGTTCCCTCCAGAGTGTTTTTAATCTCAGTTATTGCATTGTTCACTATTGATTGACTCTATTTCTTTTAGATCCTTCTTAAACATTTCTTGCATCTTCTCAATCCTTGTCTCTAGTGTATTTATCTGTAACTCCATTTTGTTTTCAAGATTTTGGATCATCTTTGCTATCATTATTCTGAATTCTTGTTCAGGTAGACACCCTATCTCTTCCTCTGTTGTTGGTTTGGTGGGTTATTATCATGTTCCTTTAACTTCTGAATATTTCTTTGCCTTTTCATTTTGTTTAGATTGCTGTATTTGGGGTGTCCTTTCTGCAAGCTGGAAGGTCATGGTTCCTCTTAATTGTGGAAGCTGCTCCCTGTGGATGGGGTTGGACCAATGGCTTATCAAAGTTTCCTGGTTAGGGGAACTTATGTCTGTGTTCTGGTGGTTGGAGCTTGATCTCTTCTCTCTGGAGTGCAATGAAGTGTCCAGTAGTGAGTTTTGGGGTGTCTATGGGTTTGGCATGGCTTTGGGCAGTCTGTCTTTTAATGTTCAGTGTTGTGTTTCTGTTTTGCTGGAGAGTTAGTGTGGTATGTCTTGCGCTGGAACTTGTTGGCTCTTGGCTTGGTTTCAGTGTAGGTATAGAGACTTTTGGGTGGGCTCTTGTCTATTACTGTTCCCTGGAGTCAGGAGTTCTGTGATGTTCTAAAGTTCTGGAGTTGAGCCTCCTGCCTCTGGGTTTTGGTCCTCCTCTAACAGTAGTCTCAAGACTCCTTTCAAAGTGATTCAGCTGCCTTTCTGGGGGCCTGGTGTCCCCTGCCAGCATTCAGAAGTTGTTATGTGGAAGCTGCTCAACATTCAAATGATCTTTTGATGAATTTGTAGGGGAGAAAGCGGTCTTCCCTTCATCTGCCTTCTTGGGATTGCTCCCTATTTTTTGGTCAAAGTCTTGAGGTGCTTTATCCCAGTGGTTTTATAACTCAGCATGTCCATTTAATCCACAAAGTCAGCCAAATAAGGGACGTTTGAATTTGTCATTCTATCTTCAGTATTCTGTGATCTCGTTGCTTGTGTTCCTGATATGTTTAAATGCTTATATTGTCTCTACTACTGCATATATCAGCTTGTAGAATGGGAAATTTTATGCTGATTTTCATGAAAGTAAGTCCTCATCTAAACACATGAGAAGGAGAAGCTGATGGAATTTTCTTGTTTTTGCTGCCACATGCCACATGCATCCCTACTCCGGTGGGTCAGCCTGTGAATTCTGTCTGCCCAGGGCTTTGCCTCTGTGTTGTCCTTGCTAAATCGTTTGACTCTTTGTAGACCCATGGCCTGTAGTCCACAAGACTCCTCTGTCCATGCGATTCTCCAGGCAAGAATACTGGAATGCTTTGCCATGCCCTTCTCCAGGGGATCTTCCTGACCCAGGGATCCAGCCTGTGTCTCATGCATTGGCAGCTAGATTCTTTACCACTGAGCCACCAGGGAAGCCTCTGTGCTGTCCTGGGTGTGGAATAAAGAGCTTTTGCCTCAGAGAATAAATATGTCTTTTCCCCCTTGGTCTCTTTTATCAGGCGCCTAGATTCCCACCTGGGTTCTAATGCCAGTTTCCCTAATGGTAGAACCCTATGCCCTGGATTATGCTTCCTACTCCTCTAGATCTTGGTGTTATGTTCCAGGGTTCTTGGCTTTCCCCAATCAATAGAAATTGATCAGAGGCTAGACTAGAGATTCAGACATGGCTTTATTGGAACTCCTGCTATAGCATACGGGAGCCAAAACAAGTGACAGTTTACCTTGCTCACTCCTGGACTGGAGAGGGAGTTGAACTGCCATATATTGGGTGAGGATCGGGTGTGTCCAGGGCTGTGGAGTGGCTTAAGTGTTTTGCCCACCCCTTTGTGATCTTGTGTGCAGGTGGCATGCACAGTCCCCTGCTTTTGCACCTACCTTCTTGACAGCTCTTCAGAAGTGGCAGTTGGGCTTTTTGGCCTTTTTGCATTGTGTTGTCTGTATTTTCCCCCAACTGTGCATGCATGCAGTTATTATCAGTGTCTATAGTTTCTTTGTATTTTGTTGCTGGAGGAGAAGTTTGTCTAGCTGTAAGCACTGGTGAAGGGTCCCAGGTCCCGGCCTTTCTTAACAGAAGAAGCCTGAAGTTAACTGGAAACTCACTGTCCTTCTTGCTTTCCTGCTTGGGAGTTCTTTCAGCCTCTGGATGTCTGTAAGGATTCTCCCCATCCGTTCCTGACCTTTTAAACTAGAGTGCTGGTCCTTGTGTCTTCTGGATTCCACTGCCCTCATGGATTTCTATCATTCATGTCTTTCTCTGTTTTATTTGATACCCCATCCAGACCCTTAATGTTTTTAAGAACTCTCTTCCCCGCTTCCAGCACCCGCGTATTAACTAGATTCAAAGTCCTGTGTCTTGGCCCATAAGGCCATTCATTCCACTAGGGGATCAAGTTTTCTGGTCACTGTCATCTTTGGCATTACTGTTGATCAAGTTTTCAAGGCTGACATGATGTAAGTGTACATCATAAACTGAGCCATAATCTCTGGCCTCTTCCTGCATAATAAAAATGTTAATGGAAAAATGTTGCCTGCACATCAGCAAGAAAAGGAAGCTGCAGCCATCAAGCTGCCACATTCTAGCCACCTCAGTGGTGAGCCTTGAGGGCACTTAGGGTAAGAAAGCACAGGATATTGGCCCCAGGTAGCTGAGCTGCATGTCAGAAGAATGATTTCAGGGAGCCCAGACTCTTGCATCTTCCCATACACAGAAAAGCGCTACATTCTTTAACTTGAGATACATAATTTCCTTAATTAACAGTAATCTTTTGATGTTCCAACTACCTGGTCTTTGTTGCAAAAACCCATATGTATCCTGACTCCTCCCTTATCACTTCCGACCAGCCCCTTAGAGCCATCTGAGATGCTGTGTCCCAGGCTTAAGATCTGTTTTGTCTGCCAAGTAAGACATAACTCGCAACTTTTAGGTTGTGCATTTTTTTTCCCAGTCAACATAAAGGGAGTACTCAGATTTCTAACAGCAAGGTTACTGTGAGATTTTACATTGCTGCTGTTGCTGCTGCTAAGTGGCTTCAGTTATGTACAACCTTGTGTGACCCCATAGATGGCACCCCACCAGGGTCCCCCATCCCTGGGATTCTCCAGGCAAGAATACTGGAGTGGGTTGCCATTTCCTTCTCCAATGCGTGAAAGTGAAGTCACTCAGACTTTCTCAATTATTCTTGTGATTACCTTTTAATCTGATGCAATTTATTTTTCATTGCATTTCTTCGTTCAAAAAATAGGAGATCAAAAGCTAAAGGAAAAAGAATTTAAAATAATATGACACAAAAGATATATTAAAGCTTTAGGCAAAGCAATTTTAATGAACAGTGACTTTTAAAAGCCTAATTTAACTTTTTCACTAGTATTTGACAGAACTTCCCTGTGATCATTGTTTTTAGAGGTTAAGTCACAGGTGAAGTGTAATTAAAAAAATATTCAGGTGCCTGTTTAATAATTCATACACAAGTATGTAAATATCATAAATAAAGCTCAGGATATTCTGTGTGGTTCCCTACTTCTTAAAAAGTGAATGTAGCCCAAGTGTCTGTACCCTTTCCAGATTATTCTTTGATGAAACATGGGAAAATGAGATGACTTTTTTTTTTTTAAAGTATTTTGAAAGTATTGTGAAAAACAAAGTGAGATAATATAAATGGACAGTTCTTACTGCCCAGACTTTCTTTAGTAATGGGAGTTGTTTTAGTGTCCTGCTTTTCAGCACATTTTGTGTTTACAGCTTTTGGGGATTTGAAGGGTCCATATAAATAATAGATTAGTATTTTCTATCATGTTATTCTCTTTTTCCTCCCTCTTTTATTCTGGGAAATCTCATTTAAAAAAAGTTTGTTTTTATTATTTTCATTTTGGCTAAGAGGAATGATGATTATAATCTGATTTTTGAGTTGAAGTTTCAGAGATCCAGTATTTTAATAAATCTTTTTGCAAATGTTAATTACATTTTTAAATGGTTAATATTTTTGCCGGCTTGTTTCTATGCTCCTTTCTCCCCCACCTCTCTGGGCCAATTATTTCTTTGGTTGGCATATGCCACGGGGAGGCTTCAAGTTACCCAGGCTGTGACAAAACTTGAGACAGACTTCTTCCTGCCTCTGGTTTCCAACCTTTCTCTTCTTAGAGGTTTAAGAATTTAGTTATTGTGATTTCTATCTCTGCCCCTTGGAGATGCAAATCACTCTAAAGCCTCCTATAGATATTATAACCTGGGAGTGTCCTTCTCAAGGACCTGGGGGCTATCTTCTGAAATGCGATCCTCAAGGAAGACAGCTCCCATCTCCTGGGGAGTGAGTTTGGGCAGGGATCTAGCTTTCCTGGGCACTGAGCTCCAACTTGTGAAACTGTGTCCTGTCTTGAAACAGGATAGCTTACTCCTTTGGCAAGTCCAGTCATCAAAAGCAGATGGCTGGTGATCCTCCTGCCTCTTGAAAACTCTCTTGTCCTTCACCTTAGTGGAGTTCAGTATGAGTATGGTTTCTCTTGTTGTAGCCATGAGTTCCGGGAAACAAACTCACTCAGAAGGACAAAGCAGATAGTGGAGTGCAGTTTATTACACTGGCAGACCCAAGGCAGAGTCTCCTCTTAGCCAAGGACCCCGACCAGTTTTTGTGAAAACCTTATATACCCTAAGTGTACGTGCCCAAACTCACCTCCCCAAATTCCTTGAAACTAGTCTGGACAAGGTAAAAGAGAGATACGATCAAAGTTAACCCATGATTCATGTGTCATAAGCCTAGATAGTTAAACAGTGGACATTTATCAATAGGCCCATGGTCATACCCTGATAAGCATAATGAGATTTATGACTTTGTTCTGTTACAGAGATAATTAGCATATTCTTTTAGGTGAAGGAGAGTCTAGGTACAAGTCCTGAGGCTCCTTCATGGGGGGTGGGGGAGGGGGGTCTGGTTTTCCAGTTTGTATGTCGTTTCCATAGATACAGGGCACATAGCTCAAAGTCCACAGTCTGGCCCAAGATGGAGTCCTGCTTTCCAGATGGAACCGGTTCTGTCTGTTTCCTCCTTCACTCTTGTGACAATAGCCTTGGGTAAAGTCTTCCTTGCCTGTATAACTTTGCCTGGTGCAGTTTTTGCTTTGACATTCGTTTTTAATCTGTCTTGCCCTTTTAAAACAGCTTTAATTGAGGTATAATTTATACACCATAAAATTTATCCATTTTAATTGTAAAAGTCAATAATTTTTAGTAATTTTATAGCATTGTTTCTCCCCTGAATGGGAAGTCTGACCAGCAGTTCTACATAAAGCACTAGGGCTTGTCCAGTTGCAGGATTTACTTGAAGCTGAGCAGGTGGAAGCCAGGCGTGAGGCTGTAGGGTTCTAAGTACTTTTCTGTGATCCTCTCACAAGCATTTTTATCTGATATCTTCTGCTCTGTTTTTTTGTTGTTTCTTTCTTTTTTTAAATTTTTGTTTTCATCAAAATTAACCTGTCTTCAGCTTTATTTCACTGGGATGTGGTAACAAAATTGGCTTGGAAAGGATACTGATACTGGACCTAGTTTAGAAAATGCCTCCAGCCAGGTGGTAGGAATATGAAAGTGATCAAGATAAACATGAAGTTGGAATTTTTTAAAAGTGAGTTTAGTATTATTTGTGCCACATTTTATGTGACTGGAGATGAGTTGTCTTCTCTAACTCTAAGACTTTCTCACATGTTGGTGTTTGGATTTGGATCACTCTGTTCACATTGTTACAATCCGAGTGTTTTGTCACCGGTGTGTCCTTTCATGACCACTTGAGGCTACCATTGTCTGAGCTGTGGAGATAAAGCCACAGTAGAGAGGTGGTCTGAGGACCGGGGCCAGGCTCAGGCTGGGCAGGCTGGGCTTGAAGCCAAGTGACCAGCAAGCTCACAGAGCCATGCTCAAGTTAGGGGACAGGGGGCGGGAAAGATCAGCACCTTCTGGGTTCTGGAAGGAGAGATCCAAGGAAGGTTGAGCTCTTCAGTTCTAATCTTTCTACCCAGGCTGTTTGTTTTAAACCAGGTTCTGCCCAAATGGAAAACATCTGAATTCTTCTGCAAAGTGTTATCCCCATCTCTTGTTGTTGTTTTTAAAAATGTTTCTGTCTTTGTTTTATAAACCACGAAGTAATCATAGCAGCCTCTCTGTAGGTGGTGCCTCCAATCCCACCGTGACATACCTTAGGATCCTCACCTGCCTGACTGCCTGCCATCCTCTCTCCAGACTAAACACGAGCTCTCCCAGGGCTCTGCTGTTTCCTTCTAGTTTGAGGTCCTCTCCTCCCAGTGTTCAAAAGGCTCCATATGCTCAGGGCAGATGCTGTTAAAAAGGTGAACAGTCCTCTCACCTGGGCTTGCTACTGGGTTCAAGCTCATATTGCTCACTGCGTGATAGGTTAATAAATCAAGAGATGAGGTGTTGGGGCAAGCAATAGTGACTTTATTAGGAAAGCCAGCAGACTGAGAAAAGGGTAGATTAATGTCGCACAGAATCATCTTGCCTGGGTTTGGATGCTAGTTTCTTTCATAGAACAAAGAAGAAGAGTTGAGGGGATAAAGTAAGAAAAGGCAGGAGGTTGTTTCAAATATTTCTAGGTTCCAGCCAAACTCCAGAGGAGATGTGTTCTTTTCTTCTTTCCTGCAGTCATTCATGGTGGGGCCTGGTTAGGATGTTTTCTGGAGCTAAACAAAGATATTTTAGCTTAATGCTCAGACATGCGGGGCACTGTTCCCGGAGATGGGCTATTATGAACACTTCAAACTATGGGCAACATCTCTTTAGTGATTAACTTTTAGAGGAAACAATAGAATACAAAAATCAAAGTACAAGAACAGGTCCAATACAGAGTCAGATTTGTTCCTCCCTGTTACAGGCTAAAAGGCCTTGGGTGAGGGGGGCAGAGAGGGTGTGGATGGTGAGGATGAGCCCAGGAATTAGGGCGAGCCCCCTGGGCACAGTTCTAGTCACTCTCTAGAGAGGGCTTAAGTGGTTTTTATCTTCTAAAAACCAGGAGACTGAAAAGCTACATTTCAGTATTAGACTGATAAGCTTTCTAAGAGGTTATCCTAAATTCCTACTGGTCTCCAGCAGAGAAAGATCCTTGAACAGAGCTGACAGAGTAAGATGCGTAATGACAGCAGTGATAATCTCAAACTGTGCTGTTTTTATCTTCCTATTTCTGGTTTAGAGCCATGAAGTCATTATATTTAACCCACTGCTAGTGCTCAGAAATAATGCTGTAACATAACTTAGGTTATAGAAGATTTCTTACAGCCTTTATACTCTGTTACGATCGAAACTTGTATTTTCCTCATGACTGCTAATTCCATATATCCCAACTTGGTCATTGTGCTCACTATTTTATTAAACCTGGAATTACAGGAAGCAAAGGGGAATCGCTGGGAACCCCATTTGTTTCCAGGAAGCGGAGAAGACCGAGTTGCCCCATCTGCTCACTGGCTTGTGGAATAAGACAGGGACTCCTCGTCCTAACAGTGTCTTGCTCCTCAGGTTGTGGTTAGAAGAGGCACAGGAGGGAGGTTCAGGAGGGAGGGTACTTATGTACACCCATGGCTAGTTTATGTTGATGTAAGGCAGGAATCAAACCAATATTGTAAAGCAAATATCCTTCAGTTAAAAATAAATGAATGAAAAGAAAATACTGAATGGGTTTTTAGTGGCTGGGAACCCTCTCTATTAGCTGTTTAGGAGATACCTAGCACCAGCTGCCGCCTCGGTACCCTAGATGGGACAGGACACCCAAGTCAGTAGGTCCTTCATGGCACAGGGTCTCCAAGACCATAGTCCTGTGCCCTGTGAGGAAAGGGCTTCTTTACGAACTGAAGCAGATGGGAGTCACACCAGCTCCAGAGGGACTGGTGCCCAGGCACTGCTTTAACCAGACCTCAGAGTTCTGAGCACTGGCTTCCTTCCTAAATCTCACTCAAAAGTCTCAGCTGCTCCATTTCTCTCCAGTCTGTGAACTCCTGAGGCTTGTGGGTGAGGGTACAGAAGGAACTGGGGAGACCCCTGACATGGGCTCAGGCCTTACCTGGTGGAACATCACTGCTGAATCCCTCCTGGTTTCTGGGCTCAGTAGAGCTTCCTTCTCTGCTCACCAACACCCTGCTCCTGAGAAAGTAGGAAATGAAGCAACAGAGTGCTCACATCCTGCCCCACAGACTCCATCCTTCCTTCTGGGGCCTTGCGTGTTCTCCCACTGCTCTTTGGGTTGGGTCTTATATCCCACTTTGAAAATAAAGGGGAGGGTTTGGGTCAGAGCCTCATCTCCCAGCCGCCCCCCACCCCCAAAGCCTGGGGTGTAGCAGTGTTGTCCCCAGATGCTCCTCTGCTCTCCCAGACTCCTCTCTCAGGTGGGGCCGTTGTTCCTGGTTGGGGGAGGGCAGCTTGTAGCCAAAGCAGGGGACTCTGCTGTGAGAGGACACATTGGGATGGCCGAGTGCAGGGCTGAACTCTGTGTTCAGAGTGAACTCTGCACTCTGCGCAGTGCCTGGGACCCAGGGCTGCACAGGGTGCAGGGGACATTTTGGAGAACTCTGTCCAGGGGTCCTGGAAACAAGATGGTGCTCCAGCTGGACAGACACTGAGGCCTGGTGGAGAGCCTCCCCTCGTGGAAGCCAATTGTATGTGTTTCCCGTCATCCTGAATTCCAGCTCCCTTGTCTTCCAAAAGTTCTCCCAGGCCTGGGGAGTCTGCCTGGAGACCTCAACACTGGGGCTGAATGGTATAGCCCCTCATGGGCAGGGTGAAAGGAAGAGGTTCCCTCACCTCCTCACCCTTCCGCCTTCTGAGAGGAAGGAATTTGGCCCCTGGCCCCTAGAGAGCTGGGTGGAGGACATTGTGCTGAGAATTTAAAACCTCAAGCCTGCAGCATTCAGAGGCTAAACTCATGTATTTTGTATTGCCCATAAAACTTTNCACCTCCTCACCCTTCCGCCTTCTGAGAGGAAGGAATTTGGCCCCTGGCCCCTAGAGAGCTGGGTGGAGGACATTGTGCTGAGAATTTAAAACCTCAAGCCTGCAGCATTCAGAGGCTAAACTCATGTATTTTGTATTGCCCATAAAACTTTAAGGCAAAAATGTATTGTGTTTCACTAACTTTGTGATAGTTACTTTTTCCTTCCATTTTAACATCTGTAAAATCAAGATGTATCCTTCTCTCAACAACTTATAGTCTATGAAATATTGTAGTCTATAATTTCTTGGCAGAAGCTAAAGTAAATTTTCTTTGGAATAACCCTACTTCATGGTAGTCTCAAAAGATTCTCACAGATATTTTGTGTGTGTGTGTGTGTGGAAAATGAGTAGCTTGCTGTGAACAGTTCTTACCCAGACAAGTAACAGAGCACACATCTGTGAAGCCAGCATAAAGACACAGACAGCGGGAACACATCCTGTAAATGAGGTTATTAGAACCAGAGTGATTATTAAAGAAGAAAATATTGACATAACTGTTCAAAGAAATGAGACAAGATTGAAAATATCTTTAGAGAACAGGGAATTCTAAAACATATCTAACAGGTTTGAGAAAGAATCAAATAGATAATCAGTAAATTCTTTGAATTTGTTTGGTTTAATGGTATAGTGTTTTCTGTTTTTCTTTTCATGATGTCAGAGTTAGGTTATTATTAGGGTTCTCCAGAATATCAGGGGGGAGAGAGAGAGAGAGAGAGTGTGTAAAGAAATGGAGAGATTTGTTGTAAGAAGTGGCTAATGTGATTGTGAAGTTGACCAAATTAAAAATCGCAGGGGAGACTGGAAACGTGGAGAAGAGCTGATGTTGCTACTCAGGTTCAAAGAGAGACCCACAGGCAGAATTTTATCTCCCTTGAGGGAAGTCAGTCTTTTTACTCTTAAGGCCTTCAACTGATTGGATGAGGCCCACCCACGTTATAAACGGTAACTTGCTCTACTCAAAGTCTGCTGGTGGTGGTGTTCAATCACTAAGTCATGTCCAACTCTTTGCTGCTTCATGGACTGCAGCACAGTAGGTTCCTCTGTCCTTCACTATCTTCCAGAGTTTGCTCAAACTCATGTCTTTTGAGTCGGTGATGCCATCCAACCATCTCATATTCTGTCACTCCCTCCTTTTGCCCTCAGTCTTTCCCAGCATCAGGGTCTTTTCCAGTGAGCTGGCTCTTTGCATCAGGTGGCCAAAGAATTAATCTCATCTTAAAACTAACCTCACAGCAACATCCAGAATAGTGTCTGACCAAATATCAGGATACCATGGCCTTGCCAAGCTGATGTATAAAATCAACCATCACAACTGAATTTCTCACTCTGTACATTTTTGAGTTTCTAAAATTATTCTTCAGGCGGAGGATGTTTTCCTTTAGAAGACTAACTTTCCTGAACATTTTATTTATGCTAATCTCAGTAACACAGTTCCTCTTTTAGAAGACTATATTGTTTCTTATTCTTTTTAGAGCCATATCTGCCATGTTTCTAGATTCCATGTATATGCATTAATATATGGTATTTGTCTTTCTCTTTCTGACTTACTTCTCTCTATATAATAGATGCTAGATTCACCCACCTCATTAGAACTGATTCAAATGTGTACCTTTTTATAGCTGAATAATATTCCATTGTATATATGTACTATGCGTGGCTTCTTTATCCATTCATATGTTGATGGACATTTAGGTTGCTTTCATGTTCTAGCTATTGTAAATAGTGCTGCAATGAACAATTGGGTACATGTGTCTTTTTCAGGTATGGTTTCTGGAGGGAATATGCACAGTAGTGAGATTGCTGGGTTCCATCATAGTTTTATTTCTAGTTTTTTAAGAGATCTCCACACTGTTCTCTCTGGTAGCTGTATCAATTTGCATTTCCACCAACAGTGCAGGAGGGTTCCCTTTTCTCCACACCCTCTCCAGCATTTATTGTTTGCAGATATTTTGGATGATGGCCATTCTGACTGGTGTGAGGTGGTACCTTGTAGTTTTGATTTGCTCTAATAATGAGCAATGCTGAGCTTCTTGTCATGTGTTTATTAGCCATCTGTATGTCTTTGGAGCAATGTCTCTTTAGTTCCTCTGCCCACTTTTTGATTGGATTGTTTTTCTGCTATAGACCTGCATGAGCTGCTTATATATTTTGAAGATTAATCCTTTGTTAGTTGTTTCATTTGTTATTGTTTTCTTCCATTCCAAGGGTTGTCTTTTCACCTTGCTTATAGTTTCCTTCGTTGTGCAAAAGCTTTTAAGTTTAATCAGGTCCCAATTGTTTATTTATTAATTTTTTTCTCTAGTAGGTGGATTATAGAAGAACTTGCTGTGATTTATGTCTGAAACTGTTCTACTCAAGTTTCTTCTAAGAATTTTATAGTTTCTGGTCTTACCATATCTTCTTTATCCAGTCATCTGTTGATGGACATTTAAGTTGTTTCCATGTCTTGGTTGCCAAGGATATTTTTATGTGTAGTTTTTCAGTTTCATGTTGACTCACTAGCCTAGGAATAGCCATCTTCTTTCTGAAGTGAGCACATTACACAGAAGGTGAAGTTTATATTTATGTTTGGAGGATGGTTCTGGCCAGCACCATCAGTTATAACATAAAACTAAGGAGGAAATAAATGTGGCTTCTCCTGCGGGTGTCAGTTTGCTTCATTTGAAACTTCAGCCGTGGAGAATGTGTGCCTTTGTACAAGAATGTGAGTTAGTGACATATTAGTTGTTATGGAAAAATGATGCAAAATCACCTATCATATAGTTGGTGCTTCAATAGCAGCATTTTGTATATGAATTATGACACTTCAACAAGATTGTTTTGACTTACTTATTTTCATTTCCTTGACTCTGTTTGTACCTGAAAATAGTACCCCAAATGGGAAATCCCTAAGAAATTTTTTTTGTCATCAAGGACATTTCTACACGTTAAATTCCCAGAAAGAATTTTTACAGAATGATGTATTTCTGCAGAGGCAAATTTCTTTCACTAAACTTCTTCGAGGTGATGGATATAGTTTGTTTTCATACCTTCCCTGTTAGGAACTGTGCCAGCATCTAATGCTAATGGCATGGGTCATTAGTATTTCTTGTCACTTTTTCTTCTTAGGAACAGCTAGGTGAAAAATGGCAGTTTTCATCTTTGAATACTGCTAAGTCTCTATGCTTTTTGTTTTTCTGACAAAGAGTAAATGGAACTTGTTTTTCTCTTAATTTGATAGCTTCTCCTTGTCAAAGTATTATTCTTAGATAATTCGATAATTATGTGATAATTGCAGGAGATAGTTTAAAAAAATTATCTTATTTACTTTACTTGTTTTTGGCTGTGCTGGGTCTTCACTGCTGTGCACAGACTTTTCTTTAATTGTCGTGCGCGAGGGGTCCTCTATCGTGGCTCACTAACTTCTTGCTGCAGTGGCTCTCTTGTTGCAGAACACGGGCTCTAGGCACACAGGTTCAGTAGCTGCGGCACGTGGGCTCACTAGTGGTGGCTCAGTAGCCCTAGAACAAGTGCGTTTCGGTAGCTGCAGCTCACAGGCTCTAGAGCATGGGCTCAGTGGTTGTGGCACACGAACTCAGCTGGACCTTGGCACGTGGAGTCTTCCCGGAAACCAGGGATTGAACCTGCGCATCTGGCACTGGCGGGCGGATTCTTATCCACTGCACCACCAGGGCAGAGAAGGCAGTGGCGACCCACTCTAGTGTTCTTGCCTGGAAACGCCCATGGACGGAGGAGCCTAGCGGGCTCCTGTCTGTGGGGTTGCACAGAGTTGGACACGACTGAAGTGATTTAGCAGCAGCAGCAGCACCACCACCAGGGAAGTCCTACAGCAGATGTTTCTCCCAAGGAGTTCTCATTTTTTTAACCCCCCAGTCATGTCAGTCACCACAGCCACATAAAGGAAGGTGAAATGACCAGGGGTGAGGGGTGGTTGAGATACATCTCATTAATGCAAGGTGCTCCCCGCCAGAGGAGTGACGACACCATGGTGGAGTTAGACGCCGGCACTGCTGTGCACGTCGGGATGGAACGCACTGTTGCACTGCTCTTTGCACTTGATGTCTCTCTGTTTCCAGCTCTATCCTGTGTTTTGCGTGGTGTTTGGAAGTGTCCCTGACCTCTTTCCAGGAAATCCACTTGGTTTTGAAGATCGGAAGGTTTCTGGTCACTGACAAGTGTTCTCAGGGGGCGGGGCAAAAATTTCCCTCTTTGAGAACCCCTGCCCTAAGTCACTGTCATCAGTCCTGGTCTCACTCAAGCCTGGAGAGATAACACACCTCAGGGTGACAGTCCATATGGCTTTGGGAAGTGGCTGAGTTAAGGTGGTTCAGAAGTGTCTCTCCAGCCTGTGTTGGGCTGTCTGTTGTGCTAAAAGATTTCTCCTGTGGTTTTGTTTCCTGGGAAGAGAAGCAGGGTTTGCTCACAATAGAAAACTAGGTCACAAGACTATCTTGTTTGCATTTGAGGGTCAGTTAAAGAGACAGTGGGAGAGGGTACAGAAGACAAGCCATACAGGAGTGGATCCTGGAGCTAGGCCGTCTGGCATAACCCAGATCTCCAATGTCAGGCTGAGTGACCTTAGCACTTTACTACAGTTTCATATGCTACAAACTTCTGCAAAAACCTAGGGGTGATGGTGATGTCCAATTAAGGAGCTGATGTGAGAATTAAATGAGATGCTATGTAAGAGAGTGCTCAGGATGATAGTGGGTGTGTGGTTCAGTTCAGTCAGTCATGTCTGACTCTTTACAACCCCATAGACTGCAGCACGCCAGACCTCCCTGTCCATCACTAACTCCCAGAATTTACCCAAACTCATGTCCATTGAGTTGGTGATGCCATCCAACAATCTCATCCTCTATTGTCCCCTTCTCCTCCCACCTTCAATCTTTCCCAGCATCAGGGTGTTTTCAAATGAGTCAGCTGATGGCCAAAGTATTGGAGTTTCAGCTTCAACATCAGTCTTTCCAATGGATGTTCAGGACTAATCTCCTTTAGGATGGACTGGTTGGATCTCCTTGTAGTCCAAGGGACTCTCAAGAGTCTTCTCCAACACCACAGTTCAAAAGCATCGATTCTTCGGTGCTCAGCTTTCTTCAAAGTCCAACTCTCACATCCATACATGACTACTGGAAAAACCATAGCCTTGACTAGATGGACCTTTGTTGGCAAAGTAATGTCTGCTTTTCAATATGCTGTTTAGGTTTGTCATAGCTTTTCTTCCAAGGAGTAAGCGTCTTTTAATTTAACGGCTGCAACCACAATCTGCAGTGATTTTGGAGCCCCCCAAAATAAAGTCAGCTACTGTTTCCACTGTTTCCCCATCTATTTGCCATGAAGTGATGGGATTGGATGCCATGATCTTAGTTTCTGAATGTTGAGCTTAAAGCCAACTGTTTCACTCTCCTTTATCACTTTCATCAAGAAGCTCTTTGGTTCTTCTTCAATTTCTGCCGTAAGGGTGGTGTCATCTGCATATCTGAGGCTATTGATATTTCTCTAGGCCATCTTAATTCCATGCTTGTGCTTCCTCCCACTGCATGATGTACTCTGCGTTTAAGTTGAATAATCAGGATTACAATATAGAACCTTGAGGTACTCCTTTACCAATTTGGAACCTGTCTGTGGAAACTGTGATTCTTAGAGCATAAAAAGGAGTTATTTAACATTTCCTGATATAAAAAGTTTGGCCCATAAGTAGATGTCAGTTCTATCCTCAGGTGTTGTTAGAGACTTGACTACACCTTTGGCTTCAGTGTTATGACCACCAACCCTAGACCCATCCTAGTCTAATCTCAGAGATGAGGAATATTTTCTAGGCCCCTCTCCTTTCATTAATGTGAAGTGTCCAGCCAGGACATCTAAGGAATCCAGGCAGAGCAGACAGATCTGAGAGCTCAAAGAAGGGCCTGGTGATGCTGAGTGGGACCCAAACAAGGAGAAACAGCAAGACTCAAGTAAATGACTTGTGTCCTCCAAGTCTGCCTAAGTTGCCTTTCCTCAGGTCTGGAAATACACAGAGAAATTTAGCCATAACCTGATATGCCATCTAACTGCAGCAATATAATGTTTTGTGGTTTAGATGAAAAAAGAAAAAACAGGTTTTTACTGTAATCCACTATTGTGAGCACAGATACCTGGGCTTAACAGAAATGGCTACTGGCCCTGGACTCCTGTTTGGACCCTAAGTTCATACTGGGTTCCAATCCTTGCAGTCTTAAAGACTTACAGAAAGCCCAAGTTGAGCCTGATTTGATGCAAATATGTAGAAATAATATTTTAGAATCAGTTCAGTTCAGTCACTCGGTTGTGCCCGACTCCTTGCAACCCCACAGACTACAGCATGCCAGGCCTCCCTGTCCATCACCAACTCCTGGAGCCTACTTAAACTGATGACCATCTCATCAGTGATGTCATCCAACCATCTCATTCTCTGTTGTCCCCTTCTCCTCCTGCCTTTAATCTTTCCCAGCATCAGGGTGTTTTCCAATGAGTCGGTTCTTCGCATCAGGTGGTCAAAGTATTGGAGTTTCAGCTTCAAAATCAGTCCTTCCAATGGATATTCAGACTGATTTCCTTTAGGATGGACTGGTTGGATCTCCTTGCAGTCCAAGGGACTCTCAAGAGTCTTCTCCAACACCACAGTTCAAAAGCATTGATTCTTCGGCACTCAACTTTCTTTATAATCCAACTCTTACATTCACACATGCCCACTGGAAAAACCATAGCCTTGACCAGATGGACCTTTGTTGGCAAAGTAATGTTTCTGCTTTTTAATATGCTGTCTAGGTTGATCATAGCTTTTCTTCCAAGGAGCAAACGTCTTTTAATTTCATGGCTGCAATTAACATCTGCAATGATTTTGGAGCCCCCAGAAAATAAAGTCAGCCACTGTTTCCACTGTTTCCCCATCTATTTGCCTTGAAGTGATGGGATTGGCTGCCATGATCTTAGTTTTCTGAATGTTGAGTTTTAAGCCAACTTTTTCACTCTCCTCTTTCACTTTCATCAAGAGGCTCTTTAGTTCCTCTTCACTTTCTGCCATAAGGGTGGTGTCATCCGCATATCTGAGGTTATTGATATTTCTCCCAGCAATCTTGATTCTAGCTTGTGCTTCGTGTAGCCTGGCATTTTGCATGATGTACTCTGCATATAAGTTAAATAAGCAGAGTGACAATATACAGCCTTAATGTACTCCTTTTCCTATTTGGAACCAGTCTGTTGTTCCATGTCCAATTCTAGCTGTTGCTTCTTGTCCTGCATACAGATTTCTCAAAAGGCAGGTCAGGTGGTCTGGTATTCCCATCTCCTGAAGAATTTTCAAGTTTGTTGTGATCCATACAGTCAAAGGCTTTGGTATAGTTAATAAAACAAAAGTGGATGTTTTTCTGGAACTCTCTTGCTTTTTCAATGATCCAGCGGGTATTGACAATTTGATCTCTGGTTCCTCTGCCTTTCCTAAATCCAGCTTGAGCATCTGGAATTTTACGGTTCACACTGTTGAAGCCTGGCTTGTATAATTTTCAGCATTACTTTGCTAGCATGTGAGATGAGTGGAATTATGCAGTATATATTTTATAATATAATAAGTATTTATAAAATATTTATTATTTACAATTTTATAGCAAGTAACTTCCATTTTGAAGTTTTGTCAATAGTACTTGCAGTCACCATCTGCAGTGATTTTGAAGCCCAAGAAAATAAAATCTGAATACTTTCGCTATCTGATACGAAGAACTGACTCATTGGAAAATACCCTGATTCTCAGAAAGATTGAAGGCAGGAAGAGAAGGAGGCAACAGAGGATGCATGGTTGGATGGCATCATCAACTCAATGGACATCAGTTTGAGTAAGCTCCGGGAGTTGTGATGGACAGGGAAGCCTGGCATGCTCTAGTCCATAGGGTCACAAAGTCATACACAATTTAGCGGCTGAACAATGATAGTGGATTATTTTAAAGTCTAAACAAATATAAATTGTGTACAATATTCCAGATCTGAGGGATATAAGTTAATGGAAGTCAGTTGTGGTGGGCACTGTCTCCACAAAGGCCTGTCAGGTCTGTGCCCTTATGGGGAGGATTATACAGGCATGGGCTGGCTTTGCGTCCTTCTCTGCTCAGCAGTTGTCTTTTTGGAGGTATCTGCTGGGTTGACTCTTGCTTCAGTTACACCCATGAAACTACCTCAAAGTAGTCTCCCCATTTATAAAAACAGCAGCAAAGAGTTGTTTCAGTGTGATAAACTCATATCAACAGGAAAATATTAGAAACATTTTAGTTTACTAAATAAATAGCTACATTCACATTTGCTATGAATTTTCGTTCACAAATTTAATTGGGCAAATTAAAACCCAGTATGTATCTATTTTTTCCCCCAAACCTAAGTATCCTAGCCCTCTACCCAGTCCCTCCACCCATTCCTGCTACCTTCATATTAGGGGGAAATTGTTTATGAGCCATTTTTGGAACATTCTCTCTTTTATAAGACTTCCAAGGCAGCACTAGTGGTAAAGAACCCACTTGCCAATGCAGGAGAAGTAAGAGACTAGAGTTTGATCCCTGGGTCAGGAAGATCCCCTGGAGGAGGAAATGGCAACCCATTCCAGTGTTCTTGCCTGGAAAATCCCATGGACAGAGGCGCCGGGTGGACTACAGTCAATGGGATCACAAAGAGCTGGACACGACTGAGCACACACTCATACAAGCCATTTTGGGGCACATTCTCTCTCTTACACCAATTGTATATGATTCCAGAAGTTCAAGTTTATTGGAAAATAGGAGAAAGTGTATAATTGTCACTACATCATGGCTGTCCACAAAAAATTACAGTGGCTTGTTTCACTAGAGTGATATCTGCCAGGCCACAGGGTCCCTGAATCTGGGCTCTGGTGTGTATAATCCAGCATCAGAATTGGATCTTTTTCACTCCTCTGTGTCCTATATTTTTCTATTAGGACATTTGTCCTGAGAGAAGAATGTATTTTTTTTTTTTAAAGACACTGCTAATCTTTTAACATCAAGCATGATATCATCAATTTTATGTTCATAGTTTAAATCTGTTTCAGTGACAGGAGAAATGGTAAAAAGTAATATATGCTTATTACACTTTGCCTTATGAATGTTGACATAGCCATGGCTATTGGTATCGAAGTTATGAGTGCACGCACCTGCGTGCACTCAGTCATGTCTGACTTTTTCATGGCTGACTCTTTGCAGCTCCATGAACTGTATTGTAGCCTGCTAGGCTCCTGAGTCCATGGGATTTCCCAGGCAAGAGTATTGCAGTGGGTAGCCATTCTCTTCTCCAGGGTGAGCATTGCTCAAACTTGAAGGAGTCATTTCAAGACCTGGCACTGTTTCTACCGGGCATCGGCTGTAAGGTCTGTGCTGCTCTGCAGGTGGTGGACCTCCTCTTCTTTGTAGAGTCTTTCTATGACCGCTCTTCTCCATTTTGCCTCTTCTCTTTCTGAATGTGCATGGAGATATCCTGGAGCTGTATGGGCACATCGGTTGTCACCACCTGCCTCTCTTCCTGGTGTCATTGTGCAGAGAACCTCTGTGGGCCTTCAGCAGTCCTGAGTGCATCCAGGCACCAGTAACACATGGTGTCTTCTGTGCTCGTCCTTCCTGACTGCTGAGAATTGAACTGGCAGGTGATGGTGGTTTAGAAGGCTTTTTGGGTATGTGTTTTCCAAATTTCTCTTGCCTTGCACCAAAGGTTTTGAAATGAAAGAAAAAAAAAACACACCCACAAATTAAAGACTGTTTTCAGATGTTATGGAAATAGAACCTGAGTTCTATCACTAGAACTTCTAAACTCTTATTTAATTGTTGATTCTTGCAGTGAGTGATGGGCGAGGAGGACTTCAAAGGGGAATAGTTTTGTTCTCATTGTAGTCAATGTCCTGTTGCTAATTATTATACAGACTTTATCAACCATGTTTATAGCTTCACTTGTGTTCCTAATTTGCTGCCCAAGGTTTGTTTTCCTTCTCTGTTGGCAATGAAAGTGTCACTCCCACTGTCTGCTAACAGATACGGCTCTGCTCCTCTTTGTACCAGTGGTAGGAGATTGTTAGAGATAGTTATGGCTTTTTGGCAGTCACAGAGAAGCTTCCAGGTGAAGTCATACCTGAAAAAATCTACCACTTTGCAGAAGTCGTTTCTTTCAGATGCTTTCAGTGTCAGGCCCTCCAGCGCCTTTGTGGCTACAGGATCGCAGGGTTTAATTGCCCAGTGAGTTCTCTGAATAAAACAGAAGGAAGAAAAGTTAGGTTTTGAGCTCCCATTTAACAAAGGAGATTTGACTGACAGATGCACAGATGCCCACATTTTCCTAAATTTTTTTTGGTAGTATTTTAGTCTCTCTCCTCTGAACACATCCCCGCCCCCCCCTCCCCCTTTCTCTTATACACATCTANCATGATAGTATACATATTTCAATGCTGTTCTTCCAAATCATCCCACCCTCTCCCTCTCCCTCTCCCTCAGCTGTCTCTTATACACATCTAGATGTGTATAAGAGACAGGGATTCAATATCATATAACTATAGAAACAGAAATTTTATTTTTTCCTATTGAATCAATCCCTTCAGAGCCTAAAGGAACATCTTTAGTTGGTACATCTTCTTCCATTTCTACTAATCTTGCCTTTACCCTCTTTGTCTAAAAGAGAAAGAAATATCATTGATGGGACATACATAAAACCAGAATTGTTTAAAAAAGAAAGCTAAATATTTTGTAGTTTCCATTTAAACCATTGAATGATAATAAGAATCTTCTTTTAAAGGCAACTCTGAATAATTAAGCATCAGAGTCTTGGTAGTTTGCGTTTTCTTAAATGATTTGGTTAATTTGGATTTAGATTTAGCACAAATTAAGAATCCTCTCACTGAACACTGCCTGATTGGCTGGACCCTTTCTACTGCTCTCCAGCAAATCATCTTTAGAACGAGGATTGAATTTTGTCAGAAAGGAAACTGGAAGAATTTGGATTGTAACCCCTTTCTGAGAACACTAGACGTCAATTACATGTAGCTCCACTTTGGATGCTGCACTAAGGATTGTTCATGTTACATGTTGAAATTCCCATTTGTGTGTTCTTGACTCCTCTAGATACCTTGAATTTATCATGTAAGATCATATACTTCTTTATCTAAAATGGGGACATTTGATGAGATTACTGAATTTTTGGATATGCTTTTGTCTCTGGTGTCATTTTTAATCAACAAGAATTTAAAATAATGGAAACAGAATCAGCAGGAATTCTGCTGCTCATGTTTTAGCCACACCTCTGTTTGGCATGTTTTAGATTTTGTCCAATGTGGGTCATCAGCAGCATGTATAACTGAGTCCAGTTGGCACTCACCATGGCCCCAAGAAAATGCTTTGGCTGATGAGACTACATCATCATAGAAACTGCAGACTGTAATGTCTGTGTATAACTAGATAGTCTGCATGTAAGGATTTCTTCATATTTCCTGGTGTTATTGAATGTGGGGTCCTGCTTCTCACCACTTATAAAATCAATTACATACTCACAAATGTTGGCAGAAAGGAAAGTACTTTTCATCAGAATGCTGGCAATCTGGGAAGAAGTCAGACTGAGCATCTGTCAAACCACCTCTGAGATTCTGCTCAGCCATGAAAGTTTTAAAGAGAAGGAGGGGAGTTATTTCAGTGAATCACTGAGATGAGGAGGGGTGGTCAGTCATTGCCATCCCTCACTGCATGCAGGCTTGAGGATGCCTCAAAAGCTTCCTCTGATTGTTATCTTGTTCACATAGCTTGGTCCCTTGTTTGTTTGTGTGTTTACTGAAGGGGAAAGCCTGGGGCACCTGGTTAAAAGTTAGTGACAATATAGTTCTGCTGAAGTGACAAGAGGGACTTCCGGCTGAGAACAGTTTCCTACAAAGAGCTGATTAAAAATCCCCACTTGTCAGAACATCATTTTACTTCTATGAGATTAGAGGCAGAGGTCCACCTTCTGTAACTGCTTCATGCTGGCATAGGATGCCATATTCTCAGAGTAGAAGATGTCAGCATAGTTCTGTAGCATCTCTTAGCTGACATTTTTAGTTGTCCATTTACATGCATAGGCAGAGCAAGCTACAATTATTTTAATGTCCACAAAGATATAGATTATTAAGAGCAATAATGTTAGTTCCACTCTGTTGAGGCCAGTTCTTAGAACTGTGCTAACCCATAGATTCGTTGCTGCTCAAGATGAAGCCACTTATGTAGTGGCTGCAATATGGTGATCACACAGTTAGCTTTCTCCCTCTGGTGGCAGTTACAGTATCTGTGAACCGACTCAGGAATGTGCATCAGTCACTGAGTCTGTGACTCTGTTGTCCTAATCATTAACTGCTGGATTTTGTACTTGCTCATTGTTTCATAATTTCTTGTTCTTTTATGAATGTCATTCATTTATTTTTATGATCTTGAATTTTTAAAGTCATTATCAGCTTTTTCTCTTTTTAAATCTTTATATCCTTATTGTTGATTGTATTACCTATTTCCTTAATATTAGATCTTCTGAACTTTTTAGCAGTTTGTATGCAGCTTCACTTGAGAGAGTGTTTCTTGTTTCCTGACTCTTCCTCCTCCCTCCTCCCTACTTTCTTGTCTGGATGTTTATAGTTGCCCTCACCAGGTTCCTCCCTGAAGTCCTGAACTGAGGATCATGCCTTATACTTGCAGAGTAGGCCTTCTATCCCATGGAATATGCAAATACTAGCAAGGCAGTTGACAATTTAGATCCATTTAGATTTGTCTGATAACCTGTCTAATCCTTTCTTTCTCCCCTTGTATGTATGCAGTTTTGTATAATTCACTGACCTATAACAATGTTGTACCATTTTTTCCAGCTTTCTTTTCTCAGCAAAGTCTGAAAGTTCCAGTTGCTCCAATCATAGTTTATACTTGACATTGTCAGTCTTTTCAGTTTTATACATTCTAGTGTGTAAATTGGTATCTCATGGTGATTTTGTGTTTCTCTGATAACTTAAGATACTCAATGTTTAATATACTATTGACCTCTGTTTGTTGTCTTTTGTGATATGTCCCAGTCTTTTGTTCATGTCTTAAAAATTAGGTCATTTGTTTTTCTTATTTTTTTTTGCTATAAGAATTCCTCATATATTATGAATTCAAATTATTTGTCAGATATATATATATTGCAAATGTCTTCTCCTAGTCTATAGTTTGCATATTCATTTTATCAATAGAATACCTTGAATTTTTATTTTCTTTGAGGTTCAATTTGTCAAATTTTAATTTTATGGTTTTTACTTTAATACATAGTCTGAGAATGCAAATATATTATGTCCTAGAAGGAATATATACAAATTCATAATTATGCCTTCATGTATGGACAAGAGGGCTCATTATAGAGACTTATAATGTTCATCAAAATATTATTTTAATATTTGCTTGCACTATAAAAAGCTGGTTATAAATAGGACTATTTAAAATAGATTTCATTGAATCTGTACATTGCTTTGGGTAGTATACTCATTTTCACTATATTGATTCTTCTGATCCATGAACATGGTCTATTTCTTTCATAGGGTCCCAAAGTGTTGAACACAACTTAGGGAATAAACAACAACAAATTGCTCAACACAGCTTTTGATCTGATCTCTGTGTTTGAAGGAAAATGCAGCTCTCTTTCACATGAAATTAGAAAATGTGTTTGTTATGATAAATATTTACTCGGGTCCCCAAATGAATTATTTTAATTTATTCTAAGAAGCATCAACAAATTAATTTATAACATTCTTTCAACCACTTATATTTATTTATTTATCTAGAAACATCAGAAGAGAGAACAAAAAGAGAAAAAAGAAAACGTCCCATCGACTTACTGTGTGAACCCCCAAACAACTCTAATGTTTCAGTAATACACTGAAAAGTAGTCCAGAGAGTATGCCTGCAAAGCCCCTCCTAAAAAACAGTCTAATTTATCTATGCGGCTCAAAGAATGAAAGTGTGTGGCTACAATATAAGCCTCTAAGACTTTTTCAAAACAAAAATCTGTAGCCTGGACTCAACAAAATAAAAAGACTTAACAGAAGGCTTCAAATTCCTGAGGTGGGAGTTTTCCATAGATCACAGAAAACCGATCGTGCAAAGAAGGGCTGACACAGCATAAGAGCCTAAGCAAAGGAAGAGAAACCCAAGGGAGGGATGAAAAAGAAAAGAAAGGGAGAAAAAAAGTCTCCTTTCTCCTTCTTGGAAGATATCATTTCTGTGAAAGGATTTCCAAAATGCTCAACTCTAGGTGAACATTCAATCAGATAATTTACAAATTCCAGATAGTAATGGAGTTGGACGAAACACTGTTTGTTGGGAGCCTCCAATGAGAAATCACACATTCTTGGTGATTAATGACATTTACGTGCTCTTGGCCATTAAAAACATTTTCTTCTCTTGAGTCACAACGGAAGCTACAGCTTGAATTTTATTGTTCAATTTGCTCTTTTCTTTCCTGGGTGAGCCAGCACTGGATTTAGGAGTTGAAAGTTTATGGAGTCAGCAGGACCCCAAGGGACTGAAAGCTAAGCTGAGCCAATGAGGATAATGCCAAAGATTATCTACCCTCGGCGAAAATGTGGGATTCAGAAAAGAAAAGGAACAAAGAGGGTTTATAAAGACTGACAGTCTGTAACTTAGACAAAATTTTGTGGCGAGGTTGGCAAATTTCCTTTTTTAAAAAACAAACAAACAAAAAATTTCCTGGTTGACAGTTGCTTAAATTCTTCCTTTTTCCATTTTTGGCATACCGTCAAAAAGGCAAACTTGTGTCCTCCCTGAGGACTGGAGAGTGAGTAAGTCTTCAGAGAAGCAGCCGCAGTGCTCGCTGTGAAAAGCAGAGGGATGAGCGCTGAGGAGCTTCAGGGGGTAGAAAAGAGATGAGTTTTGCTCAGTAAATGATTGGTTTTGTTGGTATTGATGTTTTTTCCCTGTGTCCTTTAAAGAGGTCCTTTAACTTGGGCCTTGGGCCTTACCTAAACAGGATGATATTTTTGTGATGTTTTTCAAGCACATTTTAGTCACACTTAAAAAAAAAAAAAAACTTGTCATTTTTTTCCAGTCTTGGCAGTAGGTGAAAATAGAACAAAATATAAGATTTTCACAAGAACAGCTGATTGTACTGAAATCTAATATGATTTTTTCCAATCTCTTGCATGGTTTTCTTAAGCCTTAGTTTTCCCATCTGTAAAGTGGACTAGAGGAGGAAATGACAACCCACTCCAGTATTCTTGACTGGAAAATCCCATGGACAGAAGAGAACAGGAATTCTAGGCTCATAAAAACAACAGGTACAAGGTATCAGGTTGACACAAACTGGAAGCTAAGATTTTTCAGAACTCTTGTGTGTTAGTCATTCAGTCATGTCCAACTCTTTGCGACCCCATGGACTGTAGCTCTCCAGGTTCCTCTCTTAATGGAATTCTCCAAGCAAGAATACTGGAGTGGGTAGCCATTCCCTTCTCCAGGGGATCTTCTCAACTCAGGGATCGAACTGGGGTCTCCTGCATTGCAGGCAGATTCTTTAGCATCTGAGCCACCAGGAAAGATCCCAATTCTCTCTCTCGCCTGGTGGGACTGTCACAATCCAGGAGTTTCCTTGAAGTCCATGAGTGAAGGTTTATCTTCTCCCTTTGAAAGTTCTATTGAAAACTTAGGTAGATTCTGCTCTGTTTTTCTCTGTGTCCCAATTTCCTGTAAATGATAAAACTGTAAAACAAAAAGTAATAAGATCCAAATCTTCCTGCTGGGGACTTGATGAAGATGAATTAGACACTGACAGTCAGGGAAAGATGGAAGGCTCTCCATGACAGAGGCCAAACTAATTCAAAATGAAAATCATCAATTTGAGCATGCTCATATGTTACTTAAAAATCAATGAAGAAACACAGTGAGGGCACCCTGAAGCCATTTCAGCACCCCTGCTTTTGCGCTCAGTGCTAACTTAGCAGCCTTGAAATAGCTTGGCTCTGAAAACCCAGTCAATCATCATTAATAATGATATTTTTATAGCACTTTAAAAATTGGAATTTCCAGAGCCATTCTGATAGATGTCCTGTCACTACCTTGCCATTTGCGTAATTTTTTTGCTTTTTTTTTTTTTTTTTAACTCTATTTAAAGAATTTTGTAACAGGGGAAAAAAAGGAGAAACTTCTTTTTACTGAAAGATTCATATGAGATGAATTCACAGATTGCCCTTGCTGTGAATCCCTTAATAATGAGGAGGGAAATTTAGAGATTGTACCAGGACTTTCAACCTTAGTGATTCTAGAACTTGAATTTACTTAAGGGGTTAAAACACATGCCTACCTGGTGCCTTCAGATCTGGAATAAGAGTTCAGTGAGTTACACAGAGATGAAAAGATTAGAAGCAAAGGCTAAGTTCTCTGATACTCAAACTTCTTGAGCAATTCATCTGCTCTCTCACCATGAACTATAGAAACTACTTAGTACCTCCAGTGTACCTCTCCTAGAAAACCCAGAAAAATATTTCTTCAATTATTTCAAATTTATTGTTATAAACAAATTAGTTGAATTCTCATCTTCTTCTGGCTCAATTTACCTGCTTATCTCTTCCCATCTCTGCCTCTCTCTTCACACACACACACACACACACACACACACACACACACCTCACTATTAAAAGGCGTTATTCCTCACTTTTGAAAATGCAGATGAAATTTCTTATTTCTGTTATAACTTCCACAAAAACTATCTAAGCTTATGAGAGACCTTGGCAGACTCCAACTTTGAAAGGGAACTCTAACAATTCATGTTTAACCTCTGAGCCAAGACAAACCTGAATATTTCAAAACTTAGCATTTGTTTGGTGTTCTTTTTTTCTCCTTGTAGACTCTTTTATTCTTCCCCACCAAAAGACTGCACAGGAATTTTTATCACCATTGGGGGCCTAATACTGGTGGTGAAAAAGCAAATTCCTATCCTGATGTTGAACTAAATAAAATAAATGTCTTGGATGAATCAGGTTTCTTTATCAAGCAAACAAAAATGAAGGGATCTAGTTTACTGGAATAGTTGCAGTCCTCAATAAAATTGATGACTTCAAAGATTCTTTGCCTCTCTTCCTTTAACCAGGGCCATAGGCCAAGAATCTGCTGTGCTGCTAAAAACATCCTGTTATCGGGGTGTTGTAAAACAGACCACTGCAGGCATCTCTGCCTGTCCTCCAGGTTTAGGTTTCTGTGTGACAGCAAGACAGGGTTGGGGTGAGTGGAGGAGGACAGACCCAGCCATTTGGCCACAGGTCGATCAGACCTAAAGTGCAACATGGTATTTTATCTCTGTGAACATCAAGTTTGAAAAAGAAAGGAAAGGAGCTGGATTAGCGTGAGGTGGAGTTCAGGTTTTCTAAGAAATGTGGGACTCTCCAAAAGTGTGCCTTTGTTTTTGGCACTAATTGCTAGAACCAATTACGTAGCCTATCAGATATGGTTTGAGGAGCTGAGTGGAGAAGCCACAGCAGAGACTTATCTTCACGTCAGGGTCCTCTTCTAGTTCAAGAACAGGCTTGAATAAGTGCTAACAGGATTTGTGATCCAATTAAGTTTACATTACTTCAACTTAACCAAGTAAACCTTGGTCTTAAAAGAGATTCCATTCTGCCCTAAGAGAGGTACATACAAAGTTTGACTCTGTATATCACAAACTGGCCAACAGACCCCATCTGCCTTGGGGGAGTAAAAAGGACAAGGCAAGACAGAAGGTCAATCCCATTGAGTAAAGGCTTTCAGAGAGAACAGTTTCAGCACTTCTCCTAAATCCTCTTCCCTATTTTTGACTATCTACATGGATTCACTCTCATATGGCAGAATGTCACTTTTGACATACTGATTACTTTTATTTTGTTGCTAAAAAAGTGAAGACAGGTTAAAGGTATAGACAGAAATTTTCCACTTGCTGAAAGAACCACAAAGTATTTGTGTGTTCAACTTATTCATCCATTTATACCAACATAAAACACTTCAAAGAATGCAAAATAATTTAAAAATTGGGTCTATGAAGGCAAATTTATCAAGCATACAAAACAAAGCAGTAAGTCGGCAAGTACTAGGAGTGCAGTGTTGAAGGTAGAGGGAAAAATCAGTGTGGAGGAGAGAGGACTAGGAAGGATGAATTTCTGAGAGAAGATGAATCCCAAGGGGAAACTTCAATGATACACAGATTTCCAAGTGTTCTTTCACCCTGAACCCCTTCCTTCACTTGGAATCTTGCAGATGAAATCCAATGGAGGGAGCAATAAGAACAGAGCTCACCTCTTACCCATCCATTGCATGTATTTCTCCCCTGTTATTCTTCACTTTTAAATGGCTCACAGTTGAACAATCACTGAAATCTAGAGGGTACGAGGTACAGAAAAGAGAGAAGATAGTCCTCCGGGTGCAGAGGACAGCATGATGAAGCTGAATAAGACAGTGGTGATAGAAATGTTCTGATTTAGCACAATAAAAGCATTTAGGAAAAAGTGATCTACATGAAGTAGAGTCAATGGACAATGGGGGACAACACTCTGAAGAGTCTCAAGTTGGGGAATGATGTGATAAAAATGAGAATTTAAGAAAATTAACATGGCAGCCATGTGTCTATAGTCTGTAATGGAGAAAATCAACTGAAGATCCAATGGGAGTAATCCAAATGCAGAAACAGCCGCCAATAGAGTTGCAACTGTAAAGATGGTGGTGCAGCCAACAGGACTCAGAGGTTGCGTGTATATGGGGGGTAAAGGAAATGGAGCCTAGAAAGTCATTTTTAATTGTTCAGACTAACTGAGGCCTTTATATTAGACACTTGAAGAAATCTGTAGTTTTTCATGGCCATTATTTCTATTAGATATTATACATTTGTGTGATTATGAATATATTTCTACCCCTATATTATAGAGTTTCAGGAGATTGAGGACTCTGCCAGTTTGGTCATTAGAACTTAGCATTAAAAAATTCAAATATTTGTGAAACTAAGAAAACTCAATAAATAATGGTGTCATTGACTGCATTGAGGGAGCTAAGGAGAAGTAGTAAGTTTGATTTTTATCATGTTTTTCCTAGATGAGGAAAATACATCTAAATGCAGATTTCTTACCCCTGTGGTTGAAATGTCAGGGGTGGGTATAAAAACTAAGCCATCAACAACAATCAAAACCATGATCATTAATCAGTTCTCCCGGAGAGAGTTTAAAGATGGAAGAACAGAGTGAGCTGAAGATGCTCAAGCAAAAGTCAAATGGAGAACCAAAAAAGTAAAAATTAAAGAGTATTCCTCCCAGGATAAATCTTAAATGGTCTGCCATGTGCCCACACTTTGGGCATTTATGAACTGTAACAGGAAAAAATCTTCTTTCAAAAAAGTTTAAAACATTAGGAATTTTGGAAGTGGGAATAAAATGTACAAGTAATCAAGAAAAGTCCAAGACATTTTTAAGCCTCTATCAGAATCCTTCATTGTATTTATAAAACACGATTGACCACCTTACCCCAAACACTCTTAGTGTCCCTGCTGAGAAACACTCACCCAAATAGCTTTCCAGTTCCTTTTCTTTTTATCTCTCCTTTCTTTTTTTCCCCCTGTCTCGCACTTTCCTTTGGTAGCAACACATAAAATGTATCTCGTTCCTAGATTTATATAAGCAACATGACATCTCCAAAACTCATTTGCTGATTTAGAATCATTCCACTTAAGTTTGGGGTTTGTTCTTGCTGCTGCTATTGTTGTGAGTTTGTTTGCTCTTAGAGTTTTTGTTTTGTTTTGCTTCGTTCTGTTCTTTGGCTGGTGGAAAGAGAGGAGAGAGAAAAGTGCAGAAATGACACAAACTGATTCCTTTATGGTCAAACAAGGTGCCAGTACCTTCTTCCCATTCTTACTGAGACAAACAGACTTTTTTCTCTCAAAAACAAAGCTATCCCCAAGGGCATTCTTAGGACAAAGTTACAATGTGGATTTTCTTCTGTGTAATACTTTTTTCTTTTTAGCCCCGTGAGAAACTATACATATTTTAGGTAGAGAGTAAATAGCTACAGATTGTGAATGCTCATATGCTAGATGCCATAATTTATATCTAAAATTCAAAATGTTGAAATTCCACAAGTGTTTTAAAGCTGTCTAATAATCAGTGGCAAGGTGTCTGAGAGAAGAGAACTCAGGGAATACAAAGATTCTGCAACCACCAGCAGTAATCCTTGAGTAAAAGCTGCACAACTACTTTCTGTAATAGCGGGTTTATTCCAAAGGAAACATTAAATTACCAAAACTTAAGATGGGTCAAGGAACAACAGAGAGTCACAGTGATTCTCTGGAAAACCCGGAAGTTAAGTTTCAGAAGACTGTGGATCTGCTTGAAGCTACTACCTATGTATGAGACTTTCTTGGAATCTGTTCATTTATTTATGCATACAAAACTCCAAGTGTGCATCTCCAATGTGCCTACCACTGCATGAAGCCAAAGGAATAGAAGACACAGTCCCCGCCCCAGGTGGCACCAGTGGTAAAGAATACGCCTGCCAGTGCACAAGACACAAGAGACGCGGGTTTGATTCCTGGGTCAGGAAGGTCCCCTGGAGAAGGGAATGGCTACCTATTTTTTCCTGGAGAATTCCATGGACACAGGAGCCTGATGGGCTACAATCCATGGGGTCACAAAGAATCAGACATGGCTGAAGCAACTTAACATGCAGCACCCACCTCGCCTCAGAGAGTTCAAGCTGGCAGGAGCTCCTGTGTTAGCCACCTTCATCATCTTTTCCCCTCATTTTCTTGAAGATTGGGCATGTATCTTATTGGAAGCAGGTGGCTTTCATTGTTTCTACCAGTTGACATAGCTATGATTCAATTTCATTTTCCAAAATTGACATAATTTTTTGTATCCGTTTCTATTTTCTCTCCTAATTCTAAATTGCAGATGCAGTCGACTCACCTCTCAGGGTTTTTTTTTCCGTAATGCTTAGCAAGAAACAGGGAGCAGCCAGAAGTCCTTTTCCAGAACATTAATGAAGTTCTGAGAAATAGAAAGAATTGTCCACAACTAAGGGGAGAAACTATTTAACATTAAACTTACACAGGAGTCAGGTTGAGGAGGAAGAAGTGGAGACACATGATCCATAAATACAAAAGAGAATGAGCAAGAGGACTTTTTAAAAAAATCATTGAACACATCATCACTGCTTTGATGGAGCAAGATCAAAATATGATGGGTAACCTGTCAGGCAAACAGGAAATATTGTGGCATACCAACCGCTCCCCCAGGGCTGAGTGGGCCTCAGGCAAAGCACAGTCAAATCATGATTTCAGGTTTTCTGAACGCTGCTCTGCACACACACAAACTTCACAACAATCTCACTTCTGTCAACAACAGGGAATACAACCCAGTTTTCTATTTTTAGTAGGCTGTTTTTTAAGAAAAGGTGTTCTATATTGAAACATGTAGCCACTCTAGTCTATAAAAATCCGTTCTCTTTATCTTTGTGTTTTATTCTATGCCCGCAGTAATAATGATCTTCTGTCCCGGTATCTTGCACACTACCTACTTTCTTCATAATCTTTCTTGCTGCCTAGCACACCAAACCCACCCAGTGAATGTTGTTGATCGACAGCAATTTTCACAAAGAGAAAGGCCAGGCCACACAGTATTTTGTGTGTTAAAGAGGTAGTTTCAGACATTATTCATAGCAGTTGTCCTCTTAAGAAGCAAGAATGAATGAGCAATGACCAGGGAGACTCTATTATTGTTGGATCCAATGACAGCATCCGTGAAAAAGACGCTTGACCCTACCTTACTATCCAAGCAGTTCCCACAGGCTGGCCATTCTGGTCAACCTGGGGTTCTTCCCCCTTCCCCAGCATGCCATTGTTCTTATGGGCTCCTACACATGGAATTTCTTTCCCATTTAAATACATAGTTCCAGTGTGGAAATTCCTTAAAAAACTGCAAATAGAACTGCCATATGACCCAGCAATCCCACTGCTGGGCATACACACTGAGGAAATCAGAACTGAAAGAGGCATGTGTACCCCAATGTTCATCGCAGCACTGTTTATAATAGCCAGGACATGGAAGCAACCTAGATGTCCATCAGCAGACGAATGGATAAGAAAGCTGTGGTACATATACACAATGGAATATTACTCAGCCATTAAAAAGAATACATTTGAATCAGTTCTAATGAGATGGATGAAACTGGAGCCTATTATACAGAGTAAAGTAAGCCAGAAAGGAAAGTACCAATACAATATACTAATGCATATATATGGAATTTAGAAAGATGGTAATGATAACCCTATATGTGAGACAGCAAAAGAGACACAGATGTATAGAACAGTTTTTTGGACTCTGTGGAAGAGGGCGAGGTGGGATGATTTGGGAGAATGGCATTGAAACATGTATAATATCGTATGTGAAACAGATCACCAGTCCAGGTTTGATGCATGAGACAGGGTGCTTGGGGCTGGTGCACTGGGATGACCCAGAGGGATGGGATGGGGAGGGATGGGAGGGGGCTTCAGGATGGGGAACATATGTATACCCATAGCGGATTCATGTCAATGTATGGCAAAACCACTACAATATTGTAAAGTAATTAGCCTCCAATTAAAATAAATGTATTTTAAAAAAATGATAAAGAAGTAGTTCCATGATTCTGCCTATGAAATGCATGTCCGATTCTTTGTGACTCCATGGACTGTATAGCCCACCAGGCTCCTCTGTTCATGGAATTCTCCAGTCAAGAATACTGAAGTAGGTAGCCATTCCCTTGTTCAGGAAATCTTTCAAACTCCGAGATTGAAACTGGGTCTCCTACACTGCAGGCAGACTCTTCAGTGTATGAGCTGNCGGATTCATGTCAATGTATGGCAAAACCACTACAATATTGTAAAGTAATTAGCCTCCAATTAAAATAAATGTATTTTAAAAAAATGATAAAGAAGTAGTTCCATGATTCTGCCTATGAAATGCATGTCCGATTCTTTGTGACTCCATGGACTGTATAGCCCACCAGGCTCCTCTGTTCATGGAATTCTCCAGTCAAGAATACTGAAGTAGGTAGCCATTCCCTTGTTCAGGAAATCTTTCAAACTCCGAGATTGAAACTGGGTCTCCTACACTGCAGGCAGACTCTTCAGTGTATGAGCTGCCAGGGAAGCCTCTATGAAATACAATTTTTGTGAATTTTTCACATCTCAAGGAATGGGTACTATTCTCAGCATCTATAGCCAATGATGGTCTGTATTTAGCATCTTAATGTACTTACTTTTCATCTTTACTCTTGTTTTCTGTGTCCTTGTCTTTTCTATCTTTTGTTTAGATCTAAGATCTTGGCACCCCACTCCAGGACTCTTGCCTGGAAAATCCCATGGACAGAAGAGCCTGGTAGGCTGCAGTCCATGGGGTCNATTCAGGGTTGGGAACTCATGTACACCTGTGGTGGATTCATGTCAATGTATGGCAAAACCAATACAGTATTGTAAAGAGAAAAAAAAAAAAAAGATTTCAATAATATATCTGTAGGAGTAAATGGAGGGATTCTCATTTTTAACAGTGTACTTCAGGATGAGAAAAATCTGATATTATGCCTTGTTATTTTTACATATGCATTTTTAGGCCATACAAATAATAATATATATGTTACTAATTCCATCATATTTCTGTTCTTTCCAAGTGTAAATTTAAAAAGTTTCTTTTTGCTTTAATGTTGTATACTTTTCTGCAAAACATGATTTGAGACATGAACTTTTATATGTTAACTACTTACTGCAGACCTTGCAAGAATGTGTGCTGAGTGTTAGTATAGTTATTGGGGAGGAATTTAGAAAGAATTAAACATTTCATTAATTTAAAACATTTGACAATACCACTTGTATCTTGTTTTGATCAAATATATTTTCTTTCCAATACGGTGAAAATGCAATGGGGTCATAATCAAATCTCCCTCTTTTTTCTTTTTGTTCTTTCCAAAGCTGTAAAACAGGTAAGGGGAAAGGAATGCCAAAGCTGCTCTTAATACTTACTCCAAAATGGCCGATGGGACTGTTGTCAAGCAGTTTCAGAGCTGACCGTTGTTTTTGCTCTGGAACCAATGAGAGGATGTATTTTTCTATTCATTTGCTTTGCTTTTGTTTTATTTTTTAGCAGCTTTATTGAGTTATTTATTCTCATACCATTCAACTCACCAATTTGAATTATGTAATTCAGCATTTTTCAGTATACTCATGAGTTGTGTAACCATCATCAGGATCAGTTTTAGAGCATTTTCATCACCCTTACAAAGACCTGGAAGTCACTAGAAGTCACTCTCTAATGCCTCCCTGTCCTTTTCCAGTCCCCAGTCCTGGGCAATGTGTAATCATTCTGTCTTTATGTTGGTTTTTTTTTTTTTTGTTGTTGTTGTTCTATTGTGGACATTTTATGTAAGTGCAGCCACACAATAAGTAATCTTTTGTGACTTGCTCCTTTCATTTAGAGTAATGCTTTCACAGATCATCTGTGTTGGAGCCTGTATCAAGTTCCTCAGTCCTTTTTGTGGCTGAATATACTTCATTATACAGCCATGCCACCTTTGGTTTCTCTATTCACCAGATGACAGAGATTTGGGTTGTTTCCACTGTTTGGCTATTGTGACTTACACTGCTCTGAACATTCATGTGTGGGTTTTTGGTGTGGACATTTGTTTTCATTCCTCTAGGATATATACTTAGGAATGGGAATTAAGGGTCATATGGTTACTCTGTGTCACATTTTTGAGGAACTGCCAAACTATTTTTCCGAAGTGACTGAATTTGATTTATTTTAAAATTTACCATGATCCACCTTCAAAAAGAGTGCATCAACTTGTGATAGGTACTGGAGTTGACTCTGCCTTTCTCTGAGTCTTTGAGATAACACATTTCTTCAGCTCATGCTTTATTTTTTTTCTGCAAAAATACATGATTAAGATAGTTGGAGATTTTGTTTCATCTTAGGGTTATATGTCAGAATTTGACATTAGTGACTTTTTAAAAATGGACTTTGTGGGAGAGGGCAAGGGCGGGATGATATTGGAGAATGGCATTGAAACATGTAAATTATCATATGTAAAACGAATCGCCAGTCCAGGTTCGATGCATGATACAGGATGTTCGGGGCTGGTGCACTGGGATGACCCAGAGGGATGGGATGGGGAGGAAGGTGGGATGGGGGTTCAGGATGGGGAACACAGGTACACACACAGTGGATTCATGTCAGTGTATGGCAAAACCAATACAATATTGTAAAGTATAAAATAAATAAAAGTGAGATAAAAAAAGACAAAACTTAAAAAAAATGGAAATATAGGTGATTTATAATGTTATATTAGTTTCAGGTATACAACATGGCAAATAATATTTTTATAGATTGTACTTTATTTAAAGTTACTATGAAATATTGATTGTTTTCCATGTGCTATACATTGCATCCTTTTATCTTATTTAATTTAGGCCTAGTAGCCTGTACCTCTTACTTTGTTCCCTTTCTGTGCCCTTCCCCCACCCTTCATGTGTTACTGACTTGTGTCAAAGTGGTGCCCTAGTTACTGAGATCTTGCCCAGATTTCAATATCCTGTTCTGTTGCCCCCAGTAGTGAGAGTTTGCTTAGTCCAAGCAAGGATTTCAGGCTGAAGAAATGGTTTGTTGCCACAGACTCAGACTTCTGATTCTTCCTTGCAGATTTAATATGAATATTATTTCCTGACAAAGTGTGGGTTATCCAGGGATATGTTTATGGCCTGACTTGCAGGTGTGCTATTTTGCCTTTCAAGGAGATGTATAAGGAAGTTGGGGGTTCTGGATAAGTCTTTTGAAGTCCTGAGATGAGAGAGACCGAGGCCATGCACAGATCTTTCCCTGTACCACACCCTGAAATTCCAGGAGCTGTCCTCCCAGGATGAATGTGGGATGTCAAGAAAGAACATTGAAAGGATTCAAAGCCCTCCAGATGGAGCAGGGCAGCTTGTCTCTGCAGCACGTGTAACTGCTGCTCAGCCTCTCACCTCCACACAGATTTCATTTTTGTAGTGGGGGTGTGACAGACTCCTCTCACTGCCGTCATCCAGGAAGCAGGGGAAACCCAGTGACAGCTGTCACAGACAGCTGGTGAGGGCCCCCGGGGCCGCTGCCGGCAGCAATGGCTGATGGGACAAGTAGCATCTGGGGGGTTGTTCTCTGGAAACTCTGTCCAGAGTTGCTTCCCTTGGCATCTTCTCCTGGGACAAGCAAATTAAGTATCAGTTTGGAGAGGATTCATTTTTCACCAGTATCTCCCAGACTCTGCCAACTGATAATGAATTATTGAAGGGAAAATATACTGGGGTACACTTTGCAATTGCCAAGCTACCCCTGGGTTTTTATTATTTACTGAGAAGAAAGAGTTAACAATTTCTTTCTAGGAAACATGGAAGGATACTGAGCCTCCCAGAGATACCTGTTTTATGAACCAGTTCTCAGATTTCTGGTGATGAATGCACTGCAGAAGGAGAAGAGCTCATAAAGAATAAAATACCGGTGTCAAGGCTCCAGAACTTGTTTAAGTGGTTTCAGAAAAGATAAAATAAAATTCTGAGAGCACAGAATAGAAACTTAACACTTCAAGTATATGTGTTCTACATTGATTGGTTTGTCTACCACATGACCATTTCCTCCAACTTTTTGTCCGGCTGTGCTGCTGTTAAAATGTTTCTTGTTTGCTTGTTTACAATGAGGGCAAAGCACAATATTGCTTCATGTTGTAGTTATCAAGAGGGGCATTAGGATTTGGAGTTAGATCTGAATTAGAGTTCTACTCCAGCACACAATAATTTTAGATGTGGAACAGAACACTTGATTTTCTCTGAATCACACGTCCTTCAGATGTTGAATGTGGAGAATACCTGTACTAGGAACATTTTCATCTGAGCATGTATTCTGATCGTCATGAGCTTTTGTTTTTCACCCAGATCCCCAGCTGAGAGGCCTATTCTTGTGTCCAATGTGGGTTTAGAGCTGTAGTTCCCAGCGTGGGGAGACTCTGCCTCCAGGGTAGAGTGGGTGAGGCCTGGAGACACCTTTGGTTCTCCGCTTGACCTGGGTATGCTGGACAGTGCTTGTGGCATCCAGGGGTATGGGCCAGGGAGACGGCTCCATGTCCTGCACAGGATGACTCCCCTCCCCTCAACACAGATGTGTCCAGCCCAGATGTCAGCTGTGTGAGCTAGAGGAGGGGAAGGGACAGAGCTTCTACGGGGCCAAGTCCTGCCTAAAGGGAGATTGTATGTATGTCTGTGGCAAAATATCCCTCTTCCAAAGGGATGATGGTGAGGAATTGAGAACATGGCATGGTTTCAGTATTGGGTTTTAAGTATTTGAGCTACTTGACCAGATGAGAATTGTTAACATCTAAGAAGAATGTATTGTAAATTTACCAAAATGAATGTCTTGAAATGTGTTTTTGTTTTCATCAAGGAAATTGAGCCTTGTGGATACTGTTGAGTGGGAAAAACAAAACAAGAACTTAGAAGTCACTCATGACTGGGTTCCATTGCCACTTTTAATATTTTTTTCTGTGTGATCTTGGGGGAGTGACTAAACCTCTCTGAGCCTTCCATTTCTTCACTGTAAAGTATAAATAATGTTCATCTTAGATCGTAAATTTTGGATTTTATTAGGATGAATGAGGTGATAAAATGTCTAGTATATCATATAAAATGAACCAGTGTCAATTTCTATTTTCCCATGATGAAGTTTGGGAATTAGAGTTGGTGGATTTAAAGATGTTTTTCATAATAGGAAAAGTTTTATTTGGGGAAGAAAATTGACAGAGGGTACCAGAACAAGCTACAAAGATCCAGGATGGGATGCACAATGCAGTGACCAGTCTGCCTGGAGATGAGTGTGACATCACTAGCTGGACAAAAGTGAGGAAACACATTTCATGGAATAGTAATAACGTGGCACAGACACTAACTGGTTGCCCCAGATGGGTCTGGACAGTGCTAGAGGCAGGGACACCTATGGGGGGAGATGCAGATGGCTCAAGCCTGGATGTTGTTATGGGTTTGCCTCAGAAGATAGGAGCATGATCGTGGCAATGAATAAAAATATGTTACGAGTAAAGGATTAACACACATGAATCTGAAGCATGAAGAGGGATTGGGAAGCTAGAAGAGTGAAAAAAACATACTTCAAGCCTGGATGATGATGGGGAAACACCCTTTGTCTAGAGAGTAGGGAGTCTGTCTAGACCAAGTTTGTTTTGAAAGAGGTTTTATATACATTACTTGAATGGCTTGTTTCTGTTGATGGGTGGTGAGGTTTCTACAATTGTATTGCATCATGTGTATACGTGTAAGACCTAGAGGTGTTCCTTATGTGGCATGACTTTTTCTTTTTTTATGAGGAAGAGCATATTTTAATTCTTTTTTTGGACTCTGTGGAAGAGGGCGAGGTGGGATGATTTGGGAGAATGGCATTGAAACATGTATAATATCGTATGTGAAACAGATCACCAGTCCAGGTTTGATGCATGAGACAGGGTGCTTGGGGCTGGTGCACTGGGATGACCCAGAGGGATGGGATGGGGAGGGATGGGAGGGGGCTTCAGGATGGGGAACATATGTATACCCATAGCGGATTCATGTCAATGTATGGCAAAACCACTACAATATTGTAAAGTAATTAGCCTCCAATTAAAATAAATGTATTTTTAAAAAATGATAAAGAAGTAGTTCCATGATTCTGCCTATGAAATGCATGTCCGATTCTTTGTGACTCCATGGACTGTATAGCCCACCAGGCTCCTCTGTTCATGGAATTCTCCAGTCAAGAATACTGAAGTAGGTAGCCATTCCCTTGTTCAGGAAATCTTTCAAACTCCGAGATTGAAACTGGGTCTCCTACACTGCAGGCAGACTCTTCAGTGTATGAGCTGCCAGGGAAGCCTCTATGAAATACAATTTTTGTGAATTTTTCACATCTCAAGGAATGGGTACTATTCTCAGCATCTATAGCCAATGATGGTCTGTATTTAGCATCTTAATGTACTTACTTTTCATCTTTACTCTTGTTTTCTGTGTCCTTGTCTTTTCTATCTTTTGTTTAGATCTAAGATCTTGGCACCCCACTCCAGGACTCTTGCCTGGAAAATCCCATGGACAGAAGAGCCTGGTAGGCTGCAGTCCATGGGGTCGCTAGAAGCCGGACACGACTGAGCGACTTCCCTTTCACTTTCCACTTTCATGCATTGGAGAAGGAAATGACAACCCACTCCAGTGTTCTTGCCTGGAGAATCCCGGGGATGGAGGAGCCTGGTGGGCTGCCGTCTATGGTGTCGCACAGAGTCGGACACGACTGACGTGACTTAGCAGCAGCAGCAGCAGTAAGACCTTCAGAGTTCACTGCCTTGAAGTACAGAACTGTGATTTATACATTCTCAGTTAAAAGTATGGCTTCTCAGTAAACCAGAAACTGGGTAATATTAAAGTATGCCCACACAAATACACATAGCATCCTCACTGTGTGCTAGTCACTTTGTGTGTTATCCCATTTAACACTCACAGCAACCCTGTGAGGTAGGTACCATTCCCATTTCCATTTCACCAATGGGAAAAATTGGGGCTTCCCTGGTGATGCTAGTATAAAGAACTCACTTGCCAACGCAGGAGATTTGGGTTCACTCGCTGGGTGGGGAAGAGCCTCTGGAGGAGGGGATGGCAATCCCCAGTATTCTTCTCTGGACAGAGGAGGCTGGCGGGCTGCAGTCCATGGGGTTGCAGAGAGTCAGACAGCAACAGAAGTGACTTAGCATGCAGTTGATGACGGGGAAAATTTAGCTCAGAGAAGTTGTATATTTTGCCAAGCATCGTTACTGTTAGTGACAGTAGTGGACCATACATTTTACTGTATTCTAATTCAGGACAGGGTCTCCTGTCCCATAGATGTAATCATGACAAGGTGAGAGCTAGTGCGCTTTTAAAAAAATCTCAGTGAAGTAGAATCCATCTCTCCCACCCATCCCGCCTCTAATCTCTTCAACCTTTTCCCTTTCTCCCTCAAATACTGAATGTTCCCAACATGAGGACATCATCTGGCATGACAGGTATATGTCAGGATACGTTTCCAGGGACAATAATAACAGGATCTGCTTCTCAGAGGTCATTTGTGTGAAAACAACACCACACTCTATGTTTTCAAGTGAATGTGTCATATAGATCATTTCACTCATTGGCATGTGGACCTGTTCTTCCTGCCTACTGAGTCAGTCACAGTTGGTACACTTGAGTGGATATGTGTCAGCCTTGTTGGAAGGAAAACTGCCAGCAGAAACAATACAATTTGTAAATACCAAGAATCATAAAGGTCACAGCCTATCCACACGGATTTTACCACTGGATCCTGACAACATTCCCAAGATGTAGAGAACGCCCATAGAATGACTGGCCCCAATTTACAGGTGAAGAAACTGAGGCTGAGAGAAGTAAATGAATTACTGAAAGTTAATATAGCTTAGTGAGTGGTGGCACAGTCACCAGAATCTGTGCTTTTATTTCTTTCAAATTGTGATCTTTTCCCCACATTCCAGGAGAAGAAGAGTGGAATGGAATGAAACTAGTCTCGTGATAGGACCTGGCCAAGCGAAAGCGCTGGAAAAACTAAGAGTCCTCAGCAGCATGAGGGGAAGTTCCCTGGAGTAAGATGAGGAAGATTCCACACCATCCGGGAGAAGAGGGAGGAGAGGCAGAAGAATGGGCACCTACAGCTGGAGATTTGGCAGGAGAGACTGTTCTCCAGTGTTCTCACTCAGAAAGTAAATGTATTTGAAATGCTGAGGACGCCACATATATTCTGTTAATAATTTACCAACGGAAACCATTAAACATGTTGACAAAAGCTTTTCCATTTACTATGGGTGTCTGTGGGTGATCTGGAACCACTCATTACCTTTATAAGCTCCTGGGTTATTTCTGAGTGTCCCAAATAATCAGCAGCAGCGAGGGCAGCTTAGACCAGCAGTGGACAGAGCTTTAGTCTGAACATACAACTATGCGGATTCCATGAAAAAGTGAAAGTGTTAGTCATTTAGTCATGTCTGACTCTTTGCAAATACATGGACTGTGGCCCTCCAGACCCCTCTGACCCTGGGAATTCTCCCGGCAAGAACACTAGAGTGGGTAACCATTCTCCTCTCCAGGGGATCTTCCTGACCCAGGGATGGAACCCGGGTCTTCTGCATTGCAGGCAGATTCTGTGCCATCTGAGCCAACCAGATTCCATACTCAGGCATTTTGCCACTAACGTACCAAGCGACTGTTTGCCCAGGCCTCTGAAGGCAAATTATATTTGCCAATAGACAAAATGCATAGTGTAACTGGATATCTCTATATAAGGTACTTATTATTAAAAAAGTAACGATGTATTCTTAGAAGAAATACATCAAGATGTCACCAGAGTTGAACATTCAATGAAAGCGAAGAAGCAGAACATTCTTATAATCAAATAGTTTTATTCTCTCAGAACCTTCCAAGTATACAGGGACAAAAGTTCCTGAAGAGAAAGGAACAAACTGCTCTTATCACTCAGGGTGAATGAACTCTCTTAAGCTCTCATTTGTAAATAAAAACCAAGCAGTGTAATATTTGCTGTTTTAAAGGTCTAGGGTTTTGTTCTGTTTCTGCTGTCTCCAAACTCCTTGTGTCTTAGTTATGAAGCATTTGGTTACAAATAACAGAAAGCGCAGCTAACAGTGGTTTAAACAATGAGGGAAATTATTACTTTTCATAGAGTGAAGCCCAGAATGATTAAGTCCCAGCATGATTAAGTTGAAAGCTCTGTGACGTGCAGCCATCTCTGTACTCTGCCATGCATCCGGGACAGGTTGTGCCAGTAAACTAGCTCCCTCCAAGGCCCTCAGGTGGCTGCTGAAGCGTCCATGTCACATGGAGGTGATAAGATCCAGAGGAAGCAAGAGAATGTCTGCCAGGTGCCTCCTTTTTTTCAAAGTGAAAGAAACTTTCCAAGAAGTTTGGTCATACACCTAAGCATAAACTCAACCACTTCACAAGGCTCGTGGATGGAATCTTCATAACTGACTTGCCCTAATCAAGACACATTCCCTGCAGCTGAAGAGGGGCCCCAGCTGGCCTTTGAGCATGTGGTTTACCCTACTCAGAGGAGGGTAAACAAAATTAGAGGAAAGGTCAGTTTTCCAGGCAACAGGGATTATCTGCTACATCAAGGAGACTTCTGTCTTCTCTATGACTAGGTTTCCTCATATCACTGGGTAAAGACTAGACTAGAGGTCACCACTAAGATTTCTCCAGCTGCTAAAATTCCACAGTTCAAAGACAAAGGTGACTCTTTCCCTTACCACCACCACTTGATGGGAGAATCAGCATGATTTAATGAAATCATAAGATCTTCCCAGAAAACAGTAGTGCGTGCATGCATAGCACTCAGTCATGTCCAGTCATGAGACCCTTTCGGACTGTACTCTGCCGGGCTCCTCTGTCCGTGGGATTTTTCAAGCAAAAATACTGGAGTGGATTGCCATTTCCTACTCCAGGGGATCTTTCCAAACCAGGGATCAAACCCGCATCTCCTGTGTCTCCTACACTCCAGGCGGATTCTTTATCCACTGAGCCATCAGAGAAACCCAGTAAACAGTAGAGGTTAGAAGAAATTAATATACAGTATACTAAACAAATGACCTCCCTCTTAGAGCCAAGTGTACCAGTCCTTGATCTCTACATTTCTGTGAGATAAACGAGGCTGTATCACTGGGAGAGAGAGAGAGACTGAGGCAGAGAGAAGCATAATGTGTAGCCCACACCTGCATGCTCTGACTTTGTCCAAATCAGTAAGTCACAGGTGGGAGAGGTGGGAGAAGCCCTTCTGGACTCGGTGTGCCATCTACATAGGGTGCAGCAATGATCCATTCAGGCCAGGGGAGAAAATGCTAGAATATCTATTTATGTTTTTATCTCATCTTCTAATGTATGTATGTAATATTTTCTAATGTGTGTGATGTATTAGCATAGTAAAAGGGCATGCATATAATTTATAGCCGGGCTTCCCTGGTGGCTCAGTGGCAAAGAATCTGCCTGCAGTGAAGGACACTGCCTGCATTGCAGGAGACACAGTTTCGATCTCTGAGTCAAGAAGATCCCCTGGAGAAGGAAATGGCAAGCCATTCCAGTATCCTTGCCTGGGAAGTCTCATGGACAGAGAAGCTTGTCAGGCTCTAGTCCTTGGGGCACAAGAGTCAGACATGACTGAATGACTTAGCAACCATCACCACAATTTATAGCTCTATAGAAAGAGAAGATGGGGCTGATATATTTTATTTATAATGATAGAATACACAGTTAAAATCTTTGGAGTTTATTGGTACAGATTGTACTAGCTTTTTGATGACTTCATCACAACTAGAAGGAAAAAAATATGTGCAGAAACTGACACGACTGGATTTGTGATGGCCTGAGGCTAATAAAGGCAGCCCTGTATCTGGGTTTAGAAAACTCAATTTGTGGTAAAGCAGAGATTCCTAGTTAATTTTTATTTGCTGACCCTTTCAAAGGCCCTACTTTGTTTACCAGGAGACCACTTCTATTGCTGTTTTCCTCCTCTCCCTCCTCCAAAGTACCTCCTGTTTTAAGACATGTCAGACTTGGTCTACCTGGCTCAGCAGATATGGCTTTATCTATATGGTCAGGAGGTCAGAGAGCTCTGTGGGTTCCCACAGCTTGTTTGCTCAGCCTACAATCGTGCATCTACTGAGTGCAAGACGGGAAACTACATTCACCAGGACTCCTGAAGTCCAATGTCTAGAAGCACTTCCCTGTCTGGAGAGATCAACAAGAAAGCCAGCTGCTGCAGAAGAGTGGATAAAAAAAGCAGCAGACCAAGGAGGGAAGTCGGAGTGTCAGAGGTGGGTAGGAGTGGGAGTCAGGAACCCCCTCTAGGAAAAAAGGGCTCTTAACCCTTTACCGAGTCTTAAAGAAGAGAGGAGTATGTCAACTGCCACATTCCTTTCATCAAAAGGAACAATAATGGCAGAGCCTAGGGCTCTCCACCTGAGGAAGGAGATGTGGGTAGAGGCAAAGAAGGGGATCTTTTTCCCTTTTGAATCTTATCTCTACCTCCCTCCAGTCTCACTGACTCTGAAGGTGTGGCCTGGATGTGGGCCTTACCCCCAGGGGAATGTCCATTGCCTAGACAGGGGAGCTACCTGTCCCAGAGGCTGGGGCATGATGGCTCCCACAGCTGTCCAAGTGCTCTGGACTCCAAGACAAATGTATTTCCTGGGGCCCTTTGCAAACAAATAAACAAATTAGAGATTAGTGGTTTTGATTGGATGTGGAGGCAGAGAAGTGCAGAAGGTATATAATTTAATTTCTATGTATACCTCACGTAATAGGTATAGTTAGTTAGTGTTAGTTGCTCAGGCATGTCTGACTTTTTGGAATCCCATGGACTATAGCCCAGTGGGCTCCTCTGTCCATGTATTTCCCAGGCAAGAATACTAGAGGGGGTTGCCATTTCTTCCTCCAGAGGATCTTTTCAGCATAGGGACTGAACCCAGGTCTCCTTCTCTGCAAGCAGCTCATGGCCATCTGAGCCACCAGAGTAGCCCTGTAACAGGTTTAAACAGGTTTATTTAATGAGTTTAACCCAAAAATCTGCTGTAAAAAAATTGTGACCCCCAACCTCAAGTTCATTCCAGTGAGTCAGCACTTTAAAACTATATACTGGAAGGAAAACTGGACTTTTGACTCAGATAAGGTTGTTTTCCTTCAACCTTCTTCCACACTTCTCTCTTTCTTGGGTTGGGTTCAACAGTGGCTCAGAATCAGCCTTCCTGCCTTAATCCAAAATGGTCTGGATGGTGTTCGAAGACATGTCTATGTCATGATTCAGCATAACAGCTCTTAATGCCACTTTGTTTGCACATTCAAAAGAAACAGGACAGGATTGCTTAACTGCTCCTTCCTGAAACGTGGAGGGAAGGGATGCAGGCAGTAGGTAGTCAGAAGGGCAGGATTAGAGTACTGTCAGAAGCAGAGAAAAATCTTGTTTTGTAAGGAAAACAAGGATTTTACTATCAAAATAGGAAATCCATCAAAGCACTGTGGTGCTCAGTTCCTGGCAGAAAAACACTTGGGGTGGGGCAGGGAGATGTGTATAAGAGACAGCTGCCATGCATCCGGGACAGGTTGTGCCAGTAAACTAGCTCCCTCCAAGGCCCTCAGGTGGCTGCTGAAGCGTCCATGTCACATGGAGGTGATAAGATCCAGAGGAAGCAAGAGAATGTCTGCCAGGTGCCTCCTTTTTTTCAAAGTGAAAGAAACTTTCCAAGAAGTTTGGTCATACACCTAAGCATAAACTCAACCACTTCACAAGGCTCGTGGATGGAATCTTCATAACTGACTTGCCCTAATCAAGACACATTCCCTGCAGCTGAAGAGGGGCCCCAGCTGGCCTTTGAGCATGTGGTTTACCCTACTCAGAGGAGGGTAAACAAAATTAGAGGAAAGGTCAGTTTTCCAGGCAACAGGGATTATCTGCTACATCAAGGAGACTTCTGTCTTCTCTATGACTAGGTTTCCTCATATCACTGGGTAAAGACTAGACTAGAGGTCACCACTAAGATTTCTCCAGCTGCTAAAATTCCACAGTTCAAAGACAAAGGTGACTCTTTCCCTTACCACCACCACTTGATGGGAGAATCAGCATGATTTAATGAAATCATAAGATCTTCCCAGAAAACAGTAGTGCGTGCATGCATAGCACTCAGTCATGTCCAGTCATGAGACCCTTTCGGACTGTACTCTGCCGGGCTCCTCTGTCCGTGGGATTTTTCAAGCAAAAATACTGGAGTGGATTGCCATTTCCTACTCCAGGGGATCTTTCCAAACCAGGGATCAAACCCGCATCTCCTGTGTCTCCTACACTCCAGGCGGATTCTTTATCCACTGAGCCATCAGAGAAACCCAGTAAACAGTAGAGGTTAGAAGAAATTAATATACAGTATACTAAACAAATGACCTCCCTCTTAGAGCCAAGTGTACCAGTCCTTGATCTCTACATTTCTGTGAGATAAACGAGGCTGTATCACTGGGAGAGAGAGAGAGACTGAGGCAGAGAGAAGCATAATGTGTAGCCCACACCTGCATGCTCTGACTTTGTCCAAATCAGTAAGTCACAGGTGGGAGAGGTGGGAGAAGCCCTTCTGGACTCGGTGTGCCATCTACATAGGGTGCAGCAATGATCCATTCAGGCCAGGGGAGAAAATGCTAGAATATCTATTTATGTTTTTATCTCATCTTCTAATGTATGTATGTAATATTTTCTAATGTGTGTGATGTATTAGCATAGTAAAAGGGCATGCATATAATTTATAGCCGGGCTTCCCTGGTGGCTCAGTGGCAAAGAATCTGCCTGCAGTGAAGGACACTGCCTGCATTGCAGGAGACACAGTTTCGATCTCTGAGTCAAGAAGATCCCCTGGAGAAGGAAATGGCAAGCCATTCCAGTATCCTTGCCTGGGAAGTCTCATGGACAGAGAAGCTTGTCAGGCTCTAGTCCTTGGGGCACAAGAGTCAGACATGACTGAATGACTTAGCAACCATCACCACAATTTATAGCTCTATAGAAAGAGAAGATGGGGCTGATATATTTTATTTATAATGATAGAATACACAGTTAAAATCTTTGGAGTTTATTGGTACAGATTGTACTAGCTTTTTGATGACTTCATCACAACTAGAAGGAAAAAAATATGTGCAGAAACTGACACGACTGGATTTGTGATGGCCTGAGGCTAATAAAGGCAGCCCTGTATCTGGGTTTAGAAAACTCAATTTGTGGTAAAGCAGAGATTCCTAGTTAATTTTTATTTGCTGACCCTTTCAAAGGCCCTACTTTGTTTACCAGGAGACCACTTCTATTGCTGTTTTCCTCCTCTCCCTCCTCCAAAGTACCTCCTGTTTTAAGACATGTCAGACTTGGTCTACCTGGCTCAGCAGATATGGCTTTATCTATATGGTCAGGAGGTCAGAGAGCTCTGTGGGTTCCCACAGCTTGTTTGCTCAGCCTACAATCGTGCATCTACTGAGTGCAAGACGGGAAACTACATTCACCAGGACTCCTGAAGTCCAATGTCTAGAAGCACTTCCCTGTCTGGAGAGATCAACAAGAAAGCCAGCTGCTGCAGAAGAGTGGATAAAAAAAGCAGCAGACCAAGGAGGGAAGTCGGAGTGTCAGAGGTGGGTAGGAGTGGGAGTCAGGAACCCCCTCTAGGAAAAAAGGGCTCTTAACCCTTTACCGAGTCTTAAAGAAGAGAGGAGTATGTCAACTGCCACATTCCTTTCATCAAAAGGAACAATAATGGCAGAGCCTAGGGCTCTCCACCTGAGGAAGGAGATGTGGGTAGAGGCAAAGAAGGGGATCTTTTTCCCTTTTGAATCTTATCTCTACCTCCCTCCAGTCTCACTGACTCTGAAGGTGTGGCCTGGATGTGGGCCTTACCCCCAGGGGAATGTCCATTGCCTAGACAGGGGAGCTACCTGTCCCAGAGGCTGGGGCATGATGGCTCCCACAGCTGTCCAAGTGCTCTGGACTCCAAGACAAATGTATTTCCTGGGGCCCTTTGCAAACAAATAAACAAATTAGAGATTAGTGGTTTTGATTGGATGTGGAGGCAGAGAAGTGCAGAAGGTATATAATTTAATTTCTATGTATACCTCACGTAATAGGTATAGTTAGTTAGTGTTAGTTGCTCAGGCATGTCTGACTTTTTGGAATCCCATGGACTATAGCCCAGTGGGCTCCTCTGTCCATGGATTTCCCAGGCAAGAATACTAGAGGGGGTTGCCATTTCTTCCTCCAGAGGATCTTTTCAGCATAGGGACTGAACCCAGGTCTCCTTCTCTGCAAGCAGCTCATGGCCATCTGAGCCACCAGAGTAGCCCTGTAACAGGTTTAAACAGGTTTATTTAATGAGTTTAACCCAAAAATCTGCTGTAAAAAAATTGTGACCCCCAACCTCAAGTTCATTCCAGTGAGTCAGCACTTTAAAACTATATACTGGAAGGAAAACTGGACTTTTGACTCAGATAAGGTTGTTTTCCTTCAACCTTCTTCCACACTTCTCTCTTTCTTGGGTTGGGTTCAACAGTGGCTCAGAATCAGCCTTCCTGCCTTAATCCAAAATGGTCTGGATGGTGTTCGAAGACATGTCTATGTCATGATTCAGCATAACAGCTCTTAATGCCACTTTGTTTGCACATTCAAAAGAAACAGGACAGGATTGCTTAACTGCTCCTTCCTGAAACGTGGAGGGAAGGGATGCAGGCAGTGGGTAGTCAGAAGGGCAGGATTAGAGTACTGTCAGAAGCAGAGAAAAATCTTGTTTTGTAAGGAAAACAAGGATTTTACTATCAAAATAGGAAATCCATCAAAGCACTGTGGTGCTCAGTTCCTGGCAGAAAAACACTTGGGGTGGGGCAGGGAGAGGGAGTGGTGTGGAGGGAGAGAAGTTAATATGTACCCAGAATTCTTCAATTAGATGAGTAAAAACAAGGCAAAACAAAACAGAAAAAGTGGAGGGCCTTTGCAGTCATTTTTTGAGTGTTGTTCAAGTTTGTGGCTCAGATGGTAATCTGCCTGCAATGCAGGAGACATGGGTTTGATCCCTGGGTTGGGAAGATCCTCTAGAGGAGGAAATGGCAACCCACTCCAGTATTCTTGACTGGAGTATTCCATGGACAGAGGAGCCTGGTGGGCTACAGTCCATGGGATCACAGAGTGAGACATGACTGAACGACTGACACACACATACAAGTTGCAGACGGAAATGGGAAGATGAACTTAACTGGCATCCCATCCTCAGCTAGGTGTCCTCTCTGACAGAAGCAGTCACGGTCGTTGCAGGACCTCCCCCTTTACTAGAGAACACTGGCAATATTACCTACTCTCTCCAAAATCAACATTTATTTTTAAAAAAATAAGTGTTAAAATGTTGAAACATTCTACATCAGGCATTTTTTGTCTTGATTTACAAATGCTTCACCCATTAGGTAAGTGGGTGTATTACATTTTTTACAAAAGACTAGAACCAGCACCACTGAATGAAGAGTATTATTCTTTGTTATCCAGTTTTCCCCTTTCTCGTTGCTGGACAGAAAGTGTAGCAAATATACTTCAAAATCAGCCTGAAAAAGAGAAGAGTGAATTCAGGAGAAAGAAGGCAAAAGGGTGACCTTGGCTCTTTTTTTTTTTTTTTTTTGGTAATTGTAGAGAATAAGGAAAAAAGTAGTTGCATGCATTGAGTAATCCAGAGGCGATGGTCAGGTAGTGCAGCTGCCTGCTGTCTCAATACAGACATTTAGTCCTACTCATATACTTCTCAATAGGCCAGCAAATTTGGAAAACTCAGCAGTGGCCATAGGACTGGAAAAGGTCAGTTTTCATTCCAATCCCAAAGAAAGGCAATGCCAAAGAATGCTCAAACTACTGCACAATTGCACTCATCTCACATGGTAGCAAAGTAATGCTCAAAATTCTCCAAGCCAGGCTTCAACAATATGTGAACCGTGAACTTCCNTCAAAATAAATACACTTTAATTTGTAGCTGAAATTCCCTGTGATATATTTACCTGATTGATTAAAAATACCTAGCTTTTTTTGCTGTTCTTAAATTTTTTTTACTGAAGTCTCATTGATTTACAATATTAGGTTAGTTTCAAGTTACAGCAAAGTTTCAATTTTATATATATATATATATATATATATTTTTTTTTTTTTAACCATGTTACATGCATGTGTGATCTTAGTTCCCCATGCCTGCATGCTCAGTCACTCAGTCATATCTGACTCTTTGTGACCCCATGGACTGCAGCTCACCAGGCGCCTCTGTCCATGGAATCTTCCTGGCAAGAATACTGGAGTGGTTTGCCATTTCCTCCTCCAGGGGATCTTCCTGAGCCAGGATCGAAATTGCTTCTCCTGCAGCTCTTGCATTGGCAGGCAGATTCTTTACCACTAAGGCTACCTGGGAAACCCAGCATCAGGGATCAAATCCATGCCCCACAATGAGAGCATAGAGCCCAAACCACTGGACAGTCAGGGAATTCTTTGTTGTTTTTTTTTTTCCTAGATTATTTTCTAGTATAGGTACATAAACAGTGCATATCTATTAATCTCATATTTCTAATTCATCAATCCCCACCCCTTTTTTCTTTGGTAACCATAAATTTGTGTTCTATATGAGTCTGTTTCTGTTTTGTAAATAAATTCATTTGTTTTATTTTTATGATTCTACATATAAGTGATATCATATAATATTTGTCTTTGTCTGTCTGACTCACTCCTCTTAGTATAATAACCTCTAGATCCATCCATGCTGGTCCGAACAGAATTATTTCCATTCATTTTTATGGCTGAGTAATATTCCAGTGTGTGTGTGTGTGTGTGTGTGTGTGTGTGTGTATACCACAACTTTTTTATCCATTCCTTAGTTGAAAGACACTTAGTAGCTTCCATGTCTTGGCTAATGTAAATAGCACTGCTATGAACATTGAGATACATGCACTTTTTTGAATTAGAGGTTCTTCTACTCTAAAGCAAACAAGAATGTGGACTACATTTCTGATAGGATTACATCTCAGAAACCACTGATGACAGACATGCCGAAGCAACAATTGCAAGGAGTCTGTGGTGGTGGCCCCAGGCTCCAGGTAGATGCCATCTGAAACACGTAAAGAAGTTTTAAAGATTAAAGGAAACTCTACAGTTCTCCTTTGACTTTTCATTCCTATTTGTGACTATAATCAGAAAATTTGAAGCTAATCTAAAAGTACAGGGAGGATGGGGTGAGATGCTTTATTGTCAATGTGTTTTCAATTTTATACATTTTTCTAATGCTATATCTTTACGGTAGATGCCCGTTTACAAAAAAAAAAAAAAGCAATATTCATAATCTCAGATTCGAATCAACTATTTACTTTCCCCTTGTAAATTTGTTTTGGCTGGTGCTCCCTTTTTAAAATTATCTTATGTTTATTTCTTGGGCACTATAAATATAATGGAAATGGAAATATGTAATTTCAAAGTTCTTGACAATTTCTTTCTTCCTGTTTCTCTTTTAGGTCAAGCCTGACTGTTGTCACTGAAAAAGAGTTACCTACTCACCAGGCAAATAGGAAAAAAAAAAAAAGATATAAAATGACAAAATGACACTGCCCAGAAACGTGAAATGTTGTTGAAATTTAGGAAATAATTTCCTAAATTATAATTTTCTGGGCAATGGTTACAGCTGAATTCCCCAGGGTGTAGCTCTCCAGTTCTGACTGCTGACCTTGTTTCAGCAAAATGCACATCATTGTCATACTCAGTCCTTGTGGCCAGATCACATGATACGTTTGATTTAAACAAAATAGGGCAGAGGCTCTGAAATTCTAGGCAACATGTGAGTCATAACAAGCACACGCTACTTTGCCTTTTATTCAGCTTGTCATTTCAGAGCAGAAGGCTTATTTGAGTATTGTTGTTGTTACTTACAGTATGTTTGGTCCTTGGACTAGAAGGTTTTTGATCAGGGAGATAAGAAACAACAAGCAAAAGGAATCCACTCTCACAAGAAGAGCAAACACACAAAGTCCTTCCCCTCTCACAGGATAGGCAGAAAAGGATCATCAAAAACAAACCAAGCCTCCAGAAAATAAAATTCAAGAGATGCATAAGAGATCACTATATCATTATAAACTCTTAAGAAGAGGTAATCAAGAAACTATAAGCTGTTTTAATTTATAAGAGAATACCACACAAGTACATATCTTCCCAAGATTAAAGGAGGTCACAGTAATTTCCCAGCATACATGGAGGACCTGAACTTCTGTTCAAAGCTGAGCCTAAGAACCTCAGCTCAGGGTAAAATAAAATTGAAACCCTCAACATCCTTCAGCCTAACGGAAGAGGGAAGTTTTTTTGAGCACATTGCACAGAGATACACAGGGTCATATTAATCATAATAACAGCCAACATTTTTTCAGTGCCAATTATATACCGAGCCCAATTGCCCACTGAAGTATAATTATCTGCTGTTGGCAGGTGATGAAACTACGACTCAGAGGGATTAAATAACTTCTCAGTGAACTGTAGAATCAGGATCTAAACCTAAGTCTGTCTGACTTCAAAGCCAGAGTTGACCACTGCAGTGCAACTTCTCTCTCTTTTTTTTTTTTTNAAAAAAAAAAAAAAAGCAATATTCATAATCTCAGATTCGAATCAACTATTTACTTTCCCCTTGTAAATTTGTTTTGGCTGGTGCTCCCTTTTTAAAATTATCTTATGTTTATTTCTTGGGCACTATAAATATAATGGAAATGGAAATATGTAATTTCAAAGTTCTTGACAATTTCTTTCTTCCTGTTTCTCTTTTAGGTCAAGCCTGACTGTTGTCACTGAAAAAGAGTTACCTACTCACCAGGCAAATAGGAAAAAAAAAAAAAGATATAAAATGACAAAATGACACTGCCCAGAAACGTGAAATGTTGTTGAAATTTAGGAAATAATTTCCTAAATTATAATTTTCTGGGCAATGGTTACAGCTGAATTCCCCAGGGTGTAGCTCTCCAGTTCTGACTGCTGACCTTGTTTCAGCAAAATGCACATCATTGTCATACTCAGTCCTTGTGGCCAGATCACATGATACGTTTGATTTAAACAAAATAGGGCAGAGGCTCTGAAATTCTAGGCAACATGTGAGTCATAACAAGCACACGCTACTTTGCCTTTTATTCAGCTTGTCATTTCAGAGCAGAAGGCTTATTTGAGTATTGTTGTTGTTACTTACAGTATGTTTGGTCCTTGGACTAGAAGGTTTTTGATCAGGGAGATAAGAAACAACAAGCAAAAGGAATCCACTCTCACAAGAAGAGCAAACACACAAAGTCCTTCCCCTCTCACAGGATAGGCAGAAAAGGATCATCAAAAACAAACCAAGCCTCCAGAAAATAAAATTCAAGAGATGCATAAGAGATCACTATATCATTATAAACTCTTAAGAAGAGGTAATCAAGAAACTATAAGCTGTTTTAATTTATAAGAGAATACCACACAAGTACATATCTTCCCAAGATTAAAGGAGGTCACAGTAATTTCCCAGCATACATGGAGGACCTGAACTTCTGTTCAAAGCTGAGCCTAAGAACCTCAGCTCAGGGTAAAATAAAATTGAAACCCTCAACATCCTTCAGCCTAACGGAAGAGGGAAGTTTTTTTGAGCACATTGCACAGAGATACACAGGGTCATATTAATCATAATAACAGCCAACATTTTTTCAGTGCCAATTATATACCGAGCCCAATTGCCCACTGAAGTATAATTATCTGCTGTTGGCAGGTGATGAAACTACGACTCAGAGGGATTAAATAACTTCTCAGTGAACTGTAGAATCAGGATCTAAACCTAAGTCTGTCTGACTTCAAAGCCAGAGTTGACCACTGCAGTGCAACTTCTCTCTCTTTTTTTTTTTTTGGCTGGGTTAGCCTCATGACTGCTCTTCCTGGCATCACACATTTGTATGCTGGCTCCATCTCTGTTTTCAGAAGTTGTTTATAATTATTCTTAGTAATTTTAAACACAGCGATAGATATTGTATATTCTTCCCACACTAACTCTTGGTGTAGTGATACCATAGGTTGATTATTAAATGAGTGCTGTGTATTTACTTTGCCAGCAATTTCAAGAGTAATTTTTGTATCTAGTTTAGTTATGTTACTTATGATTCCATAGATAGTAATCTCAGCCTTTTCTCAACCTTTATTCTTAAAGTCTTTCTCCCAAATTTCCATTTTCATTTGTTCTACCATTTTTATTGCCAATCTTCTGTTGATTGGTTAGTTCCTTCTTAAATTAATTTAAACAGCTGCCCACAAAAATGCAAGTGTAAATGCATTCCAATTATAAAGTGATAGGATCATATTGGGTTTGAGTTTTCATCACTCTTCCTGCTGAGCATTTTTTTTTTCTTTTGGAAGAATTTTTGCTTTGAACAATATTTTTAGTCTTTTTTTATTTTTTCTATTCCCTTCATCTTCTATGTATTTGATGTAGGCAGTCCTCTAGAGTGGTGCTAAGGTACACAGGTTCTAAGTCAGGCTCCCTAAGTCCAGCTCTACAATTTACTATTTGTGTGATCTCGAGTAAGTTCTGATCTGAGTTCCATCATTAATAAAATGAGGATAATAATAGAACCAACTTCATATGGTGTTTTAGGAGGCCAAGTAAAATAACACATGTGAAGTGCTTAAAAAAGTGGCCAGTACATGGCAGACTCTTGATAAACGCTGGTTTCGGTTATTACCTAAAAACCTCTTACATGTTCTAGTTGCCATCTTTATCCCTATTTAACAGATTTGTGTGTGTGTGTATGTGTGTGTTAGTTGCTCAGTCATGTCTGACTCTTTGCAGCCCCATGGACTGTAGCCTATCAGGCTCCTCTGTCCCTGAAATTCTCCCCACAAGAATCCTAGAGTGGGTTTCCATTCCCTTCTCCAGGGGCTCTTCTCAACCCTGGGATCAAACCTGGGTCTCCTTCATTGCAGGTGGATTCTTTACCATCTGAGCCACCAAGGAAGCTCAACATTTATAAACTTTCTGCATTTATCTCTTTGTTTAGCTTTCTTCCCAAACCCTAAAATTTTGTGTCATTAACAAATTTAGGCACTAAAATTCATTTATAAGGAATCTGGCTAAAACAAAGGCTTGAACATTGCCTCCTTTATATTTCCCCATGTGAAACTGTCTGTTTACCATACACTTCATTTCCTGTTTTTCCCCAAGTATGACTAATCATCCTCTTTCCCCCAGTGAGAAAATCATCAGGATACTCCACTAAAAACTCCAATGAATTATCAAATACATTGTGAAAATCCACATATACTCCACCCACAGCTTTCTCCTTATCTGCATGCGAATTTACATCACAATGCTAGGCAATTATTAAGGGCTCAGAGAAATCTTTTCTCCCTCTTTTCTACACATAAATGTTCAATGATCCTAGCTTTATAGTCTACCTAAAACAGAGGAGAAACAGGGAATATAATCTTCTGGGTCCAGGAAAGATTTCTTCCTGGTTCTGAGTATAAATAATCATTTGCTTGAAATTACAGATCTGGCCAAACAGTCCCTCAGTTACTGCTTCCATTAACTCCTTCAGAGCTCTGGGAAATCCCAATTCCTAGTTCAGTCTTCTTGTCACAAGTTAATGAGTTTGAAAGTATCCAGAACAGAGAGATGGATTGAAAGAAATACCCTAGAAAAGACACATCATCCAAAGAATTCTTTAATTCTTTCCAGCGCCCAAGTAAGCACTGAATCTGAGGTGCTCTCTGGTTCATCACACCCGGCAATGCCCCTCATTTAGTCACCAGTCAGCGCCTGTTGGAGCTGGGTACCATGTTACGGTATGAAGAGGAACAAAAAGAGCACATCCTGACCTTTACAGAGCGAGGATTCTAGTGGAGAAGCGCAGATGGTGGGGGTCGAGGGGAATGTAATAATTTCTACCCAGTTTGGGGTATTAAGTGCTATGACTGAGTTATCAAAGAAACAAACCAGAGGAAGCTAAATACCCATGGTTAGGGAAATCTGCCGTCAGGCTTTGAATGTGGAAATGTTGGAGATGCAACTGTCTCCACTGAACAACATGATGACTTTTGACATGAGAGGCTCTCCAGGTTACAAGCAAGGACTGGCCCAGATCAAAGTACAGGGCAGCACTGAGTTAAAAGATAAAATGATAAGTAAAAGTTCAATGTCAGGGTAGCATTAAAGTATGCCATTGTCTTAGCCACCTCGGGCTATGGTCACAGAGGATCATAGGCTGGGTGGCTTAAACAACAGGAATTCATTTCGTTGATTTCCTTAGTTTAGTTCTGGAGGCTAAGAAGTCCAAGATGAAGATGCCAGGTGATTTGGTTCCCCTGCAAGGGCCCTCTTTCTGGCTTGCAGACAGTCGTTTTCTCACTCTGTCCTCACGTGGTGAAGAGAGACAAAACTTCAGTCTTTCACCTCTTATCAGGGCACTAATGCCATCATAGGGCTCCACCCTTATGACCTCATCTAAACCTAAGTATTTTCCAAAGGCCCACATGCAAATACCATCACACTGAGGCTCTAGCCTTTGAGTTTTAAGGAGACACAAACCCTCAGTCCATGGCAGCTGGTGTGAACATTAGACATGCTTTGTCCTGTGCACAGAGACCAGAGTTTTTCTACGACAGTCACTGGTGAAGGTGGCTCCAGGGGTGAAGGTGGTCTTTGCCTCTTCCCCAGTTCTGTGAGAGCATGCAGAGAGGTCTCCAGTGTTGCCCAGCCTCAACCACCAATGAACTGCTGTCCAAGTTTCCATGGCAAATCCCATGTCACCTTAAGACATGTTTCCTGCCTAAAGGGGGAGAATTGAAATGCTGCATACAATTTCTCTTTCAATATTGCAAATGAGGAATATTACTCTCAAGCACATTCTTTTTTTTTTTTTTTTTTTANTCTGTGAGAGCATGCAGAGAGGTCTCCAGTGTTGCCCAGCCTCAACCACCAATGAACTGCTGTCCAAGTTTCCATGGCAAATCCCATGTCACCTTAAGACATGTTTCCTGCCTAAAGGGGGAGAATTGAAATGCTGCATACAATTTCTCTTTCAATATTGCAAATGAGGAATATTACTCTCAAGCACATTCTTTTTTTTTTTTTTTTTTCAAGCACATTCTTTCTTGCATAACTGAGGACAGAGAAAAAAAAAGTAATAGTGTGTTCCAATTAACTTTGATATAGTTACAAAGCAATTGAAAAGCTTATTCATTCTAATCCTGAGGAATACTAATCTGGGTCAGACGTGTTTCTGTGCTTTTAATAGAACAAAGAAAAGAAAAGTACATCCTACATACATTGATAGTCATGGGCTTTGATTTTTAGGTGCCTGTTTTGAGCTATAAGGGACGTTTCAGTGTTGTAAGATCAGGAATAAATGGCAGAATACTTCATTCTTTGTGAACACAGATGATAAGCTAATGCTCAGAAAGAATCTCCTTCAAAACAGTACTCCTTGTCTCCTTGGTCATTTTCGAACTATGTGCACAGACTAAAAATAAAGCTAAAATTATTACTTTTGGAGAGTAGGGGGTAGTACACGGATAATGCAAGCCAATTATTAATGACATTCCAAAGTGACACAGTGATACAAATGAGGAACAGCATGTCCTCCTATTAATGCTTCTGAAACTATTTATGATCACGATTTAAAAAGTGAGTCTAAAATAGATGCTGTGCATCCATCATGGCCAAATTTGCAGAGCAGCTCAAAGAAATTGGGCCACGGATAACCTGATCATAAAGTGCACAAGTAAGAATGCTCAAACCACTGTAGCCCAACTGAAAACTGACAGGGTCCCTGACAGCTTGCAATGGCTGGTAGTTTTTGTAGCCAGAAACACTACCTTGAGGATGAAATGCAGTGCCCTCTGGGTGGAGCTGGGAGGTAGGATGTGCCAAGTATGCAGACAAAATTCACCAACAATGGAGACCAGTCGTCTGGCACTTGCAGCAAGTCTGTCTGAAACCGCCTTATTTCTTGATGTTTTCCTGTGGCTGAAGAGAAGAAACAAGTTCAACTTCTTCCTTAGAAATATTTGTGAATCATGGCAGCAATTAAGCTTGTCATCAGATTTGGGGAGGGAAACGCAAGGAGGTCAGGAAGGGTTGTGGACCTGTGTGTGTCTGTATTCAAGCACCCAATGTGTTGCCGGGACTCTGGAGATTGTCAGTAAAATATTACAGTTTCCTTATAAGCTGTTTTGGAGCATGATTTCAAAAGAGGAAAACGGATTTGCACCCACACTGGAGAAGGCTAAGTGGGGCCTAGGAGACCTCCAGGATTGGTTAAACACAGATGCAGGGTGGAAAGAGGAAGGCCGGAAACTTAAACCACCTGGGTGGGAACTCTGGTTCCACCAGTAACAACCTGTTGGCCCAGCAATATCACACGGTTTTCTGGAACCACAGTTTTTCTCATCTGGAAAATGGAGTTGGCTATATCTACCTTTCAGGTTGGATGGCATTGCACACCCATCCTTCTTGCTGAAAAGGGGTAAACAGCTTTCCCTGGTGGGAAACATTTGGGCCCCATGACTTGATGGTATTAGAAGAATAAAAAGAGGTTTGGGGGGTTTTATTGTCATTGTTGGCCACACTGATGGCACGTGAAACTTCCCTAATCAGGAATTGAACCTGTGCCCTCTGCAATAGAATTGCTATGGGATCTTACTTCCTGGACCAGGAATCGAATCCAGGCCCTCATTAGTGAAAGCGTGGAGTCCTAACAACCAGATTGCCAGGGAATTTTTTTTTTCTTTTTCAGGCTGTTTAAGTTTAATCTAATCAAGACAAACCTAGACAGCCTATGCTGCCAAAGGTCCATATAGTTTAAGCTACAATTTTTCCAGCAGTCACATATGGATGTAAGAGCTGGATCATCAAGAAGGTTGAGTGCCAAAGAATTGATGCTTTCAAGTTGTGGTGCTGGAGAAGACTCTTGAAAGACCCTGGGACTGCAAGGAGATCAAACCAGTCAATCCTAAAGGAAATCAATCCTTGAATATTCATGGGAACAACTGGCTGAAGTTAAAGCTCCAATACTTGAGCCACCTGATGTTCAGAGCCAACTCATTGGAAAAGACCCTGATGCTGGGGAAGACTGAAGGCAAAAGGAGAAGAGGGCAGCAGAGGATGAGATGCTCAGATAGCATCACTGATTCAGTGGACATGGAATTTGAGCCAACTGGTGGCTCAGATGGTAAAGCGTCTGTCTACAATGCAGGAGACCTGGGTTCGAGCCCTGGGTTGGGAAGATCCCCTGGAGAAGGAAATGGCAATCCATTCCAGTACTGTTGCCTGGAAAATCCCATGGACAGAGGAGCCCAGTACGCTACAGTCTATGGGGTCGCAAAGAGTCGGACACGACTGAGTGACTTCACTTCACTTCACTTCACTTCTGGGAGACAGTAANTTTTTTTTTTTTTTCAAGCACATTCTTTCTTGCATAACTGAGGACAGAGAAAAAAAAAGTAATAGTGTGTTCCAATTAACTTTGATATAGTTACAAAGCAATTGAAAAGCTTATTCATTCTAATCCTGAGGAATACTAATCTGGGTCAGACGTGTTTCTGTGCTTTTAATAGAACAAAGAAAAGAAAAGTACATCCTACATACATTGATAGTCATGGGCTTTGATTTTTAGGTGCCTGTTTTGAGCTATAAGGGACGTTTCAGTGTTGTAAGATCAGGAATAAATGGCAGAATACTTCATTCTTTGTGAACACAGATGATAAGCTAATGCTCAGAAAGAATCTCCTTCAAAACAGTACTCCTTGTCTCCTTGGTCATTTTCGAACTATGTGCACAGACTAAAAATAAAGCTAAAATTATTACTTTTGGAGAGTAGGGGGTAGTACACGGATAATGCAAGCCAATTATTAATGACATTCCAAAGTGACACAGTGATACAAATGAGGAACAGCATGTCCTCCTATTAATGCTTCTGAAACTATTTATGATCACGATTTAAAAAGTGAGTCTAAAATAGATGCTGTGCATCCATCATGGCCAAATTTGCAGAGCAGCTCAAAGAAATTGGGCCACGGATAACCTGATCATAAAGTGCACAAGTAAGAATGCTCAAACCACTGTAGCCCAACTGAAAACTGACAGGGTCCCTGACAGCTTGCAATGGCTGGTAGTTTTTGTAGCCAGAAACACTACCTTGAGGATGAAATGCAGTGCCCTCTGGGTGGAGCTGGGAGGTAGGATGTGCCAAGTATGCAGACAAAATTCACCAACAATGGAGACCAGTCGTCTGGCACTTGCAGCAAGTCTGTCTGAAACCGCCTTCTTTCTTGATGTTTTCCTGTGGCTGAAGAGAAGAAACAAGTTCAGCTTCTTCCTTAGAAATATTTGTGAATCATGGCAGCAATTAAGCTTGTCATCAGATTTGGGGAGGGAAACGCAAGGAGGTCAGGAAGGGTTGTGGACCTGTGTGTGTCTGTATTCAAGCACCCAATGTGTTGCCGGGACTCTGGAGATTGTCAGTAAAATATTACAGTTTCCTTATAAGCTGTTTTGGAGCATGATTTCAAAAGAGGAAAACGGATTTGCACCCACACTGGAGAAGGCTAAGTGGGGCCTAGGAGACCTCCAGGATTGGTTAAACACAGATGCAGGGTGGAAAGAGGAAGGCCGGAAACTTAAACCACCTGGGTGGGAACTCTGGTTCCACCAGTAACAACCTGTTGGCCCAGCAATATCACACGGTTTTCTGGAACCACAGTTTTTCTCATCTGGAAAATGGAGTTGGCTATATCTACCTTTCAGGTTGGATGGCATTGCACACCCATCCTTCTTGCTGAAAAGGGGTAAACAGCTTTCCCTGGTGGGAAACATTTGGGCCCCATGACTTGATGGTATTAGAAGAATAAAAAGAGGTTTGGGGGGTTTTATTGTCATTGTTGGCCACACTGATGGCACGTGAAACTTCCCTAATCAGGAATTGAACCTGTGCCCTCTGCAATAGAATTGCTATGGGATCTTACTTCCTGGACCAGGAATCGAATCCAGGCCCTCATTAGTGAAAGCGTGGAGTCCTAACAACCAGATTGCCAGGGAATTTTTTTTTTCTTTTTCAGGCTGTTTAAGTTTAATCTAATCAAGACAAACCTAGACAGCCTATGCTGCCAAAGGTCCATATAGTTTAAGCTACAATTTTTCCAGCAGTCACATATGGATGTAAGAGCTGGATCATCAAGAAGGTTGAGTGCCAAAGAATTGATGCTTTCAAGTTGTGGTGCTGGAGAAGACTCTTGAAAGACCCTGGGACTGCAAGGAGATCAAACCAGTCAATCCTAAAGGAAATCAATCCTTGAATATTCATGGGAACAACTGGCTGAAGTTAAAGCTCCAATACTTGAGCCACCTGATGTTCAGAGCCAACTCATTGGAAAAGACCCTGATGCTGGGGAAGACTGAAGGCAAAAGGAGAAGAGGGCAGCAGAGGATGAGATGCTCAGATAGCATCACTGATTCAGTGGACATGGAATTTGAGCCAACTGGTGGCTCAGATGGTAAAGCGTCTGTCTACAATGCAGGAGACCTGGGTTCGAGCCCTGGGTTGGGAAGATCCCCTGGAGAAGGAAATGGCAATCCATTCCAGTACTGTTGCCTGGAAAATCCCATGGACAGAGGAGCCCAGTACGCTACAGTCTATGGGGTCGCAAAGAGTCGGACACGACTGAGCGACTTCACTTCACTTCACTTCACTTCTGGGAGACAGTAAAGGACAGGGAAGCCTGGCACGCTGCAGTTCGTGGGGTCACAAACAGTCAGACATGACTTAGCAAGTGAACAACAACAACAACAAATCTCATCAAAGAAAAATAAAGTGTGACTCTTCTAAAGGGCCTTTGAAACCCATACCACTGTGTGTGTTCATCTTTCCCATAGGAGCAAGAGTGAGTTAGAATTTTTCTTAGCTCCTTGGATGTTTCTAGTGTGAAAGGCTTCCCCCAGGAAGAGTAGATCACAGGTTCCTACTTGAAAAAAGAAATCAAACTCAACAATTACTACAAAATTTCTTAATAGGAAACATGGTATATGTCAATGTACCTTGGTATTTTATAATTGGTCCTGCTGCTGCTGCTGCTGCTGCTAAGTCGCTTCAGTCGTGTCCAACTCTGTGCGACCCCATAGACCACAGCCCACCAGGCTCTGCCATCCCTGGGATTCTCCAGGCAAGAACATCCTGCCCTAAAACAAAAAAATACTTATAAACTTTCCCCTCCTCCTTCTCCGGTCAGCTCTGCTTTCTCCGGTCAGCTCCATGGTTTGCCTCTACACTGAAACATGGTCATCCTCTTCCTCCCCTTTCTTCATCACCAAACACTAATTTGCAGCAAAAAGAAAGAAAGGGGCCAGGATAAAAAGATAAAGTCTTTTCATGTTCTTCGTTAGGAAAAGAAAAGTTACTATTCAGGCTGCCAATCATGTTGTCTTTTAGACTTTAAGTTCTTGAAGTGGAGAGGGTTTCAATTTTCTTCAGCATCTTAAGCATTGTCAAGTCTACCTTATGTTTTAAAATAAATGTTGCTAGAAATTAATGTTATCCTTTATGTGACTCAGAAGCAATCTGGTATAACAATTGATTGCACAGCAAAGCAAAGCTCTCGCTGATATTTTGTTACAACTTCACATTCCCAGGGTGTCCCTGGGCTCACCACCGCCATATACATCTGAGTGCAGTTCTGTTTAGAATGAGACAACTTGGGTACACATTCTAAGCTCCAGTCTTAGCAAAGCTCCCAACCAAAATGCCTTCCATACTACATGAAAGCAGTCCCCATGCTCCTCTTGTGATTACTGAAAAATCCCCCTCAAAGGAAATGACATTTTTCAACTTTTCCTTTTTTTCACTTTTGATATATTTATTCCTGTCTTAATCAATCTATGAATACTCTGCAACCTGAGCAGCTGTCCTCAGGAAGACAATGAGAAGAGATGGATCTTTATTTTGTTTTGCAGGAAAAGAAGATTTGTTGAAACAGTTTATCGTGCAATGGTGCGTAGACCTCCGTACTGGAAGTCTGTGTAAGGAAGAGAGATTTGTGGAGGAAATCTCTTAATTCTAACAGTAAGGGCTGCTTTGAGTTAATTGTGTTGAAGTAGTGTTTTAGTGATTCATGTTTAAGTGAAACCATTATTTTCTAGATCCTGCCAAAAACTTACCACAACTCATTCATGTGATTTTATTACAAATTAGGATTCCCATAATTTTGGAAGGCAGACGTACATTTTAAAGTCTCTTGGGAAGGGGAGACCTATGCTTCAGGGAAATGAATTGCCCTGAAAAGCAGAACAAAGAAGAAAGCCTTGTTATAAAGCTAGTGAACTAGCCTAACTAGCTCAAGGGACATGAGCTCGCCTCACTTTAGTACTTCTGTGGTGACATGAAATGTGCCAGGTGACACAGCCAAGGCCAAGAGGGATTTACTCAAAAGGATATATATACAAAGAAGGAGAGTTTACAAAAGGTTTAGGAGTCTTGTTTCTGTTTTTTGTCTTGAATTTATAGATGAGTCATGAGAGTTGGGCCATAAAGAAGGCTGAGACCTTAAGGATTAATGCTTTCAAACTGTGGTGCTGGAGAAGACTCCTGAGAGTCCCTTGGACAGCAAGGAGATCAAACTAGTCAATCCTAAAGGAACTCAGTCCTGAATATTCATTGGAAGGACTGATGCTGAAGCTGAAACTCCAATACTTTGGCCACCTGATGGGAATAGCCAGCTCATTGGCAAAGACCATGATGCTGGGGAAGATTGAAGGTAGGAGGAGAAGGGGACGACAGAGGATGAGATGGTTGGATGGCATCACAGGCTTGATGGACATGAATTTGAACAAACTCTGAGAGATAGTGAAGGACAGGGAAGCCTGGCATGCTGCAGTCCATGAGGTCACAAAGAGTCAGACATCACTGAGCAACTGAACAACAATAACCGTCCATAGCCTAGATCCTGCAAATAAAAAAAAATACATTTTCCTTTTAGGAAGAGATGATGTATCTCTTCCCTTAGACGGCAGACAAGAACTTTGGAAACTCTTCTGAGGAGCAGGGCATGGGAACAGGAGGATGAAAGGAAAGGGGCATCCTTTCTTTGCCAGTAACCCCAGAGCCACCCAGCTAGCCTAAACAAACACAGAAAGTTGAAAGCCTTTCTTTCCACCTCTCTCCCACCTTCAATCCTTCTAAGTATGCTAAGTCACTTCAGTACTGGAGTGAGTTGCCATTTCCTCCTCCAAGGGATCTTCCCGACCCGGGGATCGAACCTGCATCTCTTACTGTCCTGCACTGGCAGGCAGATTCTTCACCACTAGCACCACCTGGGAAGTCCTTCAATTCTTCTACCCCACACCAGATATTTGCTGCCATGATATTTATTTATTTATTTACTCATGGAGATCTATAGGCCAGGCGAGTGAAGGCTCAGCATTATTTGAAACTAAAGCTTTCATTATAGCATCTCATCATACTACACATCTGGTATATATGTGCCATGGACTTCCCCAGCGGCTCAGCATAAACAATCCTCCTGCCAGTGCAGGAGATGCAAGTTCGTTCCCTGGGGTGGGAAGATCCCCTGGAGGAGAGCATGGCAACACACTCCAGCATTCTTGCCAGAAAAACACCTGGACAGAGAAGCCTGGAGGGCTAAGTCCATAGGGTCACAAAGAGTCAGACATGACTGAAGCGACTGAACATATATGTGTCATGGGCTTTCCAGGTGGCTCTAGTAGGAGAGTACCCATTTGTCAATGCGGGAGATGCAAGAGATGCAAGTTCTATCCCAGGGTTGGGAAGATTCCCTGGGAGGAGAGCATGGCAACCCACTCCAGTATTCTTGCCTGGAGAATCCCATGGACAAAGCAGCCTGGCAGACTATAATTCATAGGGTCTCAAAGTCGTATACTACCGAAGTGACCTAGCATGTACACACTCACATATGTTCTGTATATACAAGCTTAGTGATTGTGTCCATAATAATACGTCGGTAAAATGTAAAGCCATCAGTGAAATATTATGAAGACTTCTATATAAACAGATAAAACTTGGGAGCAATTTCTCAACATCTATATGTCCTACCCTATTTTCACTGCCAAGAGCTCATAGAGGTAGCACCATTCATTGGAAAGGCTACCAGACTGGAATCTGAAAACTGGACTTATTTTCACCCCTAGCCCAACAGGATGGGTTATGTGAGCCACCTATTCTTAAATGTCATCTCTCTAAGCATCTGCTTCCTTATTCTCAAGTACTCTTGGGCTCCTTTCTATCTCTTAATTTAAAATTCCCCATACTCATATTTCTATTGATCATTCTGGATAAAATACCAACTCCTAATTCAACAAAAGTATGAATTATTACCAGGAACAACAGTTCCAACACAAGAAAAATTATTATTGCAACCATTTTTCTTCCCTATGAAATTAGTAAGTATAGCAACATCTCCAAAATTTAGTGGTAGATTTTCCCAGTATTCTGCATGTCAGAAGAAACTGCATGTATAGAGAAGTATCTAGTGCCCTCACTAGAAAAAAATTATCAGCATGGAGTAGATTATTTCCCTGAAGTTTGGAGGAATCTTGGCATTTTAGAAAGTCCTTTGTCTGTATCCAAACTCCACAATCCATGGTGAAAACTGTGGACTTATTTTCATCCTCAACCCCTGATAGCAGCTGGTTCAGTGTATATAAAGAAATTGTTTAAAAATTTATCCAAATTCTCAGCTTGTTAATAACAAAGATATCACTCCAGATTTCATCAACTTTAATATTCCACTCTTGCTTCTCCATGACCTGCAATACCTGGATTAGAGGAAGGTACAGTCTGTAACTATGAAAGAACATTTCATCATCATCAACAAAAAAGCACTTATTAAGTCATAATTATACTTGATGCTTCACTGATCACCTTAAAAGGAAAAAAGAAAGAACAACAGTAACATGGTCTTTCCCTTCTAACTGCACACAGTCTCTTACTGGAATAATACACTGAGCCAGGGTGCCAGGGACAAACAGATAGCAAAATGAAACAGTCATCAAGAAGGTATAGACTGGCACACAAGCATGTGCAGTAAATTATATGCATAACTGAGACGGGAACAATATAAAGGTCTAGAAATGTTGAGATAAGATAAAACATCTGAGCTCTGAATCTGAGAAGACGTCCTAGATTTTTCAGTGGGGTATTGTCCTTTGGTTGGTGGGCTGAGGTCTCAAAACATTTATAAAAACAAGTGGGATAATCAGTCTAGAGGGCTCACCCCTTATGATAGGCCGACAGAATTCTACTCCCCCTATAAAGCCACCTGGGGCCCTAGACCCACCTAGCAATCTTTGGAGCAGAGGATGGTGTGGCAGCTGACTACCTGTTGGCACGGACTGATAGGAGAGCAAGAAGTCTGACAGAAACATGGAGACAGTGGTCCCAATAAAATGACAAAGTTTTACATCCAGGCAGAGGAAAGAGCAAAGAGATATTGGTAAGGATGCGTTCTCTTCAGCAGCAGGTGGCTTCTTATGTGTCTCACCTGCACCATATACCAGTGCTTTCATTTTGCTACTGAGTACCTTTGGAGAAGGCAATGGCACCCCACTCCAGTACTCTTGCCTGGAAAATTCCATAGATGGAGGAGCCTGGTAGGCTGCAGTCCATGGAGTCGCTAAGAGTCGGGCACGACTGAGCAACTTCACTTTCACTTTTCACTTTCATGCATTGGAGAAGGAAATGGCAACCCACTCCAGTGTTCTTGCCTGGAGAACCCCAGGGACGGCGGAGCCTGTTGGGCTGCGGTCTATGGAGTCGCACAGAGTCAGACACGACTGAAGCAACTTAGAAGCAGCAGCAGCACCTTAGTATTCTGCATCTGAGAACAACGACCTACTTATCTCTAGTATCTTAATATGCTGAAACTTACCACAAACTTGAAGTTTCTGTGGGATATTATTGTGAAAAGGTTCACATCCCTAAATCATTCCTTCTCAACTATTCCTCAAATGCTTAAATATGGCACTTAACTCTCAGAGTGATTCACTGGCTTAAAATAATTCACAAACATCTTCCTCAAAAAAAAATAGGGGAAAGATGGGAGGTGGAATGCAAATGAGCTGATGGGTTTTGTCAACACTGAGACAGGTGACTAGACTGGAACAGACCAGGGGGAGTCTGGAGTTAGCAGCAGAATGGATTTCCTCTCAATCAGATTATTGTGGCCAGGAGTTAGTTGCTGGATTTAGAGAGAATGTAGAGGTTAACAAAACTAAAAACCCTGGTCCTTAAGCAATAAACTATGTAGATGAAGGATGTGACGATCAGGGCAGAAAATTTCTCTTCACTTCTCTTAAGCTACATGTGTCAATAGACTTCCTATAGCCTTTGGTGGTGGTGGTTTAGTCGCTAAGTCATGTCCGACTCGGTAGCCATTGATTTTGTCAATGGCTAGGAAAGATAGTGCCCAGGGATATCTATCCAGACAGGATGTTTGGGGGGAAAAAAGTGAGAAGGGGCAGTGTATGGAACTATTGCCCAAGTCTATAAATGCTACACAGAGACATTCTTTTTGTATTTTAAAGCCATGTTCTGTAAGCTTATAAATTAATTCACCAGAAATTTTTTTGCAGCCATCACACATCAGGCACTATGCCAGGCCCTAAGGGTACAAAAGTAAATAAGTAATATAATTGATCATTATAATAGCTTTTATTATTGGGTACCTAACATGTGCCAGGAACTCTGCTTCCATTATGCAATGGAATGGCCCACAACACACCCCTAAATGAAGCATTAAGTTCCCACTTTGCCAATGAAAAACCAGGAGGAAGAAAAGAAGGCTCTGGGAGATGATGTGAAAATGGTTGGTCTCAGGGAACTCCAGTCCAGGAGCGAGATAAGCAAACTAATGTTGACGATATCCTATGGTAAATACCAAAACAGAGATTTTTAAAGAAGAGAAAAGAGGAGCTCAGCATAAGGGAAGGGAGATAGGAGGGAATTGGGGAAGGTAAGAAGGTGTGTGGGGGAGGGGAAGAGGGACGTGGGTGGAGGGAGAGAAGCCCAGCACAGGAGGAAGATAAATAGTCCCAGAAGAGAGATATGGACAACATGAGCTGTCTTTCAACCATACCCACAAAAGCATCCCTCTACATTTCTGCAGGATGAAGAATGTTGCTAAGAGAAAGCAGCAGGGCTCAAGCACAGTGTTTCTGGAAAGACACAGAGGCTCTGACAAGATGTTTTTTATCAGCCTGAAGAAGAGGGGACATTTATCATGACAGACTAATTGCTCACTTTGAGTTAGATATTGTTCTATCTATCTAGGTACCCTATGTGGCTATGACAGATTTTTAAACAAACAATACAAAGCTAGTATGTCCAAATGAACATCCCAAAGTAGTTAGTCACCTTAAGTATAAATGCTGATTTCAGTGTCTATCTCCACCCCTTACCTCCATTGTTCAAAGCATTTCAGGTACAACTCTTTTAAAATTGCCATCATAGCTCGCAATACATTCTTTTGAATATCTTTAATGCTGGAAACTCTACTGGTGGAAATGTAATATTTTTGGTTTTGTGTTAGGTCAAAAATCATTTTGAGCTAAATCCATGATGAGTGGTTAAATTGGGTAAGAATAATGGAAAATGCCACCTAAATGTCAGTCACTAAGCTAAGGAAGGCAATGGCACCCCACCCCAGTACTCTTGCCTGGAAAATCCAATGGACGGAGGAGCCTGGTGGGCTGCAGTCCATGGGGTCGCTAACAGTCGGACAGACTGAGCGACTTCACTTTCACTTTTCTCTTTCATGCATTGGAGAAGGAAATGGCAACCTACTCCAGTATTCTTGCCTGGAGAATCCCAGGGATGGGGGAGCCTGGTGGGCTGCCGTCTATGGGGTCACACAGAGTCGGACACGACTGAAGTGACTTAGCAGCAGCAGCAAGCTAAGTGTATTTTATAAATCATCTCACCTAATTTAATCCTAACCACAAATCTGTAAGATGGATATTAGTGTTTGTTTTTAATATCTCTTTAATAATTATAAAATTAGAGTATGTTCACTGAAGGAAGTCTAGAAAATCTAGAAAAGTAACAAAAAGAAACCAAACCTCCTTCAAGTTTTCACCACTCAGATCTAACCACTATTGACATTACCATGCTTATTTGTCTAGACTTTTTCTATGAGTGAATCTATAAATATGCTCTTTCACCCAAAACTAATCACACAGTACATAATTTTATAATTATTCACTTAATAATATATTCTGAACAGATTTTCAACTTACTGAATTTCTTCTACAAAATCATCTCTACTTACCATTCTGTATTCTTTTATGTGGGTATTTACTACTCCAGTATTTCAATATTTCATATGAACATTCTTCACAGAGAAGTCTTTGTGGAGTCCTGTGATCACTTCCTTCAGATAATTTTTCTAAGTAGAATTGCTGAATTTAAGACATGCATACATATATTTACTGGTTGTCATGATTTCCCCAACTTTTAGATGAGTAAATAAAAATTCAAAGAAGTATATTGAACAAAGAAGTCATAAATCCAGAATGTAGCATAGATTGGCAGAGAAGGCAATGGCAACCCACTCCAGTACTTTGCCTGGAAAATCCCATGGACAGAGGAGCCTGGTGGGCTGCAGTCCATGGGGTCAACAAGAGTCGGACACGACTGAGCAACTTCACTTTCACTTTTCACTTTCGTGCACTGGAGAAGGCAATGGCAACCCACTCATGTTCTTGCTTGGAGAATCCCAGGGAAGGCAGAGCCTGCTGGGCTGCTGTCTATGGGAGTCGCACAGAATAGGAAACGACTGAAGCGACTTAGCAGCAGCAGCAGCAGCAGCAGCAGCATAGATTGGATTTGACCCAGGTCTATGACTCTCTAAAGACTGTGATCTTTTTTTCCACAATGGTAAATAAATTTCAATCAAAAATAAGAAATGTCAGTTTTAAAAAGAATTTTCATGCCTGCAACCCAAACCATTCCTAAAAGATCTTTTTTTTTTTTAAAAGGAGTTGAAAACACGCTTTGGATTTGCATTTGTTTTCCTAATGATCCTTTAAAGAACCAAGCTCATTTCTGAGTTTATTTTTGTTGTTGTTAATGTTCATTTTAAAGCACTCACTTTACTTCATTGTTACATTCATAGAAGTCAATTCTGTCCTTTATGAATTTACAACACTATCAAGATTCTGGCCCAAGCACTGAGCTTCTGGTTGAACTGCCAAAAAGCTTAATCTCTCCAGCACTTAGACAACCTAATTGGGACAAACTTGATTACAAATCACGAAAGCCACATCCAGGTGGGGAGCCCACACCCATGTGTTTAGAATACCAAATGACTAATAGATAACCAGTCTTCTTTGAGTCTGGCTGCATTCTGATAACAGGGGGAGAAAACATTTCCCACCCGAAGTTCTACTGGTTTGTTATAAACATATACCCTCTTCTCCTGGAAGGATGAGTGGAATGAGCAATACACATACAACCAGCTCTCTTTCCTGCACATTTGTCACGGGCATGTGGATCAAAATGGATTAGAGAAAACCCGACTGGTAGGGGAAGTGCTCTGGAAGAGATGGGTGGGGACACTGTGCTGAAATTGTGTTTTTACAGTTAAGTCTACAAACCTTTCCAACTTAATTCATTGGCCCCAGGCACTCACGCCACTTTGGTAACCAAGGCAAAGGAGAGGACTTTAAAGATAAAAGGAAGGTTTTAAAGAAAAGGCAGAGGGGGGAGTTGATCTAGGAATTCTGATTCCAAAACTTTGTAAGGATGCTCTCAACCTCTTTGGGAGAGCCACTGGTTTTCCCCAGTGCTCTGATCTGATGATCAACAAAGAGTCCTGCTTTCTCCCCGTGATCACCAACCTCTGATGATCTGATGATAACAAAGAGTCCTGCTTTCTCCCGTGATCACCAACCTCAACTTGAGTGTTTCAAAAGCATGTCAAGTGTAACTTAACCAAGACAACTCTGCATTTTCACTCAATCCATCATCTACCCCATCTTCCCCCACTCCACCTACTATTTCTCCAGCTTATCCTGTCAGTAAATGGCAGCACCATGCACAGAGCTGTTGAAGCCATACGAGATTCTGCTTTTTCCATTAACCTAACACCCCACAGGCTTTACCTCCAAAATACACCCCTTCCACCCACTGATCCATCTCTCCATTCCTACTGCTGTTCCCCTAGTGCAAAACTCAATAGACTGTCACCTAAAATTCTTGTTTCTCCTTCTGTCCCTTAACAGTGCCTTCTCAAGGAAACCTTTCACACTATTGGTGGGTACACCAATTGTTTTCCCCTATGGAAAACAGCATGGAGATACCTCAAAAAATTGAAACTAGAGTTGCCATATAATCCAGTAATGTCACTCTTCGGCATATATCTGGATGAAACTATAATTCAAAAAGATACATGCACTATTAATAATAGCCAAGACATGCAAGCAACTTAAATGTACATTCACAGAGGAATGGATAAAGAAGATGTGGTACACACACACACACACACACAAACACACACACTATGAAATACTACTCATCCATAAAAAATAATGAGATAATGCCATTTGCAGCAACATGGATGGACCTAGAGATTATAACATAAGTGAAGCAAGTCACACAGAGAAAGACATCGTATGATTCATCTTACATGTGGAATCTAAATATGGCATAAATGAACTTATTTATGAAACAGAAATAGCCTCACAGGCATAAAGATCAGACTTGTGGATGCTGAGGGGTAGAAGTGGTTAGGGAGGGATGGATTGGGAGTTTGGGATTAGCCAATGCAAACTATTATATACAAAATGGATAAACAACAAAGTCCTACTGTACAGTACAGGGAACTGTATTCAGTATCCTGCAATAAACCATAATGAAAAAAAACACAAAACACACTCACACACAATGCTTTCTCCACCCATTAGACTGAATAATCTTTCAAAACATAAATCAAGCCTGTGGCTTACTAAAACACTCCAATGGCTTTTTGTCACAGAAGGTGAGACTCCTCACCGTGGTTCAGAGAGCCAAATCCCTGTCCACCTCTCTGCCCTCACCTTCTGCTCCACATCCCCTCCTGCTCACCACTCAGGCCTGGCTGTTCCCCCAGGTGCCTGAAACTTACTATTCCAACTGCTTAGAACCATTCGCCCTCTCAGACCTTCATGAAGCGGGTTTAGTTCCACCATTCTGAGTTCAGCTCAAATATTATTTCCTTGGGAAACTTCCCTAATCCCCCCACAAAAAGTGGCTCCACTTTATGTTGCTCATAGCACTCAGCACTAGTGGAGATCATCTCCTATTTGTCTATTTAATTATTTATTGTTCTGGGTCCCTCACTAAAATATAAGCTCCTAAAAGACGAATTTGTCTAACTAACAAACCATTGCACACTAGAATACAAAACAGTGCTGAGCCCAGAGTAGTCACTCAAAAAGCGTGTCAAATAAAAGAATCAATAAATGATGGAGAATGGGTGGATGAAGCCTACCCCCCTATTATTTCCTTAAATTCATCAAGAAAACAATTATCTGATTTTTTTGAGATTCAAGCAATAACATTATGCTTGAGAGAGATTCAGTCACTAGATAACTTACTCTGAGTTGTAAATTAGGCACTCTTAATAGTCACATCAATTCTTAGGCTATTAGTACACTAATGTATTAGTGGCCTGAAAGAATTGACAAAGCTTCCAAAGTACATTTCTCATGACTAACTAGAGGGTGGTGATAGAGAGAATCTGGCACATTGTATTTTATACATTAAATCCTGTTGGTTTGAGGGGGTTTTATGTTTTAGTTTTTGTTTTTTGGATTTTAAACCTAATTCTCTTTGCCTAAAGAATTCTGAATTTGAAAAGTAAATTCTTCTACCTCATTAGAACTAACTCAAACGTATTCCTTTTTATGGCTAATATTCCACTGTGTATATATACCAGAACTTCTTTATCCATTCATCTGTGGATAGACATCTAGGTTGCTTCCATGTCCTAGCTATTGTAAATAGTGCTGCAATAAACATTGGGGTACATGTCTTTTTCAGTTATGGTTTCCTCAGGATATATGCCCAGTAGTGGGATTATTAGGTTATATGGTAGTTTTATTTCTAGTTTTTAAAGGAATATGCATACTGTTCTCCACAGTGGCTGTGTCATTAAAAAGAAATAAAAAATATAAATGGAATTAAATGCTTCAATCAAAAAAAAAAAAAAGAACCTATTGTATAACACAGGGAACTCTACTCAATACACTGTAATGGCCTATATGAGAAAATAATCTAAAAAAGAATGGATATATGTATAACTGATTCATTGTGGTATACACCTGAAACTAACACAACATTGTAAATCAGCTCTACTTCAATAAAAAAATTTTAGAAAAAAAAGTAAATTATTTAAGATATATGACTATAATTTTATATCAAAATGCTGAAATAATTGATAATATTTAGATTATTCATCCTGTCATCTAATAAAAAGTATGCATTTGGACACAAAAAATATATGTATGTCTATATACTTACACATAAAAACGCACAGAGATAAGAACCATTAAGCATGAATGGGTTCACTGTATGCATGAAACTTTCTCAGTATATAATGCGTGAATGGCAAAAATAGGTCAAACAGTGGGAACCTCCACATATTTGAAATCTTTACGAAGACAATGCTGTTGTCACATCACTTGTTGCCTTAGCGCTTCAAACTCAAGTCCTGTGAGAGATGTGAAGCAAAATAATAGCTCTTGTGTGGCAAATTACAGCAGCACTGAAGTCTAGGGTTCTGGTGCCTTAATAGGGACACATTCTTGTGGCTAAGACAGTGCTTCCTGGTTGTCTGCTCTGAATGAAAAGGATTTTCCATATGTGTTTTCATAATGAGTGTTAGGATTTGGTCATATATTAATATGTTATCCAAATTGTGAAAAGCCAATGGTAGCAATTCAATATTCTAGTCATGCTCTAAATGGCATGCTTACTTTTCTTCACAGAAACATTGTGGGGGAACATTCTTTAAGCCACCCTCTTAATACCAGGCTTATTTTTTATTTCAGAGTTTATTAAAGTATACCTTCCCCTATGTAAAACATGTAAAAAAATTTTTTCAGTGCTTATTTCAGTGTTTATTTCAGTATACCTTCCCCCATGTAAAACATGGATACCATCATTTCAATAAAGCTGTGTCCCTGTCAGATAACAAGAAACCTGGACTATTCAGAAGCAAGAAATAGAAAAGTTTTGTGCTAGATAATTTGGGGGGCTCGGATGTTCCCTGAGTTACTCTTCAG